>JBAMAX010001826.1:0-387148 GCA_037043745.1 Chymomyza amoena
CCAAAAAATTATCACCTTATCAATCTTGCGTTTAATTATTTTATACTCGAATGTTTCAGTTAAAAGTCGATTCTTCGAAAAGCTTCTTGCACCAATACCAAAAACACGTGTCAGGGAATCCCAGAATTCGCTGCCTAAAGCTAGTTCTAATGTTTAAACATTATTTAACACATAACCCGAACAGACTCGGCAAAAAAGTTTGTGTCCTAAGTCTTTCGTCTGGCACTGAATAACTTAACAGAGAGAGATAAGAGCGAGATGAAATGCTCTCTCTTTGTCATAACACCTTAATGTTGGCACTATTTATTAGCGTTATGGCTATATGGCATGATCCCAAGGAGGTGTATCCAAAGAGAGGGGTAACAGCTAATGGATATAACGCTTAGCAGCAGTTGAGCACAAAAATTGCACATATTAAATGTTTATGATGCTTATCTAACTCGAAAGCCTTTAAAAAGTGAACTGCAAAAAACACAAAATTATTATAAAAAAATATAAATACAACAAAAAGTTATGTACTATATATGTATGCGTGTGTGTATATGTGTGTGTATGTTGATTAATATTGCTCATACGCCAAGTGGCGCTAATTACATAATCATCATTATCATCATCGTCATCGTCAACGCTGTCGTTGTTGTTGTTGTTGCTGTGATTTGCATGCAACGTTTACACTCCACCTTGTTGTTGTTGTTGGCTTCTTAACACTTTTTCAGTTGTTGTTGTTGTTTTACATTTTCATTTCTTTATGCGCCGTCCTAACACATTCGTAACAATTGCGCAGCAGCCGCGTGTATTGAATATTAATTAAGCTGTGTGTGAGTGTATCTGTGTGCGCATAAGTATCTATGTGTAGGCTCAGTGTAAACGTCACAGTTGTTGTTTGATTATGTGAGCAAGCTTCGCGCTTCTCCTGTATGTGGCAACAAGATGGTGCTGGGCAGCACTTACCTTACCCAATAGCCACACCATACCAACAACATTATGGCCTGGCTTGGCTTGGCTTGCGGTCAATAGTTGCGTTTGTTTTGGCCATTCCGGCGAAATTGGAATTTTTGTGGTCGGTGTTAACTGAACTGCATTGTTTGCTTGCAAAATGTGCCAATGGCATGACACCAATTTCAAAAAGTAGTTAGTTTTTTTTTTTGTTTTGTTTATTTAAATATTTATTTACTCATTTAAATGGCTTAGACAAAAGCAACCATTTGAGCCAGTGTATTGACCCACTTGCTGGATGGCAAGTCAAACGTTTTAACCTTTTCTTACCAGCTGTTGTTATTGTTGCAATTTGTCAATTGGCGTAATTTGTTTGTTTATTTGTTTTGTAATTGCAATTGGCTAAAATTGTTTATTTTGTAAGACATTGTCTTGAACTGAACAGCTGCGGCTGAAAACAATTTAGTTAGAGATACTTTTTTGTAGTACTAACAAATGCTGAAAATCGCACAATTAAAAAGCCATGATTGAGTTTTTTGGCAACAAGGGAAATATCGTTACGGAAAGTTTGGGGTTGGGAATGTAATTTTGATTTTTTGAAGTGTTAATTGTTGAGGGTAAAGCTTATAAAGATCTTATAATATGTGTCATTGAAGCTATTTAGCAAGTCAATTTGGGAGTAAGGGGCTGGAGTTTTGCCAAAAATTAATGTAAATGTGCAAAAAATAAATATGCAGAGATGAGTCTTTTTTGTTGGAAACAAGATAAATATTGTTTCGGAAAGTTTGTGTGAGCGACTGTAATTTTATTTATTTTTAGTGCTAATTAATGATAGGAAAGCTTATAAAGATCTTATAATGTGACATTGAGGTTATTTAGCAAGTCTGTAAGGAAGTAAGGGCGTTGGAGTTTTGCAAAAAGTAAATGTGCAGGTTTCAGTCTCATCTCTCAATCTAACTTTTAAGCAACTCAGACAACATTTTAATGTATAAAAGTCATAAACTAACAAAAAGGCCGTTCAGAAGCCTGTTGCAATTTTGCTCAACCCCTTAAATGCTAAGATTAACAGGCCGTGCGAATACCTTTATTGATGATTCTGGCGTATAAAGATTCTTATGATAAGAAATATGAATAAAACATCTGAATTATTTCTAAACATACAAAAGGCATGAAATATGATAGATTCAAAAAAGAAGCGACTTATAACAATTCTTTAAGTATTTGTAAAAATTGCGTATTCAGGATTTAATCTTAGCGAAGAACTCTTCATTTCGATTTGTTTTTATATCAGAGCTAGCAAAATATTGGGCTCTGTGAAGTTGGCACCGCCATGTCCGAGTTTTTTGGCCAAAAAAACATTGTTCGTTTCTCCAAGGTTAGACCATGATTTTCCAGAATTTCTGTTGGATTGGCAAGTCGTTTTTCCAACTTCCAGGGGCGCCGAAAATGAAAATATTCAATATGGAGCCGCCACTGAGCGAAGGATATTATTTTATCAGCTATTAAAAAAAATGTAATATTTCCAATCAGATTTGTATGCTCTCAGAAGAGTTTTTGCCTCGACCTTAATATATTTCAAATATTTCAGTGAAAATTATTATTTTTGAATTACTGGCAACTAGCAACCGGTTATCTAGAGCCTAAAATATAGCATAACTCTAGGAAACTCTATTTTCTCTTAAGAGCTACCTCCAAAGCTTTTCATAAATACTTTTAAGAAGATATTCTTCGGTTGAACTTTTACTTCAATGAAACTCAACAGCTTTGAGCAACTAAAGAGAAGGCTTCGAAAGTCACTAACCGAAGAAGCTTTTCTCTAATCTGTTACATTAACCCAAGATGCTTTTCTCTAATCTGGTACAGATTGTGATCTATTATATCATCGTTTATTTCATTTGCTCAAAGTCTAATTGTATACCCGATTCCTTTGATAGAAGGTATGACTAGATTCGTGCAAAACTTTATTTTATATAACATCTAAAGGAAAATGAGTAAGACACAAGAAACTTTAAACAAAATTATCACGATGAGAGAAAAAAACCATGTAGTCATGTCTGTTTATCTAATCAGAAACGTGCGCCAGTAGAAGTATGCGAACGTAAGTAGCGATGGATTGGGCATACCCTTCGGAGGAGATCCAACGAGAACCTCGCTAGACAGGCACTTCATTGCAACCCTCAGGGGAGAGATCGTGGCGTAGGTGCGACTGCAAAAACATGGAAAAGATCTACTGATCATGAACTACAAGCTGCCAGCTACTCATGGAATGATATCTGCCGTGAATCTCGTGATAGAGTTCGCTATAAGAGGATGGTCGAGGCCCTATGCTCCACTGGGAGTCGAGGATGACAGAAGAAGAAGAATGACCGTATATCGATAGCTTCGTCGGTCCGTCTGTTCGTATTGTATTTTACACGAATGGCAAAAGACTTAGGAACCTAAAAATTAGCCACTAGTTTCGCCTTATGGTCTAGTTCTTTACTCGCATTCAGCGCGCTTATCTTGGCAGCTCTTTCCACCAAAGGAATTTTTGATGTTTCCCCTATATTTTTTCAATATATCAACTTGGCATTTGTAGGTTTAAAATTTTATTAAAAGCTAGAGGAACTTTTAAAGCTATAGACAAAGATTATTATCTTTCCACAACTTTTGCCTCGTCGCCTTATATCTTCTGTCATCCTTGCCTCGCCTTTGGATGGTGTTGGTTTCATTCATCGTGATATATATAATTCCCTGTTAGACCCCTTGGAGGAGGGGCTTAGGGGATCTCTATTAATAACTGTTCGAACAGAACAGGGACCTACAGTTTATAGCCGAATCCGAACGGCGGTGTCTTTAATTAATAGAGACTTTCATGGCAAATAGCGTCTTTGAGCTAGCGATGCCAGTGCTAGGCAAATACACCAGTGCTACTGCGGGGAATCGAACCACCGACCTTCGGTTTTAGAGGCGAGTACGCTACCACTCAAGCCACCGGCGGCCACTATCGTGATGTCTTCGTGAATTTGGCAACTACAAAATCCTTGTGCCAGCTGCCGAAGCAGAAGGATTTGGCATTTAAGACGAGAATATATCGGAGTAGTTGTTACTTTCCATGCTTCAAGCATTGGGACTAAAGTCGATGGGTGATGAGGCCAAGGACGGTAGAGCGAGCCGTTCGATCCGAAACCGCCCGCTTGCAGCCGCTACTAACCTTCCGAGCAGACCCTTCAAATTTCGCAAAGATTGGCGTTGATTGACGATGCAATTCATCCGCCTTTCAATGCGTAGTCTCTTTGACCCTTGGAATGGCTTAAAAAATGAGAGCTCCCTCTCTTGTTATCTTTGACCAACACTTCCACACGGGTTGGTTGCCGTATCTTCATCAAGGTTACTCAGGTTACCAAGGTGCACCACGTGGAGGTAAGAGTAGGAACTGAGTGTTAAATATGCCGATAACAGGATACCATCGGAGACATTAGCAACCCAGGAGCACACTCCGTCGCCATATATAAAACTAGCTATTTCTTAAAATTCTTGAGAAAAAGAAATTATTCAAATATAAGATATGCTTTAAGTTTCTGGACATGACACGAAACAGTCTCCCGCAACAGTTTATTGATAAATAATAAAATGCTTTTTGGATATTTCAACGGAATAATCTCAGAGAATGTAGTTAAGAGATGCAGGGGAATTCAAACGAATCTAATAACCAAACTACCGGTAAAATAAAGCCGTAGGGAGATACAAAAATTTTTTATTTTAACCAACAATGGTAAGCAGTTCGGAAGGCTATGATTTTTATCTATATGTAGCTCCTAAGGTTTCTAATGAAGCTTTTCTTTAAGCAATTATTATGTGTCTATGTACATCTGTTTTCGCATAAATTTTAATCGGCTTATAATAATTTGGCAAATGAGGCATTGTTGGAAGCTTCCAAGTCGTCCGCTGGTTAGAGGCTAGGGGACGTCGTATTAAATTAAATATGGCGACCTTACCACAACAATATCTTTTAATAATAGTTAGTGATCATATGGCCAGGGCCAAGCTCTGAATAAGTATTTAAAACATTTAAGTGTCTAGCGTCTTAGATGTTTAAGTAATTGTTATAGAATATTGATGCCCATAAAAATTTGATTCAAAACTTTCGATTTAAAATATCACATAAGATTAAGAGAATAAAATAATTTACATTGATATGAGAATATTACCTTTATTATCTATCAATTTCTATACAAAAAATTCTCTCCTTTAAGACCATATTTTTGAATAGTCAGGTTTAAGGTATCTTAAAAAAAACTGACAATTGTAGGAAAAATTGGCTTTTTTTACTTTTAAAAAAATTTAGTTTATTATTAGTCTATTATTTTTATTCCCCAATATGCAAAGTTCAAGACACTACCAAATACAATGACATTTTGTCCGCATACTTTTCAAGCCTAATGTAAGCTGTTTTCCCGCATTCAACATGGGTATTTTCCCAAAAAAACAAAAATCAAAAAATACAAAGTCACAATAATAACAAAAAATAAGCGCAATAAACAAGATACAGATACAAAAAAATAAAAATAAAATAAACAAGCCAACTTTTGAGTGCGCTTTTATGCTGTCTGTCATCACGGTAGCCATCCGACGACTTCCATTGTCATTAGGTCTTTAGACTTGGTCTTTTATAACCATTTTTTCTACGTCTATTGTTCGCTTGAATTATGCGTAGACTTAAGGATGAATTTTGTGATTTTTTTTTCAAATGCATTTGTCTCAATTACGAAAAACAACAAAATGGAAACAAAAATCGCTTGTTTTCAACGCATTGTTCGCAAGCTAACTACCAAAAAAAAAATACAAAACAACAAAAAAACCTCAAAGAAACTTTCACCAAAAAAACAGAAAAAAAGAGGCAGCTATCAGCAGAAATAAAGCAAAGAGGTTAAAAAGGGTTTCAAAATGCGCGTTAAGAGCTAATTAAAACAAATAAACTTGCAGCCGAAGAAGAAGAAGAGTTGAGATACAAACAACAACAACAATGGCAACAACAACTGGTCATAAATTATGCGTGCAACATAAGCATAAGAAAATGAAAATGAAAACGAAATGAAGAGAGGTGCAACAAAAGCCATAAAATGAAAGAAGTTAAGCCAGTTTCCGGCGTCCTTCACTCAAGGCCGTTGGTATGGCCGACACAACAACAACAACCAAAACAATGGCCGCTGCCTTAAACATATTAACATGGCCGATAATGATGTTTATAAACATAATGAATTTAAAGCTGACTGACTGACTGACGTGTGTTTAAGCCAAATTTATGTAATTTAAATCGCATTTCAGTCGCTCTGGCTCTCCACTTTTGCATATTTTTGCATTTCTCAACACTAATTGCCAGTCTTAACATTACATGACGTTGCATCATCATCATCATCATCGTGTCTTGCTGGCCAGCTATCAATCAAAGTGGCAAAAAACTTGTCTCCGTCACTGTAGAGGCTGACCAAAAACATGAAAATAAATAAATAATATAAAACGTGCTTGCATTTAAAACCACAAAACTTTTAACCTTTGGGGTAAAAGCAAACAATTTCCATGCAGGAAGTTGCACAAGTCCATCCAAAAACATTTGTCAGTGTGTTGGTGCGTGCATCCAAGTCACGTTTTACCAAAAACACTTCCTGTTTGATGGATGCTGCCGCTTTGGAAAAACCCAAAAGTCTTTTGCTGCCCACACAAATCAAGTTCAAAGTGTCAAGTTTGTGCTCATGAAAAAAAAAACATCAAACAACAAACTCCCCCAAGCGCATAGTACAAAAAAAAAGTAAATAAACTATAAAAGAGTTAACTTGAAGAGCGTTCGTAGCTGACTTTAAGATACTCTTTAAAAAGCTAACAAAAAATTTGTATCGTAGTTTCAAAAAATATTTTCTAAGTAGGAGGGACAATCTTGGTTATAAAAGATAACAGAGATAAGATAAGATCTTATAAAGCCCTAAAACTGAGAAGCAAAAATTCTGGATTTTATATAATCGGATGGATGGACAGATAAGCCTTATATTCAGGGCTCATATTAAGGGTTCATATGAACCCACTATGTTCGAAGTTTCTTTCTGCAATATTTACGAATACTTATAGGACGACATATAGTATAATAGATACTTATACCTAAAAATATGTTATTCAACCACTTTACTAATAGATTTTATCGTCGTTATTTAAAAAACAAAAAGGGTTTTGAGTAGTAATAGTTTTGGAACGTATTCGCACAAGGTATCCGAAAAAATACCAAGATTTATTAAGAATAATCAAAATAAAAAAAATAAAGCCTCTATCGATATTTAAAAAAAATAAAAATGAGTTTTCGAGTAGTAATAATTTTGGAAAGTATTTTTACGCGATATCTGTGAAAATTTGAAGACTTTAAAAAATTATTAAAATAAAAAAAATAAAATACTGACAGTTTGTATCGTTATTTTCTAAAAAAAAGGGATTTCGAGTACTAATAATTTTGGAAAGTATTGGTACAAGATATCCGAGAAAATTTAAAGATTTAATAAAAATTATCAAAAAAAAAAAAATAAAATACTTATAGCTTCTATCGTTATTTTCTCAAAAAAAGGGTTTTCGAGTAGTAATAATTTTTGAATGTATCGGTACAAGGTACACGAGAAAGTCCCAAGATTTAGTTAAAATTGTCAAAATAAAAAATACATAAAAAAAAGACTTTTTGCGAAAATCCTAATTCTACACAAAATTACGTATACGCAATATAGTCGTAAATTAACATTTGGAAGGCTGGAACAGATCGAAAATTTTTATAATATTTGGATTGCTTTTATATTAAATATTTAGTTCAGAAACAAAATATAAATTTTTTAGACTTAATTTCACATAAAATTGCTTATACGCAATACAGTCTTAAATGAACTTTTAGAAACCTGAATCAGATCAGTAAAAAATTTGTTGAAATATTTGGAGTTTTTCTCTGAAATAGCATTTGTCCAATTAACAAGTCTAGAGCAAAAGGAACTTGATAAATTTTTAAAATCCAAATTTTTGTGCTTAACAAATTTCGGGGTGAATGCACTGAGTCTGTATATTGATTGATTCTAATTCTAATAGATACTATACATCCGTTAGCAGTTATAATGTTCTGAGTAGTTACGCTATCGAGAATTTTTCGGGAAAAATAAAAATCCATTTGAAAGCAATTTTTAGCAAATATTTCGAATAACAATTTTTTTTTGCCTGAAACCATAAGATTTTCAAAAGAATTTGTAAATGAAAATTTTTTATCTAAAATCTGAAAATCTGAAAAAACTAAATTTTTACATACTACAAAAAAAATTATTTGGGATTAAAAAACATGAAACAATTGGATTTTTAAAAAAATCTTCAATCTAAAAGCTCAAAACCTATAAAAACTCAGTTTTAAAGATTCTTTAACAAAAAATTTGAAAATGAAACTATCGTAAACACTTGGCGTTTTCATAAATTTTTTAAAAATTTGTCTAAGCTTTACGTAAATGCAACACTTAATTTTTTTTTAACTTATAGAATTTTTAGAAAAAAATAAAAACCATTTGAATCTTTCAAAGGAAATTTTTTTAATTAAAATTTCAAACCCTTGCAAGTTATATTTTTACATACATTTTTAGCAAGTATTTCGTAAATTTTTCATTTAAAATCTTAAATCTTTCAAAAACTGACTTTCTGCAAATAAAAAAAAAAAAAATATTTGGTGTTAAAAAAAATTTATTTAATGAAACAGTCTAATTTTTAAAAAATCTTTCAAAAGCAAAACTTTAATCAAAAATCTAAAAACCAGTGAAAAAGTGTTTTCTACATAAAATCTTTAGAAAAATGTATAATTGAAAAAATATTTCGCATGAAACCATTTGATTTGAAAAGGTTCTTATAAAAGAAATAATTTCATCTTAAACCTGAAAAACTGTCAAAACAGATTTTCTAAATTTTTAAAAAAAATTGGACTTTAAGATTTTAGTTTTTTCTGCAATAAGTCTGCCTTTTTAAAGATTCTTTCAAAAGTAATACCCTCATCTTAAATCTTAAAGAACTAAAAACGAAACTTGTATATAAAATCTTTAAAAAAATTTGTAAGTTAAAATATATTTTTCCTTAAAGCATTTGATTTTAAAAAAATCTTAAAAAATTAAAATCACTTTACAACTCAAAACCTGCGAAAACTAATTTTTTCATGACATTAAAAAAAAAAATATTAGAACTAAAAAAAATATTTTATCACCAACCAATTTGATTGTTTGATTTTTTCTTTATAAAGACATATTGCCGTTAAGGAATTTTTAAAAGAAAATTGTATTATCTAAAAACTTAAAACCTTTGGAAACTTATTTTTTACAAGACATTTTTAGACAAAAATTGGAATTAAAAAAAAAATATTTTCTTAAAAAACAATTGGATTTTTAAACACAATTTTTCATTAAAAAATCTTTAAAAAAAAATTGAAATCGAAAAAACAAAAAACTTGTGAAAACTTATTTTTTACATGACATTTTTAGACAAAAATGCGAATTTAAGAAACCTATCAACTCATTGTGATTCTTAAATAAATTTTTTGAAACAAACTTTTTCATTAAAGAATATTTGAAAAAAAAAATTTTTTTGTCGCTCTAAAAACTCAAGACCTGCGAAATTAAGGACATGCAATTTTTAGACCATAATCGGAATTTAAAGAAGTTTTTTATCACGAATCATTTTGATTTTGAAAACAATCTTTAAGCGGAAAGTTTTCGTTAAAAAATCTTTCAAAAAATATAGCCTTCTAAAAACTCAAAGCCTGTGAAAAATCTTTTTTTTAGATAACATTTTAAGAAAAAATCAGAGTTAAAAAACCTTTTATCACGAATCAATTTGATCTTTTCAATAACATTGTTTCGTTTAAAAAACTTTTAAAAAAAATTTCTCATAAAAACTAAATCTTTGAAAACTATTTTTTTACATACAATTTTGAGATAAACAGAATTAAAGAAATATATTTTTTGTCTCGAATCAATTTCATTTTTAAAACAATCATTTAAAATAAATTTATTGGTTAAATAATCTCAAAAATCGTAAAAGAGGATAATATTCAAAATAATTGTAAAAATCATCTTTAAAAAAAAAAAACCTTTCACCTAAAATGTTAAAAGAAGTGAAAACTAAAAAATATTAAAAAACAATTTGATTTACAATTTCGACCGAAATGAAGCGACTTTTTAGAGAACTCTTTGGAATCTAAAATCTCATAAAACTTAAAAACTTTTTGTTTTCGACATTTTACAAAATTTTTCAAAATACATTTTTTTATCTCAAATCCTATAAAACGTAAAAACTTATTCCCTACATACAGTTTGTAAAAATAATTAGAAAATTCTTAATTTTATTTTTCAACCCTTTGATTTGCACAGAAATCGCTTCAAAATGTTAGCCATACTTATAACATTCTCAATCACGTACTTAATATGCTTCATTACGTCACAAGTAAAGGGTATAATAACAACAACAACCAAGTTGAAGTTACAGTCATAGTTGTTGTTGCTGCTGGTGTTGTTGTCCAGCGCTTGAACTCGAACTGAAAGTGAAAATAAATTTGTGCAGTCAGCGTCAGCAGCTGCGCCAGCATCTGCAGCGACGTAGGCAACGCAGCAACAGCTGAGCATAAACAAAAAAAACCTGGCAACTCTTACTTTCGAAGTTGTTTGCCGTGCTGTTGTTGTTGTAGTTGCCTGCTGACCGATCACAACAACAACTGGCTTTTATTTTTATTGCAGTCATTCATTTCCTTCTAACATGAAAATTGCAAAGAAAAAAAAGGCGTAATAATAACAGAGTCCGCTGCTGCGCATTTTTAACTAGTTTTTTGTTAACTGACTTTGTTAGCCACTCCAATGAAGATCTCGAAATTTTACAAACTTAAGTTTTACAGACAGATTAATGCGCATTTAATGAGCTCAGTCTTAAAGCTTAAGCTTAATTCGTGCTCATCAAAAACCCACGCTAGAGGCAAACCCCCTCCCATGGCCACCCCCCACTGCACCCAACTATCTACAATTAATTCCTTGGCGTAGCCAAATGTTAAAAATTTTATATATAACTCGTTTGTTGTTTATCTTTTGCAGGCAATTAAGGAAGTAATTTGTGACCAAAGCCGTTGTGGATGTTGCCGACGTTGCTGTTGCAACAAACTGCTGCCCCCGCTGTTGTTGATCTTCATCAGGCGCCACACTAACACCACCACCACTCACTGGAAAGCTGTGGTAGCGCCCCCAGGCCAAGAAACAAACCATAAAGACGGTGGTGGGCTTTGCAACGTTTAATGTGAAGCATGCAACAACATGAAACGCTGCAGCTAAAGCGTCAACAGCAATTGCCATAATTGCCATTGGAGCCAGCACACACACACACATGTACACACACATACCCACATTGCACCCCACACACACTTAGACACAGCTACTACAACCTGGTGCAGTCCAATAACCGCTCTGTGAGAGAGTTCCTTAACTTGCAACAAGCGTTTTGTGAAGAGCGTTAAAGAAAACTTGCCACACGAGATATCCGCGGCAGGTACAAATCGAAACGTATCGCTATCGCCTATCGTCTTAAATCCAACTCCAACTGAATTGTAACAGCGCGCCGGAAAAACCAAGCAACAACAACAACAACCGGAGTGGAGATCAATGAACGCGACACGCAGCAGCTGCCAACCAGCCACCAGAAAATCATAAGAAAAGCGCAACTTGCAACAAAACATTTGGCTTGGACTTGGACTTGCCGCTCAAGTTCAATTCACCAATCAAGCGCGCACCAAAAAACGCCATAACAACAAAATTGCAACATCAAGCAGGAAGTTGCAACGGCTGCACCTTAATTGGGCGCAGTGTCATTACCACCAGCAACAACTACAACACTAACAACAACCACCACCACACTTGTGCATCCTGCCTCAATGTAAGATGTTAGTGACCAACAGATGGAGTCAACTGACGCACATACTCAGCCTGCTACTACTACTCATAGCTGCCGCAGCAGCAGCCTCATCCACAACAGTGTCCACAGCGCTGCTCAATGGACATCAGCTGCCACCCTGGCTGACGTCATCGGCCAGCACGGCAGCCTTAGCTGCAACGGCCGCGCCTGCCACCCGCCAAGCACGTAATCTATATGCGCCCTATGAGCGCTTTAGCCAGCAGGATGACATCAGCTTTAAGGATTTGCGTCAGCGCAACGATGGCACTGTCGTGCAATCCTTTGGTTCCTATCGCACAGCAGCGGCGCCAGCGCCAGCAGCAGCGGCACAACGTCGCTCCGATGTTGAGGTCATACCCGCACCATCCGTAGAGCTGCCCCAAAACGAACTCATTACCATACCAAAGCAACTAGTGCCCACGCTGCCGGAGAATGTGACGCGCAGCGGCAGAAGCCGCAACTATGTTTACATTCCCCTGCAACAACAGCAGAGCAGTAACTCCCTGCTGCAGCTGCGTCCCAGTCGCAATGCTTCACTGGCGCAGCTGGGTCCGCCTGCTGATGGCCTAGCTGCAGCGGCTGCCGAGTTTGCCGCTGAGCTGGCCGCCAAGCCGGAGCCGGATCGCACTGAACGCAGCGATGTGCTGGTTGCCTCAGCCAGCTCCACCGACAAGCTGGAGTATGCCGAACCAGAGAATACCAGCCGCCGTGTAGGCTTTCAGTTTCCCAGCTTTAGTCTAAAGCCCTCCAGTCCTTTCTACCCACAAAGCTATCGTGAAGATGCGCCCATCTTTGGTGACACAGGTGTGTTCGAGCAACCCTTCGGCGAAGAAGCTGTCGCTCCCACACAGTACGATCATGAGACGCGTCATACGCGGCAGCTGTACTTTGAGCCGGAGCTATCCGCCTCTAGCTTTGAGTTTCCTGGACTAGTGGCCAACTCTAAGCCGCATACGCTCAACTCGGCAGTAGCTGCTGGCAAGCTCTATCGTGATGATGTGACCAAATTTGGTGATATAAATGGACCCATCACGGCGCTGCCACAGCGTGCACAACGTGGCATCTACTATGGTGGGGATGCGCAGTTCCAGACCGGACCCACGCGGCAATTTAGTGCGCAAAAGAACTATAATGAGTATGTGGGACCGGGAGCCAATAGCGAGTACCAAGGCTCACGCAAGAGTCGTTACTATCCGTACAAATCCTCACGCAGTCCGCGTGTGGTCTTCCCCAGCAATGACAATGCAGGCGCGACGGCGCCCACGGGCAGCAGTGCGCCCTCCGGCACAGGTGTCTATTTCAGTGATAACATAGCCTTTAGGTGGGTTAGCTTTTAAGCAATACACTACATAAGCAACTTTTAATGTATCCTTTTAACGCTTGCAGAGATCAAAACTTTGGCATCAATGAGCTGGCTGCTGTGCAGGATGTGCGCAATGATTTCAGCCTGCAAGATCTGGACAGCGCTTCGGAGGCTACCAGCAGCCCACAATCAGCCAGCACGTTCAAGGAGAAAGGTAAGTCCCTTAGCTGAGCGTTTTGAGCTAATAGCTTGTAAGGATTAGCTCGACTGCAGTTAGCGCTTTGTGTGTTTGCTTGGTGCGGTCGCCGGGGGGGAAACTACTTGCACTATGCATAACCATAACTCCCATCCCAACCAACAACAAACACACACACAAACAAACACCATCAAACACATAGTTGCTCATAACCACAAAAAAAACCCCCATCATCATCATCGACAGTCGACATCACAACGGATCTGGAGTGCCAGCATCGCGGTGGTACCTGTGAGTTCTTTTTAGGCTGCTGGTTATCCGGCGGACTCATACAGGGCAGCTGTAATGGATTGCTGCGCGGCTGTTGCCATCGCACTGCCAAGTCGGCCAACTTGCGCAGCTCGGACTTTGTGGGCAATACCGTCGATCTGACTGATCTTCCGCAAAAGAACTTTGGACCGGTCAACAATGAACCCAGTGAGTGTCAGTGCCAGTCTGAGCCAAGCCAAAAACAAAAAATACCAAATCAGTCCAAGCACGTGCACGCACACTAAAAAAATACCAAAAAATACCACTTATGAGTAACTGATCAGTTGGTTGGATTTTTGCGGTCTGGTAGTTTGGCAGGGTTGCCATTTGCATGCAATTCATTTAACATTTATTTGTTGTACATAAAATTATGCACTAGTTTTTGTTTGTTGTTGTTTTATTAGTTGTTGTTGGTTTTTAGTACGCTTTAATGCTTAATTATTGGCATCATAATTCAGCCACCACGCACATACTAAAAAAAAAAAATTTGACAGCAGCTGGAAAAGTGAAAAATCGTAATGAAAACGCAGGAAAATTTTTAATGAATTAAGCCAAAAAAAAAAAGGCAGACAATAAAACTTTAATTACACCGCATGCGCATGTTAATTACTTAATTACCACACGCTAATGATAATTAAGCCACATTACTCACATTTTTTTATGACCAAAGCCATGTCCACTTGGCGACCCCAATGGCAGCTCCCCCGAAGACCTGGAAAGGCCAACGAGAAAGTTGAGATCATAGCTAAAGATAACCAAATAGCTACTTATTTGCATACTAACTGCCAAATAAGTAAATCTTTAAGAGCTGCCGAACAAAGAATTGCGGAAGATCAGACAGCGATGTTGCCCGTTTAGCTTTAAAATTACATCTTATATGGTTTAATTTTATTTTTTAACGATTATCATGATTTTTTTTTATAATTTATTTGATTTTTTTTATTATTTTTATTTTGCTTGCTTTTTTATCTTGCTTACTAGTAACAATTGCAGCATCATAATGGTTTTTAATGTATGCTTGATTGTTACACTGTACTACAGTAACACCTCGAATGAATTGCTTTTATTTTTATTTTAAATACTAACTTTGCAACGATTACACAAGGTTGTGCCTTGAGACAATTTTTTCTAGACTAAAACGAGTAAAAATTTAGTGCTTTAGACAGGGTCGAATTTATTGAATTTTTAAGAATTTATATTGACAGCTAAAAGAAATTTTGTGCCCGCCATTGATAACTTTTTCTTTTAATCCACCCCTGGATTGGGTAAATGTAGTGCATTAGGTTTTTTGGACTAAACTTTGATTAGAAATAGTTTACAACATTTAATTTTTCTCTTAATCCGCCCCTGGTTGGGCCAAATGTGGTGCATTGCAGTTTTGAACTAAACATTGGTCACAAATCTTTAATTTTCATACTTTCTGCAAACTTAATTTAGCAAATTTTAACCATAATTCCCTTTTATATCAGCGAACTTATTTTTAAAATTCCCTAAGGAATTTTTTAATTAACTTAAAAATATACCAACTATAATAATATACCAAATTTCCGTTTCGTCTTAACGTTCATATTTTTAGAATTCCCTTAGACATTTTTATTAACTTAAAACATATATCAAATATAATAATATACCAAATTTCCCTTTCACCTCAATGTACTTATTTTGAAAATTGCTTAAGACGTTTTCAATTAACTTAAAAATATAATAATATACCAAATTTCCCTTCCAAATCAACGTACTTATTTTAAAAATTCCCTTAGACATTTTCAATTAACTTAAAAAATATACCAAATGTAATAATATACCAAATTTCCCTTTCATCTCAACGTACTTATTTTGGATTGCTTAAGACGTTTTCAATTAACTAAAAAAATATACCAAATATACTAACATACCAAATTTATCTTTCAACTAAACGTACTTATTTTGAGAATTCCCTTAGATATTTTCAATTAACTTAAAAAACATACCAAATGCAATAATATACAAAATTGTCCTTAGAACTCAAGGTACTTATTTTGTGAATTCCGTAAGACATTTTCAATTAAAAGCTTAAAAAATATACCAAATATAATAATATACAAAATTTCCCTTTGCCCTCGAAATACTTATTTTAATAATACCCTAGGGAATTTTTAATAAATAGCTTCACAAATTTGCCCAGCGAAATCTCAAACATTCTTTAAATAAGCTGAAAGATAAATACACGAATTTTATGTACACTAAAGGGCTTCGCCCCCTGCGCGTTGCACTTAATAATACTCCTCCCTTCCAGTAAAGCAGGATAGAAGAATTGAACGAATAATAATAATAATTTAATAAAAGGCTAGCCATTCTGCCTTTTCATAGT
This sequence comes from Chymomyza amoena, assembly GCA_037043745.1. Lineage (NCBI taxonomy): Eukaryota > Metazoa > Arthropoda > Insecta > Diptera > Drosophilidae > Chymomyza > Chymomyza amoena. Next base: position 16,051 of record JBAMAX010001826.1, read on the forward strand.
TAACTAATTGCTTTTAAAATGTATATTCAAAACGCAAAAATAGAATAAATGATGACGACGACAAAAACTTAATTATGTAGTGGAGAGATTTCCGAATATGATCAAAAAATGTATATTTCGTTACATTCATATACACATATACAATTATTTTTGATTCGAAAGTAATATCCATATATGGACGTATAAACAAACCGAAAAAATAAAATAAATGATGACGATGAAGACGATAAAAATTTTTTATACTGTGGAAAAATTTGCGAATATTATGAAAAAATTTAAATCATGCTACGATCATTTTTAAATAAATTGAAATTTTTTTAATTCAAAAATCATACCCGATATATATTTTATATGGATATATTTACAAAGCGAAAAATTAAAATAAATGCTGACGAAGACAAAAAACTTTTTTATATTTTGAGGATTTGCGAAAATGGTCAAAAAATTGAAATAGAGCTACAATCATTTATGAATAAATAAAATTAATTTTTTTTTGAAAAGTAACATCCGATTCATATTTTGTATGGATTATATACAAAGCGAAAACTTTCAATAAATTATGACGATGTTGTGGAGTCGAGTGAAGAAATTTCCGAATATTATCCAAAAATGTATTTTATTTTTAAATTTCGAAAGTAACGCCTAAACCATATTTTATATGGATAAATATATATATAAAGCGAAAAAAGAAAATGAGTAATGACGATGGGACGACGAAAAAAAATGTAATTGTATAGTAGAGAGGTTTCCAAATTTTATCAAAAAACTTATATTTCACTACAATCCTTTTTAAATAAACTAAAATATTCCTTAGTTTCCAAAGTAACACCCGATCCATTTTAGACCTTTCAATTTTAAAGCGAATTTTAAGAAAACCAAACATGCACTGCACGACCCACATACTAGTGCTCCGGTTCGATACTTTTTATTTCCTAATATAGGAATAAATGTTTTGCGATTTTCAAAAATATCTCTCTACTACCGATTTCGAACAATACCGTTTAGGAAAACGTGTAGGTATCCCTGGTAAGGATTTAAGTTGCCTTAGTGAAAAATGCTGCCTTCAGTAGATAATCTAAGAAATTCTAGCAATTAACAAAATATCCGATATCAAAAATTCTTAGGAAATTCGATATTGTTAGTTATCGAAGTTCGATATTTTAATGTATCAAATTATATTTTTAGATACTCGTCGGTACTATAAAAGATTGTCTCAATCCAAACCTAATTTATTTTATAACTCCTGTTCCGTCTGGTACATTTATGTACACCTACTGAAAAACACCCTATTTATCTCTTTTATTTGCAGGCTGTGGCATATCGCTGGCCAAACAAACCGCACAGCGTCGTATTGTGGGCGGAGATGACGCCGGCTTTGGCTCCTTTCCCTGGCAGGCCTACATACGCATTGGCTCCTCCAGGTAAGTGCACAACACTCCTACTATCAAGAAACCCACTAAAAAATAATGTACTTTTCCTTATCTAGATGTGGCGGCTCCTTAATCTCACGTCGTCATGTAGTCACCGCCGGTCATTGTGTTGCACGCGCCACACCACGCCAGGTGCACGTCACCCTGGGCGACTACGTCATCAATTCGGCCGTAGAACCTTTGCCCGCCTACACCTTCGGCGTGCGTCGCATTGATGTGCATCCCTACTTCAAGTTTACCCCTCAAGCAGATCGTTTTGATGTCTCTGTCTTGACGCTGGAGCGCGCCGTGCACTTTATGCCACATATAGGTATGGAAAAATAATGTAACCCCTTCAATTTATACTCATCTGACTTTCATTTCAAGCGCCCATTTGTTTGCCCGAGAAAAATGAGGACTTTTTGGGCAAGTTTGGCTGGGCTGCCGGCTGGGGTGCCCTCAATCCGGGTTCACGTTTGCGTCCAAAGACGCTGCAGGCGGTAGACGTGCCGGTTATAGAGAATCGCATATGCGAGCGTTGGCATCGTCAAAATGGCATCAATGTGGTCATCTATCAGGAAATGATGTGTGCTGGCTATCGGAATGGTAAGTCGGAGCTTACAGGGCCAAGTGTAGCCACTTAACTGACTTAATTCTTTTAAAGGTGGCAAGGACTCATGTCAGGGCGACTCTGGCGGACCTTTAATGCATGAGAAAAATGGTCGCTGGTATCTAATAGGTAAATCAAAGCACTTTTTTGAAACAAAGCCACAACCTGACCAAAACTTTTTATTTTTCACCCATAGGTGTCGTTTCGGCTGGTTACTCCTGCGCCTCGCGTGGTCAGCCTGGCATCTACCATCGCGTGCCCTATACTGTGGATTGGATTTCCTATGTTGTCGGTCTGACAGCAAACATTTAGTACTGTCCATCAACTATTTATTGTCATCACCTTAGAAAGACTCCAACCATGTCACGCCACGCCCACGTTTTGTAAATAATTTCAAAGCTTCCACTCAAATGTCTTTGTTCTGAATTTATTTATGTTTAATGCCTGCTCATTCTTATATACTCTGTATTGCTATCCATCTCGTTTCTCGGAGAGATTATGCTTAATTTTTAGTATGTACAATAGTATCTGTAAGATACATTTATGTCAAACTGAATGTATCTATACGGATTTTCAAATTAAATTTATGTTTAATTTAATATATATAATTTAGTCATATGCGCTGTTATGTAATTTTAAACTATTTATGAACTAATTTCGTGTAAATAAAGTAAATTATGTACGATAAATGAAGCAGGAGAGGCAATTAATGAGGAATGTTTGAAAACAACTGGGCGCCCCGCGTTGGGCGCTAGTTGTCTTGGTTTCAGGCTGGATGCAAATTTTTGTGTCTGTGACCTGAAGGAATCTTGCAGTAATTAATGGTAAAATTTATTACTTGATTTTATGAAAAATCTTGATAATAAAGGAAGAAGATCAGATCAGCTACACTTCCTTGAAGTCCATACAATCGAGGGACTTGCGCTACAATCCAATTGACCTTCTTTTTTACAAGTGCGAGACAATTTTACAGCGCCCAAATAGGGTAATTTTTTTTTTAAAGATATATGTCAAAATTTAAACGAAATATAAAACTATAATAAATTTTCAAATACGAAATTCTTGAGTTAGCCATGCAACTATACGGCCTTGGAGCGCTTCTGCCATATCGAATTATTTTGCTGTCTTATAACAACCGCCAGAATAAACACTTCAAGATAGATCTTATAAAAAATTGCTATGGAACGCGGAAACTCAAATAAGTCAAGTAAAACAAGATTCAAAAAATTACTTAACCTACCCACAACAACCGGAAAGATTAGAAAACACAATAGAAAGATGAGCATATCCACAAAGAGCCCAGCTATGCCACAAAATATGGCAAAATACAGTGAGGCCCCAAAGGAAAGGCCTTGGAATATCAACCAAGCGTACAATAAACCGCCAGAATCCTGCAAAAATTGTTTAAAAAGATATTCAAAAAATCACTTTCGAACACTTACCATGTACACGCCAATCAGTAGCAGCAAACTGATGCCAGTGTTGATCAAGGACATGCCATAGGTGATGGTACTAAAGGTGGTCAACACTGTAAAAGGAAATAAAGTCAATGTTATTGAAGAAATTTGATTTAGTAAGAAACTCACAGTTCATTAGGAACTGCAGCTCATTTCCTGTGAGTCCTTTGAAAAAACATTCCTGCAAAAGTTGTTCGATCTCGGATTGGAGTTTTATGGTAAGCAGTGAACTGCAGAGCAAAACGCTGGAGGCAATAATGCCCAGCCAGCCCACAGTAATGACAAAGTACTTAAGATTTTGGAATTTCATAGGTGATGTAATAGATGGACGATTGGCTCCTGGGATTGCAGTTGGACATGTCTTCTGCATTTTATTAATGCTAGTTTACAGACTTTTTATTTATTTAAATTGTATAGAATTTGTTTTTTATTTTTAAATTGGAGTTTCTCACATAGCTTACTTTGTAGAAAGAAATTTAGGTGATAGAAGACCACAGCGAAAACGAAACAAATTGTACCCAAAAGAAGCTTGTCCAAAGAGATTCAAGCTCACTAACTTTGGGTTAACTCAATCCCACTAAATCTTTTATTACTGCCTCACCGAGCAGATTGACTACGAAAGGAAGAGCACTTCTGCCCAATGCTGTACTAGAAAAAGTGTCTATATCTATCGGTAGCTACATACTTTTTAAACTGTTTTTGGTAACCTGGTCTGGGCTTTTTTGAGGAGCTAGTTTAATACAATTTCTGGATGGTTTTTCAAATATTACTGCTTTTGTGGGGCAGAATGGCAGAACAGCAAAAATTAAAAAAAAAAGTATTGCATTGTTGCCCGATCCAGAATCTTGACTGCGAGAAGAAGGCCACTTCTGACCAATATTGTATAACAAAATATGGGAATATCAACAATGTGTGTACATATTTTTTAAAGAGTTTTTGGTATTATCTGTAATTATAGTCTGGGCTGTTTTGAGAACTCTATGGATGCTGTTTTTTTTTTCAAAAACTAGTGACTTTGCTAAGTGGAAAGGCAAAACGGCTCAAATTGTATTAATGCCCGTCCCAGAATCTTGTTACGAAAGGAAGGGCACTTCTGCCCAATATTGTATGACAAAAAGTGCCAATATCTGCCAGTGTGTACATATTTTCTTATCTGTTTTTGGTATAAGCTGTAATTCTAGTCTTAATTTTTATTATAATTAATTGTTAAATATATTTTTTGGATGTTGTAATTTTTTTAATATTTAGTAACTTTGTTGGGCTTGCAAAGATTCTTAAATGGAACCAACTTATCCCCGAAAGTACAGACTACTGCATACCGCAGGAACATTTCACAACCAACTTCAGAGCCTATATTCCAACCAGAGAGGAGTGGAATACTGGGGTACCAGGCCCAGCAGGCTCGATAAAGGTATACACGGACAGTTCCAAGCTAGACGACCGTGTAGGGGGAGGGGTCTACGTCGAGGATTTCGACATTAGAATTGCTTTTAGGCTCCTGGACCACTGCAGTGTCTTTCAGGCAGAGGTCACAGCTATCCGGGAGGCTTTAACTACAATAAATAATCTACAAGTCCAAGATAAGAATATCTGTATCTATTCGGACAGCCAAGCGGCTATTAAGTCTCTAGTCTCGATGACTTCGTGAATGAAGTCAGTGAATGACTACCGCTTGTTTCTAGGAGAGATGGCTGAGAGTCAATTCACCTGATATGGGTTCCAGGACACGGGACTTTGAGGGAATTGATTGCGGATGAACTGCTGGAAAGGAACTACCAGCATCCTCCTTCAAGATAAGGAGGGCCTGGGTATACCCATGGCCAGCTGTAAATGAGAATACGAAACTTTTTCGCTCTCTGTGCAAATAAAACGTGGAATCGGACATCGAACACGTGTAGAATCTCGCGGCAAACCTGGCCGACATACTGCAGTAAAAGAACCAAAAAACTTTGCTGTCTGAATAGAGCCCAGTGCTCATCTGTCATTCGTGCCATTACGGGACACTGGTTGGTAGGAAACCACGCATCCCGTTTGAATGCTCCCCACCACGACTTCTGTAGAAGCTGTGGCGATGAAGAGGAGCTAGAGACGGTGGAACACTTTTTCTGTCACTGCCCAGGACTGGGCAGTAAAAGATTCAGGTTCCTATAGTCACATTTTCTAAACGATCTATCTCAGCTCTCTGAACAGAGTCCAATATGCCTTTTAAGGTTCATTCAGGCAGCCGGATGGCTTCCTCAACTTTCGTAGGGAACCCATCAGGTGGGGAAATGTGGTGAATTGGCTCACTAGCGGTATCAGGGCCTATCCTTGGCCTAAATGAGTTGGGATGTAGGTCCCAACTGCCGCCCTAACCTAACCTAACTTAACTTTGTTGGGCAGAAAAGTAGAACAGAAAATGTTAACTAAAAGTAGTCAATTCTTGCCCGACGCAGAATTTTGACTGTTTGAAATGTGCACTTCTGCCCAATACTATATAACAAAAAGTGAGACAGTTAAAAAAAATTTTTTAAAAATTTTGTAACTTTGTTTGCTAGGAAAAGTAGCACAGCCTGATGCACTTCTTGACTACGAAAAAAAAGTGCACTTCTGCCTTATATTATGAAACAAAAAGTAAGAACTAGCTAAAAATAGTTTTTCAATTATCCTTTTCTTCAAAAATTAGTAACTTTGTTGGCTAGAAAAGTAGTGCAAAAAAAAAAAAAATAAACTAAAAGTATTCTATTGCTGCCCGAAGCTAAATCTTGACTACGAAAATAAGGGCATTTCTGCCCAATGCTGTATGAAAAAAGTAAAAACTCGTTAAATATTATTTTTTGATGATGTTTTTATTCACCCTTTTTTTTTTTAAAAAATGAGTAACTTTATTAGGCAGAACAGCAAAAATTAATTAAAATTATTGCATTGTTGTCCGACTCACAATCACTAGGGCACTTTTGCCCAACTTATCCTCGACTAAACATCATCTCCAGTTTTTGCAAAGATTCTGTTGTCAAGCTGAATTTTTTTTTTAAATCAGGAAGTAGGTATTAAATATATATGCTTAGCTTTCCCATTCCCATGGAGTTGTTTGTATACTTATGTTTAAAAGGTTTTCACCTAGTTGAATCGTTTAGCAATTTAACATTTTCTACAGAATAGCTGCAGTTTTTATTTTTCCTATATCACCTAAATCACAACCTATGTTCGTTTTAACCTTTCCAACTCTTAAAAGGTCTATAAATCAAAGAAAGTGTAACATAAATAAGAATCAAGGCCCCAAACCACATGTAGTTATAGTTCCTCCGCGTACGCGATCTCATGTCTAGATTTTTCATAGTCTCCCCAAATTATATGCTTTTAGTCGTCACTTCAACTTTCGCTGCCCGTCTTCAAAATACTTAAGTTTACTTTTATAACAATGCCAAAACATAATTTGTTAACACCGCCTCTAAAAAAAAAAGTTATTATGTGAAGAATCAAAGTTGAATGGGTTTAGTGGACCCTAAAAGTGAGCAACTTTTTAATATGCAAATCCAAGAATGCCATCAATATAAAGTATTTAGAAAGTAAAAAAAATCTCAAAGAAAGCATTTCAAAGTTGCAATCTTCGAACCCAAACAAAACATAATAGTCTAACATACAAATTGAAGATACATTCTAAACTAAAAACTATCTTTGCTGCCCTCATTCCGTGGCGCATAGCGAAGAGCTCTTCGCAGCGCCATAAATTAAAGAATAACAAATTAGTGAATGAATTAATGCAGCTTGACGCCAGTTAGACGAGCAGCATCAGCAGCTGCGCAGTTGCAGCGCAGTAGCAGCGCTTGCTGCAATTATGTCGCATAAAATAATTATGAACCTGCCTTGGGAAACATTTCCTGCCTCGCTCTCATCAGCAGCTCACGATTTCATAATAACGAACAACGAATTTAAAGAACAAAAGCAGCGGCGCACAGTGGGACAACATTTGACGAAATTAAAGGCAAAATTAATCAATAGTTCTATGTGATTTGTTTTGAAATTTATTTTTGGAATCTTATTTGAAAATTACGAATTACAAAAGAGATTTTAATTGCATTATTTATATATTTATTTTAAATTAGCAAAAATTTATTTTCTAAAAATTTCTTGTAGGAATTCTGAAAATGTAATTTATTGACTTTTTGAACATTTCGTGCCGTAGACAAAAAAGGAAAAAAAAGAAATAACTAATAACCCTTCAGTTGAAGTATAGATAAGAAGACATAAAAAAATTGTAAAGTCAAGTTAATGTCAATGTAATTTTGGCCGCACTTTCTAAAATTGCCAACAGAAGGCTGAAACAGTGATAAATTGTCAGTGTAGTAAAAGTTTAGAATTAGAAAGCGATAGTATACACGTTGACAGTGGCACTATCTACCAAGTCTGAAGGCAAAAAGTTTCAACACTTAATTCAACACTTAAGACAGTGCTTTAAAACCGTCATTTCCAAATTAATCGAAAAAATTCGAAAAAGTGGCAAAAAAAAAAATGTATCTTATATCTAAAGAGGATGAGTTCCTTAAATTCGGTCCATGTAACCAAACTATCAGAATATGGGACTTTGAAAAAATTATGATTATAAGAAGATTCTGCGACCCGTGAAAATATTTGAACTCGTGATACAAATATGGGAAACTTCCCTTCATTTATGCGTTTTAGGCTAAATATTTGCGTAAAACTGCTCCGTTTCTTGTATATCCCTCTTAACTACAATACAGTAAAATAATTCTTCCAAAATAAAATTTTATGAAAAAAATTGATATGGTCACGATTTAGTTTAGTTTTTTGCTAGGTTTTTTAAAATCAAAAAAAAATTTAGATAATTTAATAATCCAAATTGCTCTCGAAAAAATTAATTTCACATATAAAGCGAACTCTTACGAGTATTTATTGTAAAAAAAATATATATAAAAATATTTTTGGAATAACCAATATTTGTTTAAATATATTCTATAATCAAAATTATCAAATTATTTATCGCTAAGCCAGCGATATATCATAAAAGGGGCACCAAGAAATGCAATATCAAAAATTGAACAACAAATAAGGAAACTGAGAATCTATAAATGTTGGAATACTCTTGAGTTGTTTTTAAATGTGCAGCAAAGCTTTGAGAGTAATTTTTATAAAATAAATTATAAATAAATTAAATGTAAATTCAATAAAATATAGGTAAATTTTTTTTTCATATCCAACGCCAATTAATTTTTTTTTTGCTTGAGATTGACATTTTTATTGGGTATACCAAAATTGGCAAAATGAAAATATCCATGGAAAGGTCTTGAACTATACATACATCACATAAATGTTATACATTTTGTTGACCTCCTTGGCTAAAAAAAATGGAAATCCAATTTTTAAAATAAAAAAAATGGCGGACGTAAAGTCGGGCGCGGACGACTTTAGGATACCCTGTACCACTAGCTTGTAATAAAGTCAGATTTCTTCACAAAAAACCAAAAACAGAAGAATTTTTAAGCAAAAATTTTTTTTTGACCGATCGTTCCTATGGGAGCTTTATGATATAGTCAACCGATTTCAATAAAATTTGACACAGTGCTTAAATACCTTAAAAAAGATCTGAATGCCAAATTTATTTCAAATATCTTTACAAGCAAACAAAACACATCGAATTTTGTATAAAAAACGTGTTTTTGGACCGATCGGTCCTATGGGAGCTATATGATCTAGTCAAACGATTTGGATTAAATTTGGTACAGTGCTTAGGAACTATAAAATACTCACGAATGTCAAATTTGGTCCCAATATCTTAACAAACAAACGAAACACAACAAATTTTGTAAAAAAATCGATTTTTGGAAGATCGGACCTATGGGAGCTATATGATATAGTCAGCCGATTTTGTTCAAATTTGGCACATTGCTTAAGTGGTCCAAAAATTTCCAAACGCCAAATCTGGTTACGATATCTTTATTAAAAATCGAAATATAGCGAATTTTTCTTTAAAAAAGTTATTTTGGCCGATCGGTCCTATGGGAGCTATATGATATAGTCAACCGATTTTGATCAAATTTGGTACAGTGATTGGGAACTATAAAAAACTTTCGACCAATACCAAATTTGGTTACGATATCTTCATAAACAAACGAATTATTCATCTAAAACGTTTTTTTTTGTCGAGGTCGTCTCAAACACCCCCATGGGAGCCTCCTATGGAATAATATGGGATCTAATGTGAAAGTTTGGTAACTCTAGCTCTTACCATCTCTGAGATCTAGGCGTTCACACGGACGGACGGACGGACAGACGGACAGACGGACATGGGTATATCGACTTCTCTATTCACCCTGATCATATTTTAGGTAACTTTGGGGTGTCTCCGACGTCTCCTTCTATATGTAACATACATTTTCGGCTTGCACAAACTTAATATACCCTTGGTACAGGGTATAAAAGTTGAGTGTAAACCAAAGGATGATGTTTGATAAATAAAAGATTCTGTGACCCATGTGATTATATAAACTCGTGATACAAATATCGGAAACTTTCCTCCATTTATACTTATTTTTTGCGAAAAACTTATCCGTTAAGTCTGAGCCTCAAACCCCTTTTAATTGCCGTATATTAAAATATGTCTTCCAAAAGAAGTTTTAAAAAAAAAATTGATATAGTCACGTTTCAGTTTATTTTTTTTTGGTGGGTTATCAAAATTCACTGAAAAATAGAGATAATTTAATAATCCTAAATGCTCTAGAAAAAATTGACTTAACTAATGAAGCGAACTCTTATGAATATTTATTGTACAAAAAAATATATATAAAAACTAGCTGATCCGACAAAGTTTGTTTTGTCATATAAATCATTTATAGGTAATTTCACAAAAAAAATTTCATGAGAATCGGTCCAGTCGTTTCGTAGGAATATGTTAAAAATTAAAAAAAAAAGTTAGGGGCAGACAACCCTTATCACTTAAAGGTATGAAAAATAGATGTTGGCCGATTAGGCACACAAAATTTCGTGAGAATCGGTCTAGCCGTTTCGGAGAAGTATGGTAACTAACATTGTGGCACGAGAATTTTATATATAAGATATTTTAGGAATATATTGTACAAAATTTGCTTAAATATATTCTACAATATAATAAAAATTATCAAATTAATTATCACCAATCCAGGCGGATTAGCTGGATATATCATAAAAGCAATATCAAGAAATGTAATATCAATAAATTGAACAGCAGACAAGGAAACTGAGAACCTGTAAATGTTGAAATTACTCTTGACTTGTTTTTAAATGTCCGGCAAAGTTTTGAAAGTAATATTTATAAAATGTCGCAAACAAATTAAAATCAAATTCTATAAAATATTGGTGACTTTTCATATAAAACGCTAATTTATTATTATTTTTTTTGAGATTGACATGTTTATTGAGTATACCAAAATTGTCAGAATAAAAATAGAACAAGCCTGTGCCAATCTATTTTGAAATGTTAAGGTAAATAACTTCTTGTCAATGCGCTTTTGGTTCAAACGATATTTAAAATTTATTTTTTTTTACGTATTATCTTGTAATACTGTTCTTTCAAGGACAGGTCTTGAAATGGTGATGCACATTTGGTACAAACATTTTTGTGCGCTCCCTGGTTAAAAAGATATAATAATTTATTTTTTATAATAAAATTACGCCATGATTTCATTTAAATTTTTTTACTAAAAATTGACCAATATTTTTATATATAAAAAGGTCTAGGTGAATAAAGTAGGAAACTGCCCCCAGTGAAAAAAAAAATGCAGTTCGATGCATAGGGCAAAAACAAAATTTTTTCTCAAAATTTCAGTTTTGTTAAAAAAAAACCTCAAATAGCTCTTAATTTAAAAGGTCTAGATAAATAAGGATTATAAATATTCAATCGTTTAGACTTAATAAACACGAAAATAAATTTTTTTGAACTAATCCGTAACGCGTTTCGTGTTTATTAAGTCTAAACCATTGAATATTTATAATCCTTATTTAGCTAGACCCTTTAAATTAAGAGCTATTTGAGGATTTTTTTTAACAAAAATTTTTGTATTTAACTATTATTGCATGATTTTTATTTTTGTCTCAAGATATACGAGTTATTTTTAATTTTTAATGAAAAAAATTTTAAAAAAATAATTATATTCATGATTTTTATTTTAAATATTATAACATACGGTCTCTGCTATTTTCAAAATTATATGTATGTGTTAGTTAGGAAGTTAGGATTACTTTGTCTAACTCTCAGATTTTAAGTATCACGGTCAACTACGATCTAGCTAATACATTGTAATAATACTACATAATATTTTGCATATTTTCATAAGATGGACTGCTATACAATCTTCCAATTCATCCTGCAATTTTTTTTAAACTTTAAAAAAGCAACAAATAATTTAAAATAATATTTCCATCAAAAATTATTTTTGCTCACTTTCCCCACGCAAATGCAACCACTGTGCGGCGGCGTTGGCAGCTGATGACGCATGAAAACGAGAACAGAACCAGCAATAACAACAAACACAACAACAAACTGTTACTTCCAACAGCATCACTCAAAGTCACCGTCAGCCTCGGCGTCGCAGTTGCCGGTTGCTGCGCAGCTTTCAACCTGTTGCTGGCAGCGGACGGCGGCAGGCGCCTAGTTAGCGCAACCTAGACGCAGTTTGATTCTAACCATCGGCGTGCGCGGTTGCGCTTTTGAGAGCGATTCTTTTACCCACTCCGGAGCAGTTTCATTTACCAGCTTTACAATTACAAATATTTTTTTATTTTTGGGTCCGGGTCCCAACTAAGTCGAACTGTAACGCGGTCGCAAGTTGTGTGTGAAAAATCGTGTCTGTGTGTGTGTTTGTGTGTGCGTGTGTCTGTCATAACAAAGATGCTGCTGGAGATGTGTGAAACTCTTCATGTCTATATTGTTGGTACGTGTGTGGGGCATGAATAGATTCCATCTAGCCACCAACTATATCTGCTTATGATATCTGTGCCATTGAGGCGGCGGCGAGTTCAACGGTTCGCTGTTGCAGCCACATATGGCAGAATGGGCACATATGTTATTATATAAAAATCATTAGCAACAAGCTGTTTGTTGTTAGTGTTATTGTTGTTGTTGTTGTTGTGCTTGTAACCCATTTTGTAGAGTGTGCCCAATTCTTGGTATTAACAGCTGCAAATCTTTAGACTAAGTGAAATCGAAACATGTTGCGTATTTTAAAGGACACTTTTGCGTTGTCTAAAAAAAACTGGAACTAAAAGAACGCAAGAAAAAAAACGTGAAATTCATGTGAAGTAAGAGTTTGAGTTATTTAAATTAAGTGGGAAAAACTATTTATAAAAGCTGGAGAAAAGTGTTTTGGCCAACAACATTAGTCAAAGAGGAGATGGGTATAAAAAAAGTGCTGGTGAACAAAAAGAGAAGTGACTAAAGGGACCAAAAAAAATATAAAAGTATTTAACATCGCAATCATAGAAGGAAAGGAAGAAAGTTCCAACTTCAGATCGTTCTTTTGATGGATGGAAATTTTTCTTTTAATTTTGGCCAAAAAAAAGCGAAGTTTGGGAACTATTTGTGCTAAGATGAAAATACATACAAACAGCCTATTCTTATTGTTATTATAGTGTACAATAATTGGACATTTTTATATAGACGAAATTCAAAATGGCAGCTGAAAAATGGCGGCTCTGGCTTGCCTCTGCACGCAGAACATCTTCCCCGAATTTCAGTTCCCCAGCCTCTTGAATTGAAAAATGTTTTTTGTTTATTGAAATTAATGAAATTCTCTTTGGCTTATACTTAATCAGAATGAGTTTTGACGAAAAATTAATTGAAATATGGACTTTCGAAAAACCATTTTTTTCACTTCTTGTGATTTAATCTTGCTTACAAAAAAAATAATTTAACAATTTTTTATATATATACTAACAACATAGCCATATACAAAATTGCATCCTCTCAAAATTGTTTTAAATGAAGGGAATCGGAAGAAAAGATTAAGATCTGTGCTTGAAATTCTGATGAAAAACATGATTCCGAAAAAAACGCTTTGAAAGCGCGCTCGATTTATATGCGTTTTTAAGTATATACTAACAATGTAGCCAAATACATATTTTATCTTTTCAAAACTGTTTTAAATGAAGGAAATCGGAAGAAAAGATTAAGATCTGTGCTTGAAATTGTGATGAAAAACATGATTCCGAAAAAAAACGCTTTGAAAGCGCGCTCGATTTATATATTCTACGTATATTTTAACAATATAGCCATATCCAAATTTTTATGCTTTTAAAATTGTTTTAAATGAAGGGAATCAAAACAATAGATCAAGATGTGTGCTTGAAATTCTGATAAAAAACATGATTCCGAAAAAAACGTGTTGAAATCGCGCGCGATTTATATGCATTTTAAGTATATACTAACAATATAGCCAAATACAATATTTTATCATTTTAAAATTGCTTTAAATAAAGGGAATCGAAACAATAGATCAAGATCTGTGCTTGAAATTCTGATGAAAAACATGTTTTCGAAAAAATCGCCTTTAAAACGCGTGCGACTTATGTGCGTTTAAAGCGCGTGCGATTTATGTGCGTTTAAGGCGCTCTATTTATATAATATGTAAATACCAATGCGTACAAATATTCTACGAATTCATTTTGTTGTAAAAAAATCGATTTTCTCAACTAAATTTGAAAGAACCTCCTTTTAAGGATGCACCGATTATGACCTGGCATAAAAAAGGAGCTCCTAAAGAAAAAGATCTTTGAGTATAGTGGTTGAGAGGTAGAGGTTGGTAGAGAGGTTGCCATAGGGTAGGTAGGTTAGGAGTGATTGCCTTACGACACATCTAGGCCTACAAAATGCCCGTTTTGGTGCCACTTGGGATAATTCCTACTCCCATGGATCCTTTTCGAACTATCCTGTTGATGTAATAATTCGAATTAAACTTATTTATTTTGGTTGGCATAGGGTAGATAGGTAGGATTACTTTTCCTACGACTCATCCAGGACTACAAAAGCAGCCACTTCGGATAATTCTTACTCCCCTGGCTTCTCTTTGAACCATCCTGTTGATATAATTATCGAATTAATCTTATTTATTCTGGTTGGCATGGGGTAGATAGGTAGGATTAGTTTTTCTACAACCCATCCAGGCCTACAAAAAACTCGTTTTGATGCCAATTAGGATAATCCCTACTCCCCTGGCACCTCTTTAAACCAACCTGTCCATATAATAATCGAATTAATCTTATTTATTCTGGTTGGCATAAGATAGATTAGATAGGTGGGAGTGGTTTTCCTACGACTCATCCAGGCCTACAAAAAACCCATTCTGATGCCAATTGGGATAATCCCTACTCCCCTGGCTCCTCTTTGAACCATCCTGTCGACATATAATGGAATTAATCTTATTTATATTGGTTGGCATAGGGTAGATGGATAGGAGTGGTTTTCTTACGACCCATCCAGGGCTACAAAAGTAGCCATTTCGGATAATTCCTACTCCCCTGGCTCCTATTTGAACCATCCTGTCGATATAATTATAGAATTAATCTTATTTATTGTGACTCCTGCAAATTCAAGAACATTCCTGGTAAGTTGGGATCCCAGTGTGTTATTACATCGACAGGATGGTTCAAAGATTATTAATGGTAGTCTTCTGCTACATCATGCATCCACACAGGAGATGCTCCACAACTTCCTCCTCTTCTACTTCCTGACTGCTTCTACAATAGTCAGAATGAGGCACCCCCAATCCATAAGCGTACCTACCATTAAGACTATGTCCAGTAATAACCCCTGTCGTTGCTCTCATGCCGTCTATTTAGTTTAAAAAGCTGGTTGGTTCTATTTACGGTTGGCATAAGCTGAACTTAATGCCTCTCGAGACATAAAGACCTAACTTAGAATCTCAGTTCAGAGCTGGTTCACTTGTAATAGTTTCACTTAGATGCGACAATTGTCACCTAGCGGCTAAAAACCACGACAAAGTGGGTCGTGCCAAAGAAGTGCCAAAAGTTAATTTCAAATTGTCATGCTTTCATTCAACATCAAATCTTGTACCTTTAACTGTGCTCCAAATCATTGCAGTCATGTGCCAAGTGTGACAGCCTCAGCGTGCCACAAAAATGAAGCAACAATTATGTGAATTGTTGGCGCTGCTCTGCTGCGGACTCATCCTCGGCCTCAGTTCGTTCTGTGTTGTCTGTCAAGCGAGTAAGTGCATTCAATTGTCAAGTTGCATTAGAAGTTACCCCTCCCCTGCCTGGTTTAGGTCTGCTGAACACTTTGTTGGGCGTGCCAGCCGAGTGTGTGCATCAAACTGGCGTCTGGCCTTGTAAACTATCCTTCTCCTGCTGGCTGCAGGGCGGCAAACATGCCAAAGGCTGTGGCAGCAACAAATGGCTGTTTTCTTGTTGCATCTCGGAGCCACAACAAACATCACCGCTGGATAATCTCGTTGGCGGCGCCTTTAGTGAGTATGGCAAAATGAAGTTGAGTTTCCAGAGCATGCCCAAGCGCATCATGCTGCGACGACGCGATGACAATGAGCTGATTGTCAAGGTATGTGCCACATGCAACAAAAAACAACTGACAGCTGACAACTTAATCAATTTGCAGCCCGAGTGCGGTCTGCCACGTACACAGCAGAATACACTACAAAAGCGCATCATTGGTGGCAGACCGGCGCAGTTTGCCGAATATCCTTGGCAGGCGCATATACGCATTGCAGAGTATCAGTGCGGCGGTGTGCTGATCTCTGCTTATATGGTGGCCACTGCGGCGCATTGCATACAGCAGGCCAGACTGCAGGATATTACAGTGTATCTGGGTGAGCTGGACACACAGGATCTGGGACACATAGACGAACCGCTGCCGGTGGAGAAGCACAGCGTGCTGCAGAAGATTATACATCCGCGTTTCAATTTTCGCATGACGCAACCGGATCGCTATGATCTGGCGCTGCTTAAGTTGACCAGGCCAACAAGCTTCAGGTGGGGATTAACCAAGCTATATATTTTGATATTATTTTTAACTTTTAATTTACAGTGAACATATATTGCCCATCTGCTTGCCACAGTATCCCATACGTTTAATAGGACGCAAGGGTCTAATTGCTGGCTGGGGCAAGACTGAACCGCATATGGGATATGCCGGCACCAATATGCTGCAAGTGGCCAGCGTGCCCATCATAAGTGAGTAAAGATGGAGGAGGTTCAAGAATTGCATATATAGTTGGTTCTACATTTTAGACACCTTGGACTGCATACGCTGGCATGAGAGTAAACAGATACAGGTCGAAATCAAGGCGGAAATGTTTTGTGCGGGACACTCGGATGGTCATCAGGATGCTTGTTTGGGTGAGTTCTTAAGAATGCTCTCTTTTATATACTGAGAGAATGGTTTTGTGTATACTCTCGGTGGGCTAGAAATCATTAAAAACCCAATTTCAACCAAGAATAAGTTTTTCAAGAGATCATGCTGAGACCATGACGTTTCTTGTGAGCAATCTTCATGCCCAAAGGTAGGTTTCTCAAGCTATTGATGAGATCACCCAGAGACCATTGTGGCCAATTGTGATGCCTTATTAAAGAAACGATCATAAGAAGGGAAAGTGGGTAAGAGGATCCAAACCTATTGGGCACTTCTAATCGACTAAGTCTCTGTTATTACAAAACCATTACGAGGATTCAACAAATGAAGCCAGATCCTCATGCCCAAAGCTATCCTTCAAATTGACAGAAAATAAATCATATGAGGATTCAGAAGTAATTTAAAGATCTTGGGAAAAAATTACATCCAGAAATTTTTCAACAACTTAGATGTTATACTTTTTGCTTCAGATTGCCGCACTATTTTTAGTATCCATTTTAAGGCTTTAGGTTTATGTCTCAAGATTCCATATAACCATATTCACAGCCCGCCTAGTCTTGGCTTAACAAACTAAGCCACGCATTACATTATATAAAAAAATTAAGCATACTTTCAGGCTGATTTTAAAAATGTATCTTTTGGATTGCTGCATTGTTACCAACTTGGAAGCAGCATTTTGGCAACTACACCAACAAGTTGCCAAACCAAAGATGCAATAAAATAGATGTATCGTATATGTTTTTAGGTATATATAAGTCTCCAGAGTAAAATTCTCAAAACATTGTCTAGGCTAGATTGCAGAGTTTGTAGACTTTTAAGGATATTTTTGGGAATCAATGAAATTACCAAAACATCAAAAATTTAACCTCAAGATTAATAAAGGGCACTATTAAGATTTAGGGAAGCCAGGAATCTTTAAGTTACAACTCAGCACATTGAAAGCTATGGATCCTTCTTAAGACTCCGTAGGATTAAGGGAAGATTTTACCAAAATGCGTTTACTGAGTGGGATGCTCTTGTTGAAGAATCTTGATCCAATAGCGACGAAGTCAAGTTTGTCTCGGATAATGTATTTGTCTAGGTGTAGTAGGCAGCCCTATAAGGCCCTATGCTCCACTGGGAGTCGAGGATGACAGTAGAAGAAATAGGTAGCTTAATGTTGTATTTCCTTAGGGTTGCAGTCAGTAGCGGATCCAAGGGAGTGTTTTTCGGGTCCGGCGGCCCCTCAAAAATTTAAAAATTTAAAGAATGAAGTTAAGACAGTAACGTTTCATCATCTCCTTAAGGATAGAGAATCAAAATTACGAATGTGCAATATTTGCAAAGAACTTAAAATTTTATAATGCAGAGTGCAGAGTACTTAAAATTTTATAATCCAAAAATTATTTTCCTATCGATTTAAGGATATGCAGTACAGCTTTAGTTACATTTTTCCAAAAATTTAATCAATTTGTTTAATAGAACAAAGGTAATTGCTATAGACCTATTCGTCAGTCTGAATAAACGCCTAGATCTCAGAGATGATGAGAGCTAGAAGAAAAAATCGTTGAATTCAGACATTTTTTTGAAAGCAAAACAAGTTAATTTTATTTTTACGATATCTGTCTCAAATCGGTAACGATAGCTTCAATATGGCTGGTCGGTCGAGCAATTAAGGTTCAAGACAATTTTTATTTTCATTATGATGATATCATAACCAAATTTGGAAATCAACAAATTTTTAGAATATCAATTCGATTCGACATAAAACTCGATTAAAAACTATTAAATGATAAATGGTTAAATGGATAGAAGAAATAAAGTAGGCAAGTATAGAAGATGGATAAAATAATGAAAGATTGGAAGTATCTAAGAATAAAAGGGTAGAAGGAAAGATAAATAGATGGTTAAATGGATAGAAAAATGAAAGTAGACAAGTATAGAATATGGATAAAATACTGGAAGAATGTAAGAACTAGGAAAGAATAATTGACAGAATAAACGAATAGATGGTTAAATGGATAGAAAAACGAAAGAAGGCAAGTATAGAAAATGGATAAAATTAAAGAAGCATTGGAAGTATCTAAGAATAAAAGGATCGAAGAATTGATAAAATAAAGGATAGACGGATTAATTGGCAGACGCGAATTTATAGTCCGCTGCTGTCTTACTCATAAAAGAATTATATAAAATATGACAGGACATATTTCGATGGGAGAAAAGGCATTATTTGGACGAAAGAAGTTTGTTGAAAGATCCGAGTCAAAACGATACCAAAACATTTGTTTGACCCTAGACCTGACCCTCAGTCATAGCAGACGAATTTCAAATTAAATTATTTTTTTGATTCTTTCCATACAAAATACACTAAGGGGCACTGAAAGAGCACCAAAGAGGGGTAAGATGAAGGTCATGTCTATGGTTAATGGAGCCAATGATCTAGTTTTGGGTAACAAAATGTCACCAAAACCTTAACCTTAGAAAGTGAATTCGAAAAGAAAAAATCGATTATTTTCGGAGTTAAAGTTAAAGTTTAACTAATGGGTTTGGAACTTGGATAAGTTCACAAATACAGTACCCTGCAAAAGTTTGGGGTCAGTTGAAAAATTTCATGTTTTTTGTATTTGTCGCCTTATTTGTCGGTCTTGGACCGTTTTTTTTAAATGATACATTGAAAAAACATTATATATAAATAAACTACAAATAATATTCGCCAAAAATTGCGATTTTTCTTCGAAAAAAAAAGAAGAATGAAAAACATCAAATCAGGTGGTTTTCATCAATATGGTTTCCTTTAGATTTGATGATGGCTGCACAGACTCTCGGCATTCGTTCGACTAATTTTTGAAGCGTTTGAACTTGTATTTGCTCCCAAGCCCTCTTCAGACACTCCCACAGGTGATTCGCGCTAGTTGGACGTAGTTTTCGCACCTCTCTATCCAGTTCATCCCACAACAGCTCAATGGGATTCGCGTCCGGCGACTGGGGTGGCCATTCCATGATTTTGAGTGCCCCAGCTGGCTGTTTCCTTGGATTTTAAGTAGTTAGTACACAACAAATATCGAAAGAAAAGCGTGCTCAAATCGTTATTTTACATAAAACTGGCCATTCCCAGCGACGAATAGCAAAAATAGTGGGCGTTTCACAGAATGGAGTCTTCACAACTTTGAAAAGACACGCTGAAACTGGATGTTATGCAGACAAAAATCGAACGGGTCGACCCAAAAAGACCACAGAAAGTGATGATCGGCTGATACAAATGATAAGCAAGCGTTCTCGATTTAAAACAGTGCCAGATATCAGAGCTGATATCAATGAATCGTTGCCGAACCCAATCTCCGACACAACAGTGACACGTCGATTGCATAAAATCGGATTGTATGGTCGAGTTGCTGCCAAAAAACCATTACTGCGGCTACAAAATATTCGCAAAAGACTTAATTGGGCCAAAATACACGTTAAATGGTCGATTGACGAATGGAAAAAAGTGCTCTGGACGGATGAGTCAAATTTTGAAATTTCCGGGTGTAAACGGCGAGCGTACTGCCGCAGACAGCATGGTGAACGGCACAAACCTGAATGTGTGAAGCCCACAGTGAAGTTCGGAGGTGGTTCAGTGATGGTGTGGGGTTGTTTCTGCTACTACGACAGAGTTGGCGATTTGGTGAAAATCGACGGTATTATGCGAAAAGAACAGTATCACAAAATACTTCAGTACAACGCTATTCCGTAGGGTACCAGAATGATAGGAGAAGGATTTGTATAAGATTTGATGTTTTTCATTCTTTTTTTTTTCGAAGAAAAATCGCAATTTTTGGCGAATATTATTTGTAGTTCATTTATATATAATGTTTTTTCAATGTATAATTTAAAATAAAACGGTCCAAGACCGACAAATAAGGCGACAAATACAAAAAACATGAGATTTTTCAACTGACCCCAAACTTTTGCAGGGTAGTGTATTTTTTTGTTCTTTCCTTATTCAAAACGTTAATTTGTTTTACACTCTAACTTCATCTATGCATTATTGCACCCTTTCCAATCTAATTAATTTAAATCATCTCCTCCTTTACAGGTGACTCCGGTGGCCCTTTGGTGATCAAAGAACGCGGACGTTTTGTTCTGGTGGGCATTACCAGCGCCGGATTTGGCTGCGGCGTTGATCACCAGCCGGGCATCTATCACAATGTGCAAAAGACTGTCAAGTGGATACAGGATGTGGTGGCACATAACGAGTCCTAGTACACTTATCCCCTAGGACTTCAACAAAGCAGTCAGCAATCTCATTAGTTTATGGCATTATTAGTATAAGTAATAAGTAAAGGCCATGTGCAATTTTAAACTTAATTCATTTAATAAATTAACTAGATTTATACACATATCATGTGTGTGTGTGTGTGTGTCACAAGTAACCTTGAACGCGTTTAAGCCCAATTTGACTTAAACTATAACCAAATTTGCTTGGCTATAACTTACGCATAAACTGGCATGGCATAGTTGATGACAAAAATTACGCGCTTTTGCAATGGCCCAAAAAGAGTGAAGCCAAAAACTGTCATCACGTTCCATAACTTGGCAGAAAATTTAGTTTTTTAACGGATTGTGACTGTTTTCTGTTGTTGTTATGTCACTTTTGATTTTTTTGGCCTATTTAATCGTTTGCCAAGTTTGGGACTTGTTATGGTAAATGGCACAATCACCTGCATTCAACTTTAAACGGCGATAACAACATGGGAAACCCTAAAGCAGGGGTGTCGGGAGAGGGGATTGGGGTCAGAGTCCAAAAGGCGCAAGGCAACGAAAATGCGATAGAAAAAAATTCAGCAGAAATAGTTTAAATTTTTAGCAAGCTTTGATTTTCACCTAAATTAAGTGAAATTTAAATGAAAATTATTTAATTAAAATTATGAAATTCGTAAATGCATCTTTTGTATTAGTCACAAAGTCATTTTTAAATATATTTGGCGAAAATAAGCTAAGTTTTCCCCAGGACCTCTCCGTTTTTCATGATTTTGACATTTTGTATTTAAAAATTTAAAAAATAAAATCTAAATAATAAAATATTTTATCTATCATGGAAAATAAATTGATGACAATGTCTTTATTCATCTAGGAGATATGACTTGTAAAATAAAGTCTTAAAACTAAAAACCCAATTATTAGTTGTCGATAACTCGATAAATAATCGGAATTATTGGCTAGTAACTCTATCAAATATGCAAAAATCATCAAAATCGGAGAGGTGGAGGGAAAGAGGGACCAGTTACCTATTTTATATTAATATATACATAGATTAAATTTACTTAAATTAAAATTCACTTATTTTTAGTGAAATTGGCCATCGAAATGGGCCCTTATAAAATTTTCAAGAATTTCATAACTACGAATAAAATCATAATACAATAACTAAGACAAGAATGTATTTTTAATATTATTTTTATGTTTTAAATTTGAAAATTTTTCTTTTTAGTTTAAGTTTTTTAATTTAGAATCTTAAACTTAGATAATAAGTAAATGCATAGAAAACTAAAACTTCAGCCCAAAAATTTAGGTAAACTTCCTAGAGTATTAAAAAATAATTTAAAAAAATTAAAGCTTCAAACATAAGATTGATTTGTTAGATTTAGATTCTTCTGAATTAGACAATAATTTAAAATCGATTTAAATTTTTGTTAATTATTTTTATTATATAATTTTGGTTAATTCGCAATTCAAAGAAAAAATTTCTGATTGTAAAATTCGATCAATGTTAACACTATTTCTACCGTGGGGTCTCAAAATTATTGACTTGGAATTTTTCTATTAGTCGAATCATTTGCCCAAAACAAATTTTTTTGAGTACAATTCTAAAGAGTAATATAATACCATAGAAGGTCTCTATTGATTAAAGACACCGCCGTTTGGATTAGGCTATAAAATGTAGATCCCTGTTCCGTTCGCACAGTTATTAACAGAGATCCCTATGCTCCTCAGGGAATTATATATAATATCAAAAGACAAATAAATAGTCTTTTATAAATGTTTAAACTAAGATAATAATATTATATAAAAATTTAACAGATGTCCTTTGACACCTATTGGTAGAAATGGAGTTAATGAGCCTTAAAAAGAACAAACAAATTGAACAATTTTTAATGGTTTTAAACAAGACAGAAAATTAAAAAACTTTTAAAAATTAATACAAAAAATTTCCCATGCTTAAAATTTAATACGACGATTTTCGTACTGAGAATGGATTTCTTGTTGAGGAAAAAAGTCTTTACCAAAAACATGGATACTATCAAAGGGAAAATTAATTTTTTTTTTATATTCAATTTGATCACTTAGACTTTGGACCAAGATAGATCTTGCCGTCTTTTATTCAAAAACAAATAATGCGTGTTCTGAAAATTACGATTCATCCAATATGAGAGATTTTACAATGTTGAAAAAATCTATAGAGTATAAAACAAATGAAGTAGCTAAGAAGACGATATTATTATTATTATTTATGTCAAATTGATGAGCCGATATTTCGCATACCCTTAAAACTTCATAAAGGGTGAGCAATTGCGTACAAAAGGAAGACAATTTAATTAAAAAAAAAAGATTCTCAAAATGGTGTACTCAGACTCGAAAACTTTTTAGTGTAATTATATTAGGTACTTTGATATCTTCTGGCGGCCTCGATAGCCTATCGACAGAGCACTAGACTGCCATCCCAGAGGTTGTGGGCTCGAATCCCATGATAAACATGGTCCTGCACTTTCCATTTTTTTCTATTTCCCTAATGTTTCCTGTCTTTTCTGTATGCTTATAACTTACTCCATTATCGGTAGGCCTGTTCTTGGGCTAAGTCTGCCGTCTACCTTGAGAATAATTGAACCCAAATTACGTGAGTCGTGCATTCTTCGCATATATTGCGATTGCCCAATGAGGGGCACAGGTGTTCAAAAAATTTTATAAAGTCTGTCACAAAGTTTCCTTGCATTTTTGAGGTTATGTCAGAACCCTGCAAAGCTGGGGTTCATGAGACTTTGGATGCGGATTTAATGACTTTGAAAACCTATAGAAAACAACTTTTTTGGGTGGCCCCTCTATCATTGCTTTCCGGACACCCTATACCAAATTTCTTTCTAAAGGTCAGTGCAGAAAATATCTTGGATTTTTGAGCTTATGTGTGAGCCCGGACAAGCTGGGGTTCTTGAGACTTTGGACGCGGATTCAGTGACTTTGAAAATCTATAGAAAACAACTTTTTTGGGTGGCTCATCCATCATTGCTATCTAGACACCCTATACTAAATTTCTTGCTGAAGGTCAGTGAGTTCAGAAAATATCTTGTATATTAATATGGCATTAAGGAAATTTCTGAGAAAACTAGAATTCTTCCTTTAATTTTGCAAGAATTTGTTTAGTGCCACCAATTCTTTTAATTCTTTCCAGAATTTGTTCCTGTAACCTCTCTTCTAATTCTTTCAAGAATTTTTTTAATTTAACCAATTCTTTTGCTTGACTTTAAGTCACATTACCTCTAGTTAAGAGAGAATAAAAGTACTTCTTAAGAAATAGTTCATTTTTAAGATTGAGTCAATTCATATTATCAAAAATAAATCTCGATTAGCTAGATTTTCCCAATTCTTCAAAATTCATGCAAGAATTTTCTTAACTCTTACAATTTCTTCTGCTTGATTTTAAGTCACATCGCAGTAAGAGAAACAAGGAATAGCAATCTTCCCAAAAAATTTCGCATTTTCCATCATAGTGCCCCTCTCTCCAAAGCCCCATCTACGTCACTGCGTTAACACATTAATAATAATTTGTACATTAAACACATTAAACGCAGTTAGTTAGAGTGCTTCGGTCTTTGGGATCGGATTGTGCAATATCTCTTTCAAATTTGTTACGCAGTGCACTTTGTGGGGATTGCTTTTTTTGTTGGGGAACTCTCTTCAAGTTTCGAGCTTAATGTCCAGCGCAAACAGTTTTGACACACATCAAGTTCGTTGCCTGAGTCTTTTGTTTGGCCTGAACTTTGTCAAAGACTTTGAGTCAAGTGCGTGGAGTCTTAACTGGTGTGTATGTAGAGGGGGCCTTGAATGTGTCTGTGTGTGCGTGTTTTTACCAATCCGCCCACACAAAAAAAAAACATTAATTAAATGTCAATAAATTTATGGATTTATTCATATTCATCTATTCGGGACAGATACAAATCGAAAGACAGACTTGCAAACTGACTGCACAACGGCACAACCAACACGCTTTTCACGCATGAGAAAAACTCGAAATAAGATGTTCAGTTCGTATTCAGTTGGCTTTCGCTTGGCTGACTTTGGACTCCGGACAGAGGGACTTTTGGCTGCTGGTTTTTCCTGTTGCAATTTGTTTAACACGCAGAAATTGTTGGCCATTGTTTTTTTTTTCAAATCTCAAATCTTTTGGGGTTTATTTAGACAACCAAACAGCAAATCAACGCAACTAATGCTCAAATTAAATGCATTTGCAGTAAAATAGTACGGACTGCAAACATGCAAGGGTATTTGGTTAGGGACACAACTATTTGAGAGGGATCTTTGATTACTATAATTGTTAATCAATTAAAGATACAATGTTTGTTATACTACTTTTTATGTTAAACTTTTAAGCGAATGTGTGTGTGCTCTTTCTATATATATTCTTTAAAATTAAGCATTAATTTCTATTTTATAATTTTGTAAATAAATAAACAAGCATTTTAAAGAATTACCTAAATTCCAAGAGAAACTAAAGATTAAGACTGCCTTGAGATTTGGAACAAAACGTCAAATATTTTTTGATTATAAACTTTTTAAATTTTAGAAAAATATTTTCAAATCTTATAAATGTTTTAAACTTCTTTAAACTAAAAAAATAATAAAAAATGTTGGCTAAAAGTTTAAAACTGTTTGAAAGTTAAAAAAAATTTTAAGTTTAAAAAATTCAAAGAAAATAATTTTAAGATTTTGAAAATTAAAAAAATAATAGTTTTAAATAAAAAATTTTTTTGAAATTTTTTTGAAATTAAAAAAAATATATATTTTAAAATCAAAAAAACGTAAAGATAATGAGATGAAAATTTATGAAAATTAAAAAATATATATATATTTAAAATCTAAAAAATTCAAAGAATTTCCGAATTTGTAACAATTAGTAACTTGAACTCAAAAGTTCATGAAAATTCATGATATTCCACATATCATCAACCTAAGAGGGGTTTCAAGTACTAGCATAAGAGGGTTCAGGGAAAGTTTAAAAAATTTGAACTATTTTGTCTCGGATCAATGTTGTTTTTTTTTTAATTATTTCAAAAATTGTTTTTTTAAACAGTATACAGTATATTTATTACCATAAGATGACTGATATCAGGAAATTTTTTTTTTCGGTGATAATTTATATAAAATGTTTCAATAACACTAAATTTAAAATAAACTATTTTTTTTTAACAGCGGTTATACAATAATCATAAAAATAAATTTTTTAGCAACATATTTTGGAGATTTGATAAGAAAATTAATTTAAGAATAAAAAATCAAGAAACGTGCGAAAATGACAAATTTTTGGAACAAAGTTGAGAACTTCTTGATGACAGCTGAAACTTGATGAATTTTATAATTTTAGAAAGCATAATATTTGCGTAAAGATTTTGTAAAATCTATATTTGCCGTCGATAGAAGGCCACACTGCGTATGCGCAATGTACTACTTGAAACGAGTTTACACGAAAAATGATTCTTCGTAAAAATGTGTTTCGTGGCTATTTTTGGGTCCAGAAACATGAAAGCGATATCCCTTTTCTTTCTGAAGAACACTTTTTTTAGTTATTTGTCTATATCACAGGTCTACAAATACCGGGGTCATATCACTTGTTGGAAAGCTAAAGGTCATTTCCGGAGCATTCTTTTGCATTAATCCGCATCCGTGGTCAGGATATTTGAGGTTGCATACCTAAAACGGCGTTTTTTTTTATGTTATGTACAATTTTTGTTGTCTGTTTCTCCAGTTACATCATTTAGTACCCCTCTTACCCTTTATTTTATGAATACAATAGATGACTTTTTTTTGGCAAGGTTGCGGCTATTCGAAATTACGAAATAGATCCCTTCGACGTCATAAGCATTTCAATTAAGCTTTTTCGACAATAAGTCTTTACTTTTTTATCTCTCTTAAAAATGTTCACTTGGGGTTTTTTCTTACGCCACATTCGAATTCAGCGTTCACACACCACAAAAATTAATTCGAAAATGACCATTACTTTCGAACCACCAAACCACGTGGACCTGTGTATTTCATGATAAAATTTCCATAGCACTACAACTCTTACCCAATTTCAATGGGATATGCACGTTATGTTCTTTAAATTGTCTTTCATCCGAAAGCTTAAGCTAATGAAGAAATTTTTTGCTTATTAATTAATTAATTTCTACTTTTAAATTCAACTATGGTTACTTGGAACTTCAATCATTTTCACTTAATCTGTAGGTACATATCTTATATCACTGTAAAAAGCTCATCAATATATTTAATGTCGATACCAATTTTTTTTCAGGAGATATTAACGATGTATTTCGAAAAAATTATGAAAACGGTTCCAATATTAAGAAATTGATGTCATTTTCGTGTTTCTCAACTTTAAGTTGCCCTAAAAAAATATTAAACGAAGGTTAACTCGATAAGCCTTAAATTTGAAAACTAAATTTTCCCTAAAAAAACTTTTATACGAAGATTCCTTCTCCATAGGCATAGGGAGGTCTCTTTTAATAACTGTTTGAACAGAACAGGGAATAGTTCAAAATAATTTTCGTGCATTTTCTTGTATACAAACAGCTGATCATAAAACAAAATTTTTTAGCTTCTCCAAAATTCAGGACTGTCATCATATTACTTTCATTTATTTTTGTTCTGCAGGTATGAATTCTAAAAAAATATAATCAAAGGGAAATTTTAACTCTTCCAAAAAGGGCTGCCTGTTAGTCTATTAACATAGCTCGTTGATTTTATTTTTCTTTTATTATAAATTACATAAGCTTGCACTTAAAAAAACGCATATAAAAAGGCCCTTAAAATGTTGTCCATATTCAAGTGCATGGGAGTGTACAGCTGTAGAGTAGTACAATATGCAGTTACTTCCTCTTTGGGAGAGTAAGGTGAAGAAGAAGAAGCAGAAGAGTGTCATCGTTGTTGTCATCTTCGTATTGCCGCCACTCGCTGAATTTGGCATTAGTCACAGCTACATGCAATTTCCACATGGCCAGACAAAGACAAAACAGACAAAAAGACAAGAGCAGCAGTTTAACTAGTCTATGTTGTTGTTGTTGTTGGTGTTGTCTCCCCGCTCTTCTTTGCTCTTTGATAGTTGTTGTCGTTGTTGTTATTGTTGTCAGCTGTCGGCGGCGCTCTGGAAGACCTTGTTACAAAGTAACTTTTCACTTTCGATTTCATGCGAGCAGCGAAGAGTGTGAGGGCTCTCTCACCAATACACACACGCACGCACTGGCGTTTGGCTTTGGCGCTTGTTACTCAATAGCCCCGGCGTATATGTGTATATGTGTGTGCATTATGTTGTGGTATTGGTGAGCGTGTTTATTGCCTTTTGATTTTGAATTTGTCAGCCAACTGTTTATTAAGTGTTTTGACGTTACCGCAAACTGTTCGTTCGCGCCACGCAAAAATCAAAAATCAAAAAAACAGAATTCGAGTGCAACGTGTTAGCCAGCAAACAAGAAAGCCAAAAAGCAACGAAAAGTGTTGACAAGCCACAAAAAAAAAGTTAATAAGTTTTCAAGAAAATATATTTCGAGTGCTTGTCTGTCGCGTCTGTCAACTAAACCTGGTTATGAAAATGAAATATTTACATTGAAATTGCCAAAAATAAATTACCAAATTTTACACGGCTTGGTTCGCGCCTCGTTGCACGCATACAATTACAATTGTGTTGGTGTTGGTGTTGTGTTGCCCTTTTTTCGTTGTTGTTGGTGTTGTTTTTGTTTTCTTACTCGTTTATTTATTTAATTCAATTTGCTACTCGGCTATGCAAACGTTGCGTCCAACGCAAAGATAGCGATTATTCAATCAAAATTCATTCGTGTTGTTGTTGTTGTTGGTAGTACGTGAAATAAGCGCAAAAGCAAAATTGCGAAAGCACTGAACAAAAGTGAGCTGAGCAAACGACGAATAAATAAAGCAACTGCAATAAGCAACAAGGCCAACAAGGCAACTACCAAACAGCCACTAGCAACAACCACAACAACAACAAAAACGAAAGTATTGCAAGATGCGTCTGAAAATAACAACAGACGCAATTGCATATAACCTGATCATTTGTCTCTGCCTTGCTCATTACGGCGTCCGCATTTGCATTGCATCCAATTATAATGATGCCTATAATAATGCAATCACTCCGGAGCTCAAACAGACCATCAACAAGCAGCTGCCCAAGGAAGCGAAATTCTTCGATGAATTGGATTGTAAGTAGAAATGGAAAATGTGGTGACAAAATATTAAGTATACGCAGAATTTTATAAATATTGCTTTAGTCTTTACTAGAAATGGCATCCAACAGTGAATAAAATAAAATAACAGTCGTGTCTGGATATAGTGAACGAATTATTCCAAGGCCTGTTTAATGCATCAAAGTTGACTTTTTTTGCTTAAAACTCATTTTGTTTAAAATTCACATTTTTGCAAGAGATCATAAGAATATATTTGTAGAAAAATAATAATAACATTAAGAAACAGCTAATTTTGAAGCAATCTACAGCAAAAGGACAATTAAGGATAATACCCGCTTTCGTTAATGATTCCTTTTTGTGTTTTTTCGTTCGGTTCTCCTTGAAAATGCATTCAAAATTTGGTTCACTATTTAGTGGTTTCCGATTGTTCCCTAAAGAGTGTAATCTATGTAACAATTTTGGTGTTCACTTTATCGAGGTGTCCACTATATCCAATCACGACTATATTACATTTTGGTTTATTCATTTGTTTTAATTTGACCGATCGTTTTTATATAAAAAAATGGCGGACGTAAAGTCGGGCGCGGACGACTTTAGGATACCCTGTACCACTAGCTTGTAATAAAGTCCGATTTCTTCACAAAAACCAAAAACAGAAGAATTTTTAAGCAAAAATTTTTTTGACCGATCGTTCCTATGGGAGCTTTATGATATAGTCAACCGATTTCAGATAAAATTTGACACAGTGCTTAAATACCTTAAAAAAGATATGAATGCCAAATTTATTTCAAATATCTTTACAAACAAACAAAACACATCGAATTTTGTATAAAATACGTGTTTTTGGACCGATTGGTCCTATGGGAGCTATATGATCTAGTCAAACGATTTGAATTAAATTTAGTACAGTGCTTAGGAACTATAAAATACTCACGAATATCAAATTTGGTCCCAATATCTTAACAAACAAACGAAACACAACAAATTTTGTTAAAAAATCGATTTTTTGGAAGATAGGACCTATGGGAGCTATATGATATAGTCAACCGATTTTGTTCAAATTTGGCACATTGCTTAAGTGGTCTAAAAAATTTCCAAACGCCAAATCTGGTTACGATATCTTTAATAAAAAACGAAATATAGCGAATTTTTCTTTAAAAAGTTAGTTTGGCCGATCGGTCCTATGGGAGCTATATGATATAGTCAACCGATTTCGATCAAATTTGGTACAGTGATTGGGAACTATAAAAACTTTCGGATACCAAATTTCGTTACGATTCTTCATAAACAAACGAATTATTCATCTAAAACGCTTTTTTTTTGTCGAGGTCGTCTCAAACACCCCCATGGGAGCTATATAATTTATCCCCGATATCAAAAAAATAAAATAAACTTGCCTCCTATGGAATAATATGGGATCTAATGTGAAAGTTTGGTAACTCTAGCTCTTACCATCTCTGGATCTAGGCGTTACGGACGGACGGACAGACGGACAGACGGACATGGGTATATCGACTTCTCTATTCACCCTGATCATATTTTAGGTAACTTTGGGGTGTCTCCGACGTCTCCTTCTATATGTTACATACATTTTCGGCTTGCACAAATTTAATATCCCATGGTACCATACAGTACAGGGTATTAAAATATTCTTGCTGTGGAATAAAGCTAGATAATAACGTGATTCGACTGGCCTGGGAATGAATAGCATCTTCGTGAACTTCGAAATCTCAGGCTACAACTCTAAGGACTAGGTCTTCAAAAGGACGAGGATATAAAAAAATTATATGCAACCTTAAATTAAGAACAGTATCGATGCAAGTACAATCGACGACTTCTTCTGCCTATCATATACACTAGGGCGATTAATTTCTCTCATCGATTTTGAGTATTTTGGGCATTCTAAGAAATTTTTCCCAAGAAACTATGAATCTAAATGAATTTCTTTAAATAAGTTTTGTAAAACTATTCAAAGTTGACTTAGAACTCTCATTTAGAGGCCACAAAGAGTATTTTACTCTAACCGAAGTATTTCGGGGACTATCTTTTTTTAAAAACTAAATAAAATTGTAAGACTGTCCAATCATTTTCCTAGTTCCCAAGCACTGTAACAAAATTCGTCGATTTTCGCTACATCTGGTCAATTAAAAATTTTTTTTTTAAATACAGGCAAGCGTCCTCTAGCGGCGCTCAAGATTAAAAATAAAATTAAAAATTAAAAATAGATATCAAAATTTGATTCCGCAACACAAAAAATGCACCCTATATAAATTTGGCCCAATATGAATAAAAATGAAGTAGTTTGGTTATCGTAACAATTTGTCAACGTATAAAAATAAGAAATAATCAAAAAATATGCAAAAGCATCCTCGAGCGGCATTCTAAATTAAAAATAGATTTCAAAATGGATTCAACTAAGATTCACTCGAATATGCATCCTATTATTAATTTAGCCCAATGTGAATAAAACTGAAGCTAGTTCGCTGTATCCGGATATTCTCTATAAAAATTTGAGCTCCATGAATTTAGTTATAGCTGCCGGCAGCTTCCTTTCGTGTTGGCTGTAAAAGTTTATATGGACTAAAAATACCATCAAAGATGGGATCGGCAAGCGAAATTCCAATCCGTTCCGCTCTATCAGACACCATATCCAATTTCTTCCGGGTGGTTTTATAAATTTTACCTTGTTCCAGCATAAAGCTCGCTCAGCCATTTAAAATGCTTTAATTCCATGTTAAGTCTAAAAGTTGTGGAGCCACAGATCATTTTTTTTATTAAACACTATTACTATTACTTATCGTTCGATCATACACTTTGTATTCAGAACACTCATAGGATTATTATCATATGTATGCGATTATTATCATTATGCGAAATCCATTAAAAAGATGTAGTTAAACAATTTTAGGACTTTAAAGACTTCCAAGTCCTCATGTGCATGGCTGCCGCAGCAAGGGGATTAGCCGTGCTAGATGCTAGAGGTATCCATCGGAAAACAAATTTTCGTTATAGCTTGATTGCAGGTAAATCTGATATCTATAGAAAGGCATCAATGAGTAATGGGGCCAAGGATCTGAATAAGTACAGGGCCGCGACCTAGCCTGGAATAACAGCGCCTTACCCGGGTGACAATTCGGCTCGCAAAAAGGCAAAACGATTCGACGTTTGTCGAATAGACCTTAGCTTCGAGAACCCCTCTTTGACCTGACCGATCTGGAGGTAGGCCCTATTCGTAGCTTTGCCTCCGCTCATCATGTCTTAGATTAAGTTTCCAAGGAGTCCCAGAAGGCTCTATGCTCCCCTTAAGCGAGAAAATAAACAAGTCGCTCATCATCAAAGATTAACTTCTGGGATCGCGGCGTTTAATCTGAAGGATCTTAAAAAAGCCGCCTATCCGACATGTCTTCAAATTCTTTTCTCGTATTCCTTCGATGACCCGCAGGACTCCTGTCGCTATCCCATGTCTGCTGCCCATGAAATCTGGCGTATGGCCAATGATCAAATTAAATTTTAAGTGCGTGAAAATAGCTTTCAAGACAGAATGTTGGAACGTGATGATGGCATGTAGAATTTAGAGAAAATTCTAAAATAAAATATGTAGCAATATAGCCGTCAAAAAATGGCTGTCCTAATCTGGTTGACCACCTAGGAATCGCGCGATTTTAGTCCTGAACCTTTTATATTTTGTATAGGTGATTTGAAGTATGTATTGACTGACCTACGAAGTCGCAACATTAAGTGTCAGCTCCTATGACAGCCTCTATTGATACCCTATTCGTGAGATTGCAGTCTCAAGAAGGGCAGGGGTTTCTGGAATTGCAAGTACTAATAAATATTAATAGTACAATTATAGCGATTATCTGCAGGTACTGGCGTTTACTCAATATAGCTTTAATTATATTAGTTATATTAGCTCTTATATAAAAGAAACGACTATTATGTTGAGCCATTGAAGCAGTTTATAGAGCCAAAAACTAAGACACTATTGAGTCATTGAAGTAAGTAACCCGGGTTAATCCATCAGGGTCTTGTAGAGTAAACCAAAAAAAAAAAAAAATGGCGTACGGAAAGTCGGGCGCGGACGACTTTGGGATACCCTGTACCACTAGCTTGCAATAATATCCGGTTCCTTCACAAAAAACCAAAAACAGTAGCAAAAAATTTTTTTTTTGACCAATCGATCCTATGGGAGCTATATGATATAGTCAACCGATTTCAATAAAATTTGACACAGTTCTTAAATACCTTAAAAAAGATCTGAATGCCGAATTTAGTTCAAATATCTTTACAAGCAATCCAAACACATCGAATTTTTTATATAAAAAGTTTTTTTTGACCGATTGGTCCAATGGGAGCTATATGGTATAGTCAACCGATTTGGATTAAATTTAGTACAGTGCTTACGAACTATAAAAAACTCACGAATGTCAAATTTGGTCCCAATAAACAAACGAAACACAACAAATTTTGTTAAAAAATCTATATTTTGGAAGATCGGCCCTATAAGAGCTATATGATATAGTCAACCGATTTTGTTCAAATTTGGCACATTGCTTAAGTGGTCTAAAAAATTTCCAAACGCCAAATCTGGTTAGGATATCTTTATTAAAAAACGAAATATAGCGAATTTTTCTTTAAAAAAGTTATTTTGGCCGATCGGTCCTATGGGAGCTATATGATATAGTCAACCGATTTCGATCAAATTTGGTACAGTGATTGGGAACTATAAAAAACTTTTGAATACCAAATTTGGTTACGATATCTTCATAAACAAACGAATTATTCATCTAAAACGCTTTTTTTTTTTGTCGAGGTCGTCTCAAATACCCCTATGGGAGCTATATAATTTAACCCCGATATCAAAAAAATAAAATAAACTTGTCTCCTATGGAATAATATGGGATCTAATGTGAAACTTTGGTAACTCTAGCTCTTACCATCTCTGAGATCTAGGCGTTCAAACAGACAGACGGACGGACGGACGGACAGACGGACATGGGTATAGCGACTTCTCTATTCACCCTGATCATATTTTAGATAACTTTGCGGTGTCTCCGACGTCTCCTTCTATACGTTACATACATTTTCGGCTTGCACAAACTTAATATACCCTTGGTACAATACGGTACAGGGTATAAAAAAAAGAGACTATTGAGTAATTAGAGTAGTTTATTAACCCATGAGGGTCTAGTAAAGTAAACTAAATAATGGTAATAAATCGATAATAATTTAAATTTTATAAACGAAAATAAATAAATAATAAATTAAGTTAACTCGGTCAAGCTAGGCCAAATATATACTTAAGTTCCAGGTGCATAAGTATAATTTTCAGCCCTGTAAAAAAAAACCCCAGTGAATCACCACAAAGAGTCAAGACATCTATTTATGTCTTTAAACAAACGCCACGATCTTCAAAACTTCATATTACATCTACATTAATGTCCCCATTTTACTCTAAGTAGGACGATATTGAATATCAAGTATACGCATAGTTGACTTAATCATGTTAAGGGCACAATATATCAAGGCTATTAGAGACTGGATATGTCAACGATCTCTCTTCGATCCGCTTTTACACCCACCACAAATCTAATCAATAAACAATGTAACTTGATTTCGGAGCAAGTTCGTTGCCTAAGTCTTTTGTTTTTGCACTGCTTACGCAGTTGTTATATAATATGCATAAATTTATTGGCAGTGTAACCTTGATCTTCAATATTGAGGTTTAACATCTGATCATTGATTCGGTGTCAAGGTGCCGGGGTAATTCCCTGACTCATCGTACACCATTTTTTTTTTTATTTTTGTTTTTTTTTTGCTTTCCATTGTTGTTTAATTGCAACAACTGCGGCGAAAGTATCCAAATGAGTTGGTCACTTAAGAGTCTTTTTTATTCTTGATGCTGGCTGCTTAAACAAAAATAAATTTATCTGCTGCGCGACTTTCCAAAAAAAGAAAAAAAATATATATTACAAAAAAGTGACTTTAACTTGGTTGTTTACAACCAACAACATGAAAACCAATTAAATTAAGTAAAGAAAAAGAGTTGCTCAGAGACCGCCAGCAGGGCCCTTGGCCAGATACAAAATACAAAACTGAGTTAACTGAGTTCTCTGGAAATTTTTAGACCCTGAGCAGTTCATAAATTTTTCGTTTTTTTCAAAAGAAAGCTGGACAGAAATGAAAAATGTATTTGCCCCCACATATGACCATTAAAAATAATTATGACAAAAAGTAATTACACAAGAGTTAGATATGCCAAAGAAATAATTTACGTCTAAACAAAAATAAACAAATTAACCAAGATGACGGTTTTTGCTATATAATCAAATGCTAAATCGAGCGTAAATTGTAGCGCAAGTTCAATGGCACAGAGCTCCACGGTATTTCGGTATCTTATCTAAAGATAGACAGACATTGGCAATGACAATCAATTTTGAATACACTGAGAGATATTGAAAATATTAAAATAACAAATTTTTTTAGCTAACTCGCTGAACGCGTTAGAAATTTTTTTGTTAATTGTTATAGAGAGCAGAATTATCACAGCATTGGCAAAGACAATCAATTTAGCTACACTGAAAGAAATTTTAAAAAAATAAAATTCAAATTCAAAAAACTGTTACGTAACCCGTTGAACTCGTTAGAAATTATTATTTTTTATTATTTTTATATACAGCCAGTAGCTCTTAATGTATTTTAAGTTTTAAGATCTTACACATTATACTCACAAATAAAAATTAAATTAAATATTAAATAAATTTCTAATCTATCTTAGGGCCTTTGGCTAGTCTCGTTAGAAATAATTTCTGTTATTCATTTTAAATTTTCCTTTTTTTTACTGGATCCGATTGGATCCCCAAAACTTACAACACAAAACATAAAATATGTATCATTATTTACATAAATAATAATAAATTTGTATTATTTTTGACTTTTTATCAAATTAAATTAAATTTCCTATCCGAGCTTCATAATATTTTATTCTTCTTAATTGTTCTCGTAAAAAGTTTTCAATAGTTTAAATATATTATTTTTTAGTGTGTAAGGGACTTCTGAAACATCTCGTAAAATTTATCAATAAACGTTAACACCAATTCAAGTTATCTTTCGATTGCGGGTTTGAATCGTTAATTTGACTTTATTTCCAGTTGATTCAAAGTTGCAAAAAAATCTTTCATAGTTCTCTTTATTGTAGTATTCACCTGGATTCCCACTAATGTTCGATTCTGATTAGTCTCGCCGCTAATGATGATATAACACAGGTCAACATGATTCAGTTACTAGAAACCTACAGGAAATTTCCGAAGAAATTTGCTCCGAATTCTAGGTCAGGATTCGCTTCAAGACTTTAAGCTATTTGAAGTGATGTTCCCAAAAAAAGTATATTTCCGACTTTTGAGATTACAGTACTGGGTGAACAAAATTTTGTAATTGCCGAGAACGAATATGAAGTCAAAGAAATAAAACCCCAAGTGAAAATTTTTGAGACAATTTACGCAGTAAAAAATTATTGTCTCGAAGACAAATCTCGAAGGGAGATTCTTCGGAACTTCGAGTAGCCATAACTTTACGAAAAAAAATCGTTATTGATATTTGGTAAGAACCCAAATTTTCAAGAAATTTTTAATAATGTACTTTGTTGGGTAAAGTAAAAGTCTTCCGAGACTTTCATCATATTTTAAAACCGAGCATCTCTCTAACCTCTCTTATTGGCTTTAAGAACCTCATTTGTAAATATTTTAAAATATTATTTAAACCGAACACTCTCACAAGAGTCTCAGAAGAACATAAAAATCAAGAATTTCGAACTCAGCGTTTCGCGTTTAAAATACAATTTGAAAATTCGTATTTGAAGAGATTTTTTTTGAAGACAGAAATTCTTATTTCAAGGATGTTTAGTTATAGATTTTAAGAACTTAAAGTACTTTAAAAAATCGTTTCAAGCATTATCTTGAAAAAATAAATCTCTCAACGGTTTCGACTCCCGGATTATAGCGTATTCTCATGCTTGTTATATTTAATATTGTTTTCAATTATAAAGCCAACAACATTCTTTTACCAGACATTTCTTTTACTTAATGTAACTAATAAAATAATAAAAAACGGACGACTTTAGGGTACCCTGTACCACTAGCTATGTCAATAAAATCCGGTTTCTTCACGAAAAACCAAAAACAGAAGAATTTTTAAGCAAAACTTTTGTTTAATGACCGAATCGTTCCTAATGGAAGCTATATGATATAGTCAACCGAATTTCAATAACAATTTGACATCAGTTGCTTACAATACCTTAGAAAAGATCATGAATGCCGAACTTTTGTATAAAAAACGTGCTTCTTAGGGACCGATTGGTCCTATGGAGCTATATAGATATAGTCAACCGATTTTGTTCAAATTTGGCATATTGCTTAACCGTGCTCTAAAAAATTTCCAAACGCCAATATCTGGTTACGATATCATTTTGTCAACCGATTTTGATCAAATTTGGTACAGTGATTGGGAACTATTAAAAAACTTTCTCGAATGACCAATATTTGGATATGAGTATATAGTATTTGATATCTTCATAAACAAACGAATTATTCATCTAAAACTTTAAATTTTTTGCCGAGGTCGTCTCAAACACCCATATGGGAGCTATATAATTTGTCCCCGATATCGAAAAAAGTTATTTAAAATAAACTTAAGCTCTCCTATGGAATAATATGGGATCTAATGTGAAAGTTTGGTAACTCTAGCTCTTACCATCTCTGAGATCCAGGTCGTTCACACGGACAGACGTGACATGCGTATATCGAATTTCTCTATTCACCCTGATCATATTTTAGGTAACTTTGGGGTGTCTCCGACGACTCCTTCTATATGTTACATACATATTCATGGCTTGCACAAACTTAATATACCCTTGGTACCATACGGATACAGGTTATAAAAATTGTTCTTATTTTAACAATTTCTAATCTTAATGCTAAGAACAAGAATATTTCATAATAATTAGAAAACGACAAAATGTTGGAAAATTAAATTGTAGCTTAAATTTTTTGAGATACAAAAAAAAAATCATGCAATAATAATAAAATATAAATTTTTAATAAAAATCACGAAGTTTAGTCAAAAAAATTTTAATTCAAAATTATTGGTCAATTTTCATTAAAATATTTTAAATATTTTTTGATTTTAAAAATTTAGAATCTCAATTTTGAATACAAATTTAACCAATTTAAAGCAACTTTTGAAAAAGAATACATTTTTAAATTATATCGAAGAATCAAATCGTAGCTTTTATTTTTTCATATAAAATATAAATCGTGCAAATAATAATTAAGTATACATTTTTATTAAAAATCGCAAAGTTGCTCTCATTTTTAAATTATTATATTTAAAAAAAATTTGAATTCTAAATAATTTTTATAATAAAAATTTAGAAATTTAAGTTATTTAGCAATTTTTCACGTGCTTAATAATATTTCATTTTTCTAGTTGATATCGGACACTGAAACGCTTACACTTTATCATTTCGATACACATGTGCATAAGTTATGCATACTCTTGTTCACTATCTGTTATCTAACTCAAATACATAGTTTCAAAAATGTTTATATTATATATACACAACTTTTCTCTCAGTGTAGCCACCAGCAAATTGCATGCAGCGACAATAATTGCAGGCAGGCAGCCGGCTGCCTGCATATCGAAAGTGTCAACAATTGTTGAATGTTGATTATATATTCCACACTCTTCAATTTAGCCGGCTAAAATGATGGCCACCAAATTGAAATTCGCCTTGAGATCCACAACAATCCACAATAACTCACAATCCACAACTGAGCCAGCTCTCTTCCCGATACAAGTTTTGACTCTCACTCTCTCAGTTTTCGGCCACTCTCTTTGGCTACAACTTCTTCGGTGAAAGAAAACATCGTAGACCGACCAACTCGGCGGCGGCTTTGTTTGCTGTTGTACACAAAACATTGGCTTAGTTCTGAGTTGAGTTTTTCGCTGTGCGGACGCGTTTTAAGCCACGCTGCGATAAAATAAAAATCAAACCCAAACTCATAATAAAAAAAATAAAAATTAAAAAATTTTCTTTTCGTGCGCCAAGTGCCGTGAAAATTGCTACCGTTGTTATTGTTATTATTATTATTATTATTGTGGTTGTTGTAGTTAACGTTGCGCTTGCCTAAGCTTGCAAGAAAGTCAACCAAAAATGAAATGAAAAGTGAAATCCTGTAACAAAAATGTCTTGCCTTAAAGCCAGGATCATAATAAATGCAAAAATCTATTAACGTTTTTTGACCCAGCACAAATAAAGAAAAAGAAAGTGCACTATAAAAAAAAAACAAAACCACTTAACCAAACGTCATCAACCAAACAATAAACCGCAGAAAGTGAAAGTCCGCGATTTTTCAGCGCTCCTCGCCAGGAGTCAAAATTGAGCTTAATTCGTGGCTCTGTGACGTAGTACGAACATGTCTTTGGGCCGCGACCCTAGCAGACATTTAAACCCAATCTTTAACTGGCTGTGCTTATGTGGCTGCCTGCTCATCTGGGCACCTTGGCGCGGCGTCTTGGCCTTGGGTTATCCCAGCGCACAACAGGAGCATGATATGCTCATATTGGATGCACTATCCCGTCGCAGTGGCACTGGCTACTATGGCGAGAACTCTGTCATGGAAATGCTATCCAGAAGTATTTACAACAGATCTTTAAATCTTAAGCCCCTTAGCTATTATTGTGCACTTCTAGAGAGCCGCCCAATTAATGCCATTATCTTTTTACTCTTTTACAGTGATCCCACAATCGTGCCGCTTTCGTGGCCACAAATTCGAGTGCGGTCTGTCCATTTCCTGTGTCTTGGGCGGAGGCAAACCGCTGGATCTTTGCTCTGGCGGCATGATTTGGTCATGTTGCGTGGACAAAGATCTCGATGCGGAGGATACCCCCGGCGGACATTCTGCGCCGGTTAACAACACGAGTGAGTAAAGAAAAAAGAAAAGGGAGACAATTGGGTAACAGGGAGTACGCCGAATTTGCATTCTTAAAAGCATTTCCATATCAACGTCTTGGATTTTGTTTTGCTTGCAAATTGCTGCGCTTTGGGTTACATAATTTATGTACTTTAATGGCGCTATAAATTAGTTCGCATTTCGAAAATGACAAAATTGCCATGGCGGCTAGTTAGATAGACTCCTCTAAAGAGATTACAAAATAGAAGAAAACCGCTTAAAAGCAATCGAGAAAATTCGCTGTAGGGCATTTCTAGAAGAAACGTAGCGTAATTCGAAGACCTTTAAGTTGATGCGCACTAAAGAGCATTGTTAAGCTTGGGCTCTTCTTGGGCTAATCAGCTCTTTTAGAGATTTCCGTTCATGGTAGTTTGTTGTAATTTTGAACCTTTTGGAATTAGTCAATTGGTATTTATTTGCATGGTTGTCCATTTGGAAGCATTCGAATAATCGAAATCGAAATCCAAAACTTAAAAGATTTTGGAGCTATGCAAAAAATACTGAAACAGCTCGATTTTTTGGCTTATGAAGCTACTTAAGAGTGTGGGCCAAAAAGTTCGCCGAATTTAATGGAGTCGTAACTCAAAAAGCCTTTTTGGCTCGATTATTTGGATTAACATTCCGGGCGAAATATGTGTTTTCCTAGTATTTTGAAAGGCAGTTTCTAAGACGAGTTAGTTGGAAA
Source organism: Chymomyza amoena (assembly GCA_037043745.1). Taxonomy (NCBI): domain Eukaryota; kingdom Metazoa; phylum Arthropoda; class Insecta; order Diptera; family Drosophilidae; genus Chymomyza; species Chymomyza amoena. Next base: position 56,997 of record JBAMAX010001826.1, read on the forward strand.
CTACTCTAGGGTACAAAATTGAAATTGAATAGTTTAGTTCAAATATCGTACCTCACAGTGAATGCAATCTTCACCCTTTTTAGGGTTACCAGCTTGTTCGCTTTTTCTGTCTCGTGTTAGCTTTTTTGTGGAATTGTACGCTTTTTTCACTCTATTAGCCCTATTTTGTCATATATCTTTTTACATCGGCAATATGGCTGAGAGGCTGCACGTTCCCTATCACGATATCTGCCGCTGCAGCGAAATGAGAAAGAGACAGAAGGCATCCAACACCTGCTATGCGACTGCCCGACGTTTCTTAGAAGACGAACCCAGTTGCTGGGTAAATCATACTTTGAGGACCTGGGTAAGGCTAGACAGTCTATGTGCCCATAACGGATCTGCCTATTTTCGTCTCAAAATGGTTCTGCAACATGAGAGACTTGGATGCTAAACACTAGGGATGTCCTACAATTTTTGATTCTTCTCCAAAATCCCTCTCTTTCTTCATTTCCTTTCCTCCTTTCTTTTTGAATAGCCAACACAATGGTCTTCATAGTCTCTTGGTGATCCCAGTCGCTATCTGAGCAGCCTATTCAAACTAACCTAGCCTAACCTATTTTTACATCTTTTACCAAGTGTTTAAGTATATTTTCCACTAAATGGATGCATTTAAAAAATGTAAATTTTCCAAGACAATCTTATAGAGCTAGAAAAATAATCTAAAAGCGTTTTTGAAACTTTGATTTGAAACTGGTGATTGATTCTATTCTCAATTCATTGCGCAGCAGAATCGACAGCTAATTTTTTGCCTTTAAAAATGAAAAGTATTCTCTCGAAAGCCTCAATGGAACGTTCAATTTTTTCACTCAGACCATCTGGTAACCCTATCTTACTTAGTTTTTTTTGTAAATTCGCCAAATTTAATGCAATAGAAATTTTATTTTAGATTTAAAAATTAAAATTTCTTTTAAATGTTGAATTAAAACATTTAAAAAAATTTTTAAATATTAATTCGGCCTTTTGATAATTACCTGCCTAAGAATTCGTTAGAAATATGTTACACCGAACATTTCTATAGTGAATTCGCAATGGAGCAGAATTTTGGATATATAAAGATTAAGTAGATTTATATGACAAAGATTATATAGAAAACTTGAAGATAGAAAGGAAACATGGAAACATTCATACTTAAGGGTAAACCTTTCCTTTATTTTGAACGATTTTAAGACACAATCAGACCATTAATTAAATATTCAATTCTGTATGGGATTGTGTGTATCTTGGATGCTATAGTTTCCAAAAATACATCGTCTCTATAATTAGCCTTCTTGCAAGTAGAATATAATGCCGAAAACTCGGATGAAGTCCACAGAAATTATAGGTTAGAAAATAGCAGCCAAAATTGGGATCTTAGAAATACTACGACTATGCATATAACTTTCAAATGGGAATTTTAATTGGTCAGCCAGATCTTAAAAAAATGTTTTTTCATAAAAGTTATAAATATAAATAAAAATTTTTACGATGGATATCGAAAATATTTACTTTCTCAAAAGTTTAAAAATTGGGAAAAAAAAACAATTTTATTTAAAAGTTATAAATAGGTACAAAAAATTATTACGATAGATTACGAAAACATGTATCTCTTAAAAGTTAAAAATAGAAAGAAAAAAATTATTGTATTTCTTAAAAGTCACAAATGATTCAAAAAAATAATTCCAATGGAACTTGCACATGCGTGCAGATGGAACCTGCATGGCTTATCACAGAACTGTCCTTGACTGGCCTTCAAGCTTCTAGCAAGGCTCAAACAAAGCTTTTTTCTTCAAGCTGTAGTCTCAGACCCTGCTTTTCAGGCCTCTTTTTGTTTTCGATTTCGATGTAGATTGGTATATTAAAGCTCTTTTTTTTTGGTATTTTATCATATTCATAGTATGTAGCAGCAATTCTAGTCATTTAAATACGAAATTAAAAAGGTCTGAGCATTTTCAGCCGCGATTAGCTAGTCTAAAAGAAAGTTGTTTTTTCATGATGAAATTCGTCTGGCTTGTCTGAACTGATCCTACCTTTTCAGGCCTCTTCTTGTCTTCAATTTCGATACGGACTATTATATTAAAATAATCTTTTCTTGGCATTTTGCCATTTACATTGTAGCAGATGATTTGGAGTCTTTTGGGATAAATTGAAAAATGTCTGAGGATTATCTGCCAAGTTCGGCAAGTAGTAAGAAAAGATTTTTTTTCAAGATAAAATCGCTCTGGATTGTCTCAAAGCCAGTTTCCAAGCACTTTTACTGACTTACTCATTGTATTTTGCAATCCTTCAGCAGGAATACTAAAGACTTTTTTAATACTCTTGGTACGTTGCAATTTAATTATTATTATTAGTATATTCTGATAGTCAGAATTCAAAGATGGATAACGTTAAAGTACCCTGTACCAAAAGATATTTATTTGTCAAATTTGGTTACTACATTTTCATAAACCGATGTTGATCAAAATTTGTACTGTTGTGTACTTGAGAAATACATATAAAAAACTTTAGAACGCCAAATTTTGGATACGAATTATCTATCTAAAAAATTTTTATTTAAAGATCGTCTGAACCACCTTTATGGGAGCCAATTGATGCATCTTCGATATAAAAAATATTCAATAATTTTTTCTTTCTATCATCTGTGAGATCTAGGTATTCATACCAAACGACAGACAGACAAAAGGACATGAGTAAATCGACTTCTAGTCACCCTGATCATTATTTTACTCCCGTCTTCGACGTCTCATTTTGTGTGTTGCATAAATTTTTGGCGTGCACCAACTTAATATACCCTTTGTATCATTCGGTAGAGGGTATAAAAAGTATCGCAGTTTTTCTTGCTGCATCTTCTTTGACCTAACCTTGACCCAGCCTCTTTTGCAATTCGATTACGAAGACGATTAATCTATTTTGACTTACTTTTGTTTTTTGGATATAGAAATAACAATATTTTTTTTAAAAATTAGATTCGCAATTCAAGTTTCGAATTCGGAATTTCATAATTCTTTATAAATACAACGTTTTCTTCATTATACTAAATACTCTGACTCAGCTACCTATTGTAGTTGCTTGTGATACTCTCAATTCTGAAACCGATAAGTTTATCGAATTTCTCTCATTCTTGATATTTTACAAGATGATAGATATAATTTTCAGCGAAATCGGAATTCGAATAATGTCGGAGTATTTCCTTTCTAGTTCAGCAAGCCGGTCATTGTTTCAATACGTAATTCGTTTCTTAGATTGTCTTTGGCTAGGAGAGCGTCTTATAAGGTTGATCACCGTCTCTATTTACCCAATTTGGGCTTCATTCAATAAACTGCCTTCAAGTGCATCAGATAGTTCCGTAATTTTTTGGTAATTTCAATTAACTGCACTTAGTGCACACACACACACAAACAGTCACACACACACAGACAGGCACAAAGTGTACATAAGTAAATGGCCTGCAGTGCAGTGGGGGCTGCCATTTTGTTGTGCTCTGTTTCATTTTATAGACCTAGGCACGATGCATGCCACACAGTGGTAACAACATCGACTCAACATTACAACATGTTATAAATAATTCTTGGCACAGTGGAATTTTTTTTTTTTCCAACTGCGCAGCTTGAGTTTTTTTTTTCTGTTATGTATTATAATTGTTTTGTTTTTTATGTTTTCATTTTGTTGGGGGAGCTCCGAATTTCTTAAAGCTCATTCTGATAGCAAAGCTCACTTTCTATTGGAAAACTTTGTAGCTAGTGGGTTGCCGCTCAAGTGTAAAATTTATGTGTTAGTTCCCAAGAAAAACTTCATGATAAAGTCTAAAAAAATAGGCAGTTGCGGAAATAAGCGAAGGTGAACGTTTTTGCATTTTAAAAGTGAAATTTCTTTTGTTTCAATTTGGCCAGACTCTGCTTCAAAGGCTGTTTGTCAACTTTTATTATATATTTTGGTCTTACTTTTATTTATCTCTCTGTTTGCTTTGCATGCAACCATAAAATGTGGGAAAAATCATCCGCAACTGGGTCTTGAAAAGAGTTACGGCATGCCCCGAAAATGTCGGAGCCCCACGAAAGTGTTAATGAAGGTTGCGCGTTCTCTCTTGGCATCAGTTGTTACCTTTGATTTGTTTGAATTACGTGCGAAAAATTATCTCATAGTCTTGGACTTGGTGCAACCAATTTAGTGACATAATAAAATCGTGTTGTGGCTTTTAAGACCTCTTTTTTTGGGGCGGGTTTTTTATGATTATTAAAAACAATTGGACTGTAACTAAGTGAAAACTTTTTGTCGTTGTCGAAAGTTGACCCCACATACACACACACTCATTATGTAAATAATATATAGTAACAAATCTGCAAAATCATGATCATTCTCATGCAGGTGACATAATACACTTACATGATATTTACCCCGACTTGGCGCCGCATGCCAACAAACACCATCATAACGGCCTGTCAGCGGCCTCCTCGGTCTCCACCGCCTCCTCCTCCTCCTCGACAGCCACACGCCCCGCCTTGCCGCACTACTCCAATAATCATGCATATCCGCCGCCGCTTTATACTACCAAGCGACCACATTACAGTGTCGGCTCTGGCAGTTCCTACAAACCCGTGGCCACTGTGCATCGTCCCACGGCCGCAAATCTCAACAGCTGGGAACATGAATCCAATCATCTGGGTGCTGGCATCAATGGCATAACCAATCATTTGGACAGCTTCTTTGATGCCGATGTAAATACGGAAAGTGGTGGTGTGGGTCCAGCACCACCCGTACATGAGCTGCTGCCCAATGCACAACCCTTTGCTGTGGGTAATGTGCTCGATCTGAATGCAGGCGAGGCAGCGGATGAGTACAGCAATGGCTACAATGATGGCAGCTATCGTCCAGTGCCGGGTACTATGCAGTTTAGCTATAAGGGCCAGCCTAAGCCAGGTGGCGGCTGCTGCGCAACAGCTTGTGACGTCAGAGCAACAGCCGCTGCTTTGCTTACGGCGTGCCTGTACTACTCTCTTTCTTTCTTCTGGTTCTTGATCTCTCTCTCTCACTGTGTTTTATGTTTGTTTGCTCACCTATGTATATCCACACACTACAGCACCTTCACACTTTTTACTTAAGTTCTCTCTCTTTAAAAGAGAGTAATGCACTCTACGTCACTAGACTGCACCACCTTATTAAATCTTATCCAGCTCCTGTACTCATCCCTTGACCTCTTTTCTTTCATGCAGGTTGCGGTGAAGTCTATGCGCGCTCCAATCGCATTGTGGGCGGACACTCCACGGGTTTTGGCTCCCATCCCTGGCAGGTGGCGCTAATCAAGAGCGGTTTTCTGACGCGTAAGCTCAGCTGCGGTGGCGCCTTGATATCCAATCGCTGGGTCGTTACAGCAGCGCATTGCGTAGCCACGTAAGTAGACTAACCCATCTAGCAATACCTGACACTAATCTTTACCCTCCCACCACAGCACCACCAACTCTAATATGAAGATACGCCTAGGCGAATGGGATGTGCGTGGGCAGGAGGAACGTCTCAACCACGAGGAGTACGGCATTGAGCGCAAGGAGGTACATCCACACTATAATCCCGCGGATTTCAAAAACGATGTGGCACTGATACGTCTGGATCGCAATGTGGTCTACAAGCAACACATCATACCCGTTTGTTTGCCACCTCCCGCCACCAAGCTGATAGGCAAAATGGCTACTGTTGCAGGTTGGGGACGCACGCGGCATGGTCAAAGCACGGTACCTTCAGTGCTGCAGGAGGTGGATGTAGAGGTCATCTCAAATGATCGCTGTCAACGTTGGTTTCGCGCCGCAGGCAGACGCGAGGCCATACACGATGTCTTTCTGTGCGCCGGCTACAAGGAGGGCGGACGTGATTCCTGTCAAGGGGACTCCGGAGGACCACTCACATTAACGCTAGAAGGCCGTAAGACCTTGATTGGTCTGGTCTCCTGGGGCATTGGCTGTGGGCGTGAGCATCTGCCGGGTGTCTACACTAATATACAACGATTTGTGCCCTGGATCAGCAAGGTCATGGCAAACGACAACAATGCATAGTAGCTTATATAACGATATAATTTGTTATGTACTCGTCAAAACAAAATGGAAGACTGCTTCCAGCTGCAACCGCAATTGGCAGCAATGTTGCCGCCTAGCCATGTGATTCCTCTACGACTCGGGGATGCTAGTATTTAAGCTTTAGGGAGTACCCATGTACTTTGATCCAGATCAAACTACTAGTACCTTGTATTTATTGTATTTTTTAACACCCAGTTTTTATTATTATGTATAATAATAATAGCTCCCAGTTGTTTCGGTATTGTTTGCTTAAATTTTAGTCTGTAACAAGAAACTCATCTCAATATTTATGAAATTTTATTCATATAGTACTGTAAGATGTTCTTAAATTTAACAATAAATTATTTTTATAATTATATTAAAAGTTTTGTTTAGAAATCTTTTTTAAAATAGAGGCAATAGTAGGTAAGTTATAAGTATCTTCAAAATATTTTAATCCAAAAGATTTTGCAGAAATATGTGCAAGGATTTTCAGGAAAATCAAACTACAAAAAATCAGCTCCAAAAATTTCTAGAAGTCCTCAGAGTATTCAGGAAAGTTTTCAGTGACTTTTAAAACATCGTTCTTAAATTTAAAAAAAAATGAATGCATTATTACTCAAACCAAGTATCAAATTTACAGTGTGTATTTAAAATGAAGCAGATGCAAACGAATAAATTAAAAAATTTTTTTTTCTAAGATTTTATTTAAATAGCTAAAATAATATAAACTAAAAAAAATTTTATTTTTTTCTAAAAATCTATTCTTTTGAGACCATTCCATAAAAATTTATTGTAGAACTACCTCTTCGAAAACCTTTAAAAAAAATATTTGCGTCGCAATTTATATACAGATGGCATGCAAGTTTTCGCGATAATCAATCTATTAAATTTTATTGATTAATTAAAAATGAGTTTAAGTTTTCTCTACAACAATTTTATCAAATAATTTATTCAAGTATATAATCTGCTTAAGTTTATCTCAATTGTCAAATATTTTGTACCTTCTAATTTTCGTTCATAAAAGCTCTTTTTTATGCCAATGCAAAGATGTTAAATTAATATGTGGAACAGATTTGAAAACCTTTATGTAGATTAAATAAAATGTCAACTTCCAAAATTTTTAAACTCCTCAGAGTATTCCCGAAGTCTTTTAGAGAATTTTAAAACGATTTACAATAAGAAATATTTATTCATTATTAATTAATATGAACCAAAATGATTTTCTAAAATTGAAATAGCGGAATGCTCTATTTTAAACCAAGCAATGTCTTAAAATGAAGAAGATTAAAAGCTTTTAATTCCAACAAAAAAATCATGATATTAATTATCTAATTTTTTTATTTTCTTTCGAAACCATTCTATAAAAGTTTTTTTTTGACATAAGAAAAGCTCTTGATCAACCTTATTTTAAAGAAATAGTTCTTGGAGACCATTTTACAAAAACTTAAGGGGCACTTCTAGTGTGACAACCTAAAAAAAATGCCATTTTTGGGAATTAAAAAAAAAAAACTAGTGAAGCCATCTATTTAAAATTTTGAGGGTATACTTATACATGTTTTGAGAATACACAGTTAAATTTTTGAAATAAAATATTAAATATTTTTGAAATGACACGCGATCTCAGGTATATACCAACTATCTAACTGCCGAGCGGCTACTCTTTTAAATGGCTGTAGCTCAAAAACTATTTAAGATATCGATTTAAAATTTTAGTATGTTATTTTTAAAGGTATAACCTATCGAAATATGGAAAAAAAAAATTTTTTTTTGAAAATGTCACACTAGATGTGCCCCTTAAATTTATGAGCAGCAATTATATTTCTTTTTGATTAATTAAAAATGAGTTTAAATTTTCTCTACACAATAATTTGATCGTATTAAAAAACTTCTTCTAATTGGATTATCTAATCTGCTTAAGTTTATCTAAATGGTCAAATATTTTGCATCTTCGCTTTTTCGTACTTAAAAGCTCTTTATTATCACAATTTTGTCATTAAAAGACTTTCTACAAAATCATCTTTGAGATTTAAAACAGAAACTGATCTTCAGATTGATTAATTGAAAAAGATTAAGTTTTTATGAAAATTCGATAAATTAATTGAACCGATAAACTAATAAACAACAATTTATATTTTCGAATGTTATTGAGTTTTCAAGAAAGTCCGATAAATTGATGATCTATTACTTAATTTATCGGATTATCAAGAAAAAAAAATCATATTTAGTAAATAAATCTAATAATAAATTAAAATTAATTGAGTTTTCGGTCTTCAAATTTAATTTTATCTCAATTTTGTCATTAAAAGGCCTGTCCAAAATCATTATCAATATTTCAAGCAGAAACTGAGCTAGAGTTCGCAAAAAATCAAGTTTTCACGAAAATTTGATAAATTGATTGAATCGATAAAATGACGATCGATTATTTAATTTATTGGAAAAGATTGAGTTGTCACGAAAATTCGAACAAAAATGTAATGAACCGATACACTGATGATCAGCAATTTAATTTATCGGATTTTTACGAAAACAATCTTTTTTAAGTAATTAATCTAATATGAAATGTTAGTTTTAAATCTCAAGAAAAGTGCTTAAAAGCTACTGAAGGTTCAAAAAAAGATCCGAAGACTTTTTATTATTAAAAGTGACTTGTATGTTCGGAAAAGCGCAGATTTGAAATATGTGACAAATTACAAAACCTACGATTTAATTTTTATTTTTAAAATACTTTTTTGAGCATAAAATGTGATTTCTGTTTACATTATTTATTAAAAATTCGAAAGTGATTCTAAGATCTTTATCTTAAAAACTTAAATAAAAAAAATTAACCATTTTTTTATTATGGATTCGAATTCTTATTTGAATATTCTTTATACATATTTATTTTTTTTTATTGACAATCAACCGATACTTTTAAGGTTATGGTCTAATATTGGGTATATAAAATTAATCATGTCACGTTAAACATAACATAATTGCCTGTGTGGTAGAGCTTATGTTACTATATATATATTCAATTTTTTGCACATGAAATCGGTTTCTATTATTCTTATTTAAATTTAAAATAATTTGTTTTTTTTTAATATGTTTTTTATTTTGCAAAGGTTTATCTCAAATATATATCTTGTCCAAGCCTAAAAGTATGCATTACGATCAGCTGGTAGCTCTATGCAAACATCTGGCAACGCCCAAAAAACATTTGTTCAACCAACGCGCAAGATTCAAACAAATATTTGTAAACAAACAACGAAATGTTGGTTACAAAAAAACAGAAAGTGTAAACAGCAACATAAGAAAAAAATAAAAGGGAAATGAAAAATTTATTAGAACCGATTTGTTAGACATGACGAGAAAGAAACCCAAAAAAAAAACCGTCAACTTGTCTCGCCAGTCTAACCTGCTGCACATGCACAGAATCCATAATGAGTTCATTTCCGCTGTGCCACAGAATAAGCCACTGATCGCATTAACAGGTGCAACATTTGGTGGCACACAAAACCACAACGTCACCAAATCAACTCAAACAGTTAATTAGACGTCTCCATAGAGGCTTATCAGTCCGATATCTACTCCGAGCAAGTGTTCGCTCTTAGCATCCACATTAGGATCCAATCCAATACAATTCAATCCACTTCCTGCACATTGACGGCTTGTAATTGACCAAAGAACTTGTTGGAACTTGTTGTTTGCTTTCAGTTGGTCTGGAGCAGCACCAGTGTCAAGGTCTCTCAAGTTCAAGCCGGCTGGACCGAGGCGGAGTAGTAGAGCGTCGAGACGGAATAGTTTGTGATTATTTTTTTTGTAAAGTTTTCGGCGTGTAAACTTCTTAACTTAATAAAGACATTATGATATGTGACGCGGTTTGAAAAGAGATTTTAGTGAGATTTTTGAGAAAATATAATTTTTTAGTGTGTGCAGCATATAAGTTAAAAGTAATTATGCCTCCTAAAGTGGTTCTAAAACTTCAAAAATATTTATGCAGTCTAAAACGAGAACTTCTTATAGCATACCAGCTTTATCTAAACTGAAGCACTCTAAAGCGTAACATGCAATTCTTATCAGAAAACTTTGAAAACACTTTAAATGAATGACTCCAAAAGCTACTCTCTACTATGGGACGGACAGACCCAAACACCAATCCAAACTACTCACCTGGAATAGCAAGTGATTGACTTTCTTAACCTGTAGACGTGCATAAATTAAAATCCAAACAACGACAAAATCCCAGCTATATACAATAACAAAGAATGGCACATGGACGGTGGGACGGCGGGACGGAATGACGGACGCATAGCGTCAAAAGCGTCGTTGACCAACTCATTTGCACCACAAAATATGAAAGAAAAAATACAACGAGGGTGGGCTATGTCATTGCGGGGTATAGAACAAAAAAACAAAGTGTTTGTGTTTAGCATAGGTTTTAGCCAAAAACAAACCCTTCATGTGCTCTGGAGCTTGTTTTGACCAATTTGCTTTGCCAATTATTATTTGGCTCATTAAAAAATCAATCAATTGTTCACTAATAAACTTTAATTATATTTTGCGCCATAATTCGTTTGGCTTAAATGAAAAAAAAAACAGAATTAAAATTTAATTTCAATTTGTTGAATTATTCTTTTTTCATTCAACGACATTCGGCAATGACCAGAATTTGATTAAAATAGAAATCTAATTCATAAAAAACTATTCAACAACAAACAACGAAAAGCAAAGCTCAGATTTTGAATATGAAATCTCAAACTCTCTGGGCTCGACAACGAAATCTTCTGAAGAGATAAATTTAGCTTAAGATATATTATTCTTCAAAATATTTCGCACGAGAATCCAGTAATCTTTTGGAATTTTTTTCAATTCTCAAAATAATGCCATGGTATAGCTCCAAAATACTTACAACATCTTCATCTCAAATGGAAAACGCAGAGCATTATTTTTTTTGTGTTCTTCAGTGATAAAAGCGAAATCAGTAGAATTCCTAAGAAATTGTATTATTTTAACGTTCTGCACTAGATCCGATAGATTTCAAAAATAAAGATACCTAGATACACCTAATACTTGGTAGAGATCCAGATCGGCCAGAACAAAACGCTCTTTCATACAGAGTGTTTACACCAGGTGGAGATCTAGGATTTGGTCTTGGGGTGGGATTCTTCAGTTCAAAGTGAATATTTATCAAAGCTTGCAAATGACTTTGAACCCGTTTTTCCAACTTTTGGGTAGGATCCAGACCCGAAAACAAGCACGTTGATCTGCTACTGGATTATACCATATTATTTTGCAAGATACCGATATCAAACTCGTAAATAAATATGATAGGATTTCGGTATCAAATTGCCAGTGTCCCAGAAACTGCTTTATTTTATAAAATTTTTCAATTATTTTATAAAATATTTCATAATAAAAAATAATTTTTTAACTTTCCTAATTAAATCTTACAAAATTAAGGCCTTCGGTATCGAATTGCCAAAGTCCCAGAAACTTTTTTTTTTTTTAATTTTCCATATTTCATAATATATTTCAATTCACAATAAATAATAAAAAACCTTTCTGATTTAAACTTGAAATAATTAAGATTGGACTTCTGTATCCAATTGCCAAAGGACCAGAAAATTTTTTATTTTACAAAACATTTGAATGTTTCTTAATATTTTATATATAATTTTAGTACTTTTTTCATAATAAATAATAAAATAACTTTCCGATTTAAATCTGAAATAGTCAGAAATAGACTCTTGTATCAATTTGCCAAAGGCCCAGTTTCTTTTTTGTTTTATAAAACATTTGAAATATTTCATAATGTACTTAATTTCATAATAAATTATAAAATAGCTTCCCAAGTTATTACTTACTAAAGCGTAGTCCAGAATAGGATCATTACAATAGATGAAAGTTATAACAAGAAAAATGTATTTATTAATCAAGTCTTGCACTTTTTGTTGAAGGTTCTTCAATGACATTCAGGTGCGAAAAATTATATCCGACAAATTTTCACTGACTTCAACCCGCTAGTTAATATTTTCGAAGACTTTTTCCAATAAAAATATTTCAATGACGTCATAGATTATTTTGCTATTTAACTCTTAGATTAAAAAAAAAAATTTCAGACAGGAATACAAGAAGTTCTCCGATTTAAACAAAAAAAATTGGTTAAGAGACACTTTATTTATTTAAGATATATTTCTTGTGAGAACTTAATCTCTTCTAAATATTATTAGCTAACTATACGAGGTAGAAAGTTGTTTTCCAAGATTTTTTTTGTTAAGATACATTCTTTAAGATATTCTTTTTCTTAAGAGACATTTTTTAAGGCAAACTTGGCTAAGATACATACAGAAAAATGTTTTCTAAGATTTTTTGGTGAAGATACTCTTTTTTCATAAGAGACTTTTTTAAAGCAAAATATTTGTTTAAGATACATTTTTTGCGAGTCTCTTAATTGTTCTAAATATGAATAGACCAAAAAATGTTCAATTATGCAAGCGCTCAAGGTAGAAAAATGATTTCCAAGTTTTTTGGTTAGGATACATTCGTCAAGATATTCTTTAAATTTATTGAGAGACTGCAAACTGTTCTAAATATTATTAGACCAAAAAATATTCAGTTATTCAAGCATACAAGGAAGAAAAATGTTTTCAAAGATTTTTTGGTTAGTTTACATTCTTCAAGATACTCTCTTTTCATAAGAGAGATATTTAATTCACACTTTTTAGTTAACATACATTCTTTCACAGCACCTAAACTATTTTGAATATTATTAGGCCAATAAATTTCAATTCTACACACATAGAAAATCAAAACTTGTTTTCAAAGACTTTTAAAGATACTCTTTTTGTTAAAGTTATGCTTTTTAAGAGATTCTAAAGTTTTCTGCTATATTAATAGTTGTAGATACTCGGGTTTTTTGATTAAAAGACTCGCATTGACTAAAATACATTTTTTAAAGATTTTTTCGTTAAAGATATATTCTTAAAATGAGTCTTAAATGTTCTGAGCATTTTTAAGAAACAAAATCTTTCGCTTAATAAACATACAAAAGCAAAAGCTTTGGGAAAATAATCGAACAAGATTAATTACTTTTTTGGGGAATTTCTGGTAAAAATACATAGTAAGTAAAGATTATTTAAAAGTAACTTAAATGTTCTAAGCATTATTGGCTTGCAACGCAAATCTGTTTTGTTTATATCAGCATTGAGTTGAGTAATAACTAACTGTAATAATAAATAAGACGATATTTATTAGGCAAGCGATATGAACAAATGCGATGTCATCATATAAATATTTAAAAATTAATTTTTTTGAATGCTTCGTGCGAAGTGCTTCAAATTTTTATTGTAGAGTGTAAAAAGTGTTACACCCTGCACTCAAATTTTTTCTTTGTTTTCCTAAAGATACTATCATGTATAATTTCGCAATTTAATCTAAGTAAAGAATCTAAGTTTCAAAATCCTTTACCACTCACTAGCTCCCCAAAACAAACCAATCCACCCTCGTGCATTAAACATAGGAACCAGCGCACAAACACACGCACACAAATTTATGCATACACATATATGCATATGGATATGCATATGTGTTCATCTTTCTACACTTAATGTGAAAGCGCTGTTAGCCCCAAAGTTGCCGCCAATCAGCTGTGTCGCGAGAGAGTCGCCATAACTGTGTTGGTGTGAGAGTGTTTGTCGTGCGCCTGTGTGAGTGTATTCATTTGAATATAAGCAGCGCTAGTGTTTGCAGTTGTTGCTGTTTTTGTTGTTATTCTCACCATTCGACAAAATGCTGGCTTTAATGAAAACCGTTATGCGCGTAGCAGCGTCAGCGTCAAACGACGCGTCGCTGTAACTAGCTGCGCAGCTAACGTCAACGCCAGCAGCGTTAAGCGCAGCACGCATGCGCACACACACACAAAAGCTTAGGCGTTCGCTCTCTCTAGCTGAGCGCGTGTATGTGTGCAATAATTGCTGTTGTTGTTGTTGGTTGGCTCTTCTACCAAGTTTTGCTTTGTCGTGTTCTTTAGCAGCAGCAACGCTGCGTCGTAGCGTCAGCAGCGACGCTTTGGCGAAATCTCAGCAGCGTAACTTTTGTCTTTGGCTTTGGCAGCCAACGTTGACTTGGTGAATCTTTTGTATGCGCGTTACTCTCCAGACGTGCGCACCTCGCTCGGTCTCTACGGTCTTCGTCGGTCTTTGGCAACTTCGTTCTTGTTGCGTTTCCTCAACTTTGTGTATTTGTGTATTACATATATACGCATACACATATATATATATATATATATTATATCTTACTGCGGCCTTTGGTCTTGCCCCACTCCGGACATCGATTTGTTGCCACTGTAGTACGTGTTATCCGTGTGTGTTCAGTGCTTTTTTAAATTGGCTATTGGCGGCAGTTTGAGCCAATGTGTGCTTAGTAGTAAACTTGGTGCAAAAAGTTTTTTGTGGTGTTCAAGTGAGTGAGAAAATGTAAGAAAAACAAATAAAATTTAAATCTACAAAAGAAACAAAAACAACAACTAAGAGTGTTTGGTATTGAGAAGATTTTTTGAAATTGGTACAAAAGACGCAAAATTTCAAAGAGAACTATAAAAAATGGATTTAGCCTTTGTTGGCTAATGAAGACAGTTGCGAATTCGGATTAAGAATCTTATTTGATTGTTGTACTCAGAGACGCCGAAGAGACAAAATAAGGCTTTAACCAAATAGATGTCTAATTATGCCTCTTGTAGATTTTGATTATGTTTCCGGTTTGTCCTGGAAATATTGGGAGCTGAACTTTTCAAAGAATCTCATTTTGGCTGAAAAAAATTCAGTTTATATTATCTCTAGACTTAGAAAATTGCGAGTTTTAAGCTGACGTCTTCAATTTAGTGCTAAAGAGTGTGATTTAGGAAAATTCAGAACAGATATCCAGATAAAACTCAACAATGTGAAAGATTTTCTATCCAAAAAAAATTGTTTAAAATTATGAATTGAAATGAGACATTTGCCTAAATATCTTTGCTATGAAAGAAAAAAATATTATTTTGTATGTTCAACAAAATAATACATTATATAATCTTCAATTTGTTCGATTTCTGAAAAAGATATGCTTAATCATTTGCCGGTTAATATAGTTAAAAAATAGACAGATTGTTACGTCAAGTTTGATGCTACGTCATTTCGACGAATCAAAATTCGAAGCAAACAGCAGTCCAGAAATATCTTTCAAGCGAATTTCAGCCCAACAGCACTCCTTCGCTGCATCAGATAAGTTTTTAAAAAGAAGTTCAACCCATAAGATCAAAAGATATTCCAGATATATGACGTAGCGACCAATAAAGTTATGCTGACGACTGACAGACCTTTAGGAAATTTAAAATTCTGACAAGCCACCTATTCTTTTTTGTCTCTCTTAATATTTTGGACAACAAAGTATAGCTTGAAAATATTTCAAAAATTCTTAGCGCTGCTCCACTTTGTAGCTCCCAAGTTCTTTTGGGGCACATCAATTGGCTCTTTTGTATACATGCCACAAAATGAAGACAAATGTGAGCTACACCGGCGTAAATCGTCAGTCTTTAGTCGTCAGTCATCCAAAACTCTATGTGTGTTTGTGTGTGTGTGTACAAAATACAAGTCAATTAAGTGCGGCACACGCAATGCAAACAGCAACTTGCAACTTGCAACAACATCAACAAACACTCATACTCACAAATGTAAATAACTGCAAACTAACTGCAATACCAACTCTGCAGCAATAACAACAACAACAACAACGGCGGCAACAATCTGCGGTAGTAACAAAAACAAAAAAAAAAAAACAAGAGCAACAAGTTCAAGCGCCTTGATTTTGATCAAAAGCCGCAGCAGCCCCGCGCCACAAAGTCAAACAAGTCCCATGACAAAGCCAAAGCCAATGCAAAGTCAAAGCCAAAGCAAAAGTTATGCTAGGTTCACACTGGCGCCGCAAGGACGTGTCGCAAAGTGTTGCAGCAAAAGGAAAACGGTGCAGCTGAATAGTTGTTTTTGATGAAATTTGAGAAAAAAATCTAAGCAACGTAAATAGTTACTAGAAGGAAAAGGTTTTAATAACTTTTATCTAATGCGGTGTCAAAATGTAAAGAATATTTTACTCCGAAAACCTCATAAATAAGTTCCATACTAGAAAATGGATTTGTTTTTGCATTTTATCAAGATAAGTAATCTCCAAATTCAATCTTAATAATTCCAGTCGTCTAGTTCTATTGTTCCAAGGCTTCAAAAGTACTTTCAGTTGTAGAATTCTACTATTTCTATATGTTGCTCAAAACTATTTATTAAGAAATGGTTGCAGCATTTTTTCAACTTTCAAATCAAATTAATGAAAAATCGAAAAACTTGATACTGGCTCTGCTATTTTCGACTGGATAATTTCTTCCTCCAAATTTGGTCCTAAAATTAGTTTTTATTACATTTTAAGAAAATTTCACGCGAAAGGTTCCATAAATAAGTTTCTTAGTGGAAAATAGCTTAGTTTTAAACTATATTTAGACTAAAAGTCTCCGAATGTAATTCCATTTGTAGAATTCTTTTATTTCAATTTTATGCTCCGAACTAGTTCGCGAAAATCCGTATTGTATCTTGTCTTCTTTTAAATTAATTTAATGGTAAGCCAAAAAATTTGACGTTTGCTCTGATATTTTTGACTCGATAATTTCTTTCTCCAAATTTGGATCTACAAATACTTTTTAGTATCGGTTTCATAATTTAAAAAAAAAGTAATTTTTTTTACATTGCGAAAATGGCTTGTTTTTTTTTCCTTAATCTAGAAATTAGAAAACTCCAAAAGTAGCAGAACTCTATCATTTCAATTTTCTTCCCGAAACCAGTTAAAAAAATTCTTGAAGCATTTTTTTCTTCATTTAAATTAAATTAATAGTAAATCGAAAAATGGTTGACGGTGGCTCTGGCATTTTCGTCTCAACAATTTGGGTCTACAACTACATAAAGAGGTTCCATAGTAGAAACTGGCTTAGTCTTGAACTTTATCTAGATTAGAAGACTCCAAAGGTATTTCCAATTGTAGAATTCCATTATTTCAATTTTCTGCTCGAATTTTTTTTACCAAAAAATATGTTTTGGCATTTTTCTTCTATTAAATCAAATTAATAATTATTAAATAAAAAAATATTACAATAGCTCTTCCATTTTCGGGACGCTTCTTCTTCCAGATTTGGTTCTAAAATTACTTTTAACTATCGGATTAAAAATTTTACGAAAAATTTCACTCTGAAACTTCCATTAAGAAATTCCATAGTAATATAGCTTTATTTAAACTTTTTTTTCAGATTAGAAATATCTCAAAGTTATTCAAGTTGTAGAAATCTATTCCTTCAATATTCTGCTCGAAGTAAAATGAGAGCACAAAATTTATTATAAAAAATAGTCCGAATTGGCAAAAGTTTCGCTTTGACCCAGACTAGACTTAAGGGGCACAGCTAGTGTGAAATTTTCAAAAAAATAATTTTTTTTTTCCATGTTTCGTTAGGTTATACCTTTAAAAATAACATACTAAAAATTCGATATATTAAATAGTTTTTGAGTTACAGCCATTTAAAAGAGTAGCCGCTCGGCAGTTAGATAGTTGGTATATACCTGAGATCGCGTGTCATTTCAAAAATATTTAATATCTTATTTCAAAAAATTTACTGTGTATTCTCAAAACATGTATAAATATACCCTCAAAATTTTAAATAGATGGATTCACTAGTTTTTTTTATTAATTCCCAAAAATGGCCTTTTTTTAGGCTGTCACACTAGGTGTGCCCCTTAAAATTGGTTTTCTTCAGATTTTTATTTTATAAATTTTTTAAACGAAACTAAAAGATTTTTTTTAAACAAAATTCTTTAATTATTTATTTTATATTTTTTTAAATGCTCCTTCTTTCGAATGAAATTTTAGATCTCCACAAACAGATTCTAAAAATAAACTTCTTTATACAAAATAGTCTAAATTGGCACAAGTTTCACTTGACCCAGTCAGAGGACTAACAAATTTTTTATGCCTATATTAATTTTAAAAATTTTTTGCACAAAACTGTTAGACTTTAGAAACGTTTTATTTTAGAAAAACATTTTTAAATGCCCCTTCTTTCGAATAAAATTTTAGATCTGCACAAACCTACTCTAAAAAGTAAAGTTCTCAGTAGGAACAAATTTACAAAAATTTCCGAAGTTTGGAGCAAGAATTTTTTTAAAGTATATAAATAAAACTAAATACCAAAATAAATTCATAACTTTTGTTAAACAGCTGTTTTCTAATAAAGCACTTTGCATACAGCAGTACCGATATTTTGAATATTGAAGTTGATACTGAATTTTCAATACCGATATTTTGATTCTCGATTAATCGTCGATCCGATACCAATTTGCTTAGTATCGGTATCGAGTAAAAACTCGTTTAACATTAAAATTTATTTTCCAAGCGATATTCCAGTCTTTGGTTTTTTTGGCTTTTTTCATTTTGTTTAATTCTTCTTTAAAAAAGTAAAAAGTCGATACCGATACAGTCGATATGGATTTCTTTTTGGGAGAATTGCATCGGATCGGTATCAAATTTTTTTGGAATACTCAATACTTCGATTCGATTTTTTTCCGGTATCGAGCATCACCGGGACTCTTTTCCTCAAACCAGTGTAAACCCTCTATAACTCTATGCTGTGAAAAATTATTGAAATTCATGTAAAAAAAAAGAGATTGAGATTGAGAAAAAAAAAGCGACTCCAAAGAACAACAACTAGCAGCTAAAGGAGACAGCTTAGCACAAGTGTTTCAATTGCCGGCAACGGCAGCCGCCGAGTGAAGGAAGCTGCAGAAGAGCTGCAACTTCTACTTCTGGTTCAGCTTCAGCTTAATGGCAAAGATTCTGCAGAACTGGTCTGCAAATGCGTATGTGTGTGTGTGTGATTGTTGTGGCAAGTACCAACTTGCTTTGGTCTAAAACGCAATCAGCCAAACAGCCCTGGCTGACATTGCAACCAGCTCAGCTGAAGCAGCAGCAGCAGCAGCTCCAACTGCAGTCAGTCATCCAAGTCAGCGCGTATGTCTTGGAGGCACCGCGCCTTGCATTATTTGCATTTCATGTTTCCGAGTGTACCCCTCACAACATCCCGCTTATTTGTAGCACACAAACTTACAGGTTTACCATACCATTAATCTGGTAATGCTGATCCGATCCCATAGCACAAACGACTTGCTGCATTGTTTGGATGGATCTTGGGTTCCATCTGCACAGGGCGGTAGCGCTTAACATCTAGATAATTATTATAATTTGTGTAATCTTTGAGCTTAAGATGCTGCTGCTGCTGCTGGCGCTGCTAACGTTGCGCTCTCTCTGTTCGCTCTCCCTCTCTCGCTATGCTCTTCATGCGCTCTTTGGTTTGTGTATTTGACAAGTTCGTTGCTTAAGTCATTTGTTTTTGCTTGCTGGTTTGCTTGTTGATTTTTCGATTTCAACACATGAAATCATCAATTAAGCATCTGACCCTCAGTCAGCCGCTGTTAAACATTCGTTTACTATTATTAATTACGCTGGCTGGGCCATTGTTTATACACTATAGAAAAAGGGTAAGGGGTATATTAAGTTGAAAACATAAAAGGTGACGGACTGAGGTTTGCATAGGTGGCATAAAGAAGTGCGCAGAAAGTTAGCTGCACGCTAAAGTATTACAATTTTTGTATGGTAGCTATACAAAATAGTGCAGCAATTTTGACTAAACTTTACGAAAATGTTTAATCTAAAACAAAATACAGCATAAATTAGGTGACAATATAATACAATTTTATATTTTTTCGTGCTTTTACAAATATATTATTCTTAAGAAATGAGGTTATAGGAATTAAAAAGAAAACAAGTTAGTAGTAGTAGTAAGTTATTAAATGAAATAGTTAGTTTTTCATCATATTTCATTTATACATCTGTCTATATTCGAAATAAGAAAATTTTGTTATATATTTTTACGTCATTTTATATCAGTCCTGCACATTTATGTGAAGTTTAATTAAAATCGGTCCACAATTTGAAATAGCTATCAGCAGGTGTAGATCCAGGATTCGGTCTTGTAGTCACATTTATCACTATGAGGTGTAATGTACGTATATCAGAGCTCCCAAAAAAATGTCGATCCATTTTTCCAACTTTTGGGTGTAAGATCCGGTCCTGAAAACGCCTTCATAGAATCCACCACTGGTTACTGTAAAAAAAATTGAACCTTCGCTCTCTTTTTCAGAGAAACTACGAATGATTGTTCCCGAGCCTTGCCTGGCGGTTCTAGATTAAGATCTCAAATTTTTCAAATTAAATAGGATGATTGGTAGAAGAATCCGTTGTATTTATGTATATTTTTTAAACATTTCTGTGTAGTATGATCAAAATTGCTGCACTATTTGATATAGTTACCATACAAATATCAATATTTGTGCTCTCTTTTTCCCAGAAAAACGAATAATGTATCTGTGCATTGTTTGACCTTCTAATCGTTGGACCATGGACTAATAAAATTTCCAAATTTGTCAAATTTAATAGGAAGACAGAAGAACCCTTTTAAGCTTGTCGGTTTGTCCCCTATATATTTTTCAAACCTCTTCTGCCCCTCAGTCTATCTGCCTATGGTGCCCATTCCTTGAAGTCTATAAAAGCGTAGAATTTTGTTAGATATTGCGTCTTATGCTCCAGATCTTCGTGTGAATTCAGTTTAATATTTTCCAGTTTAATATATTCCTTTAACATAAAGTCCAGATTCTTTCCCAATAGATTTTAATGGTTTACGTTCACATTTCTATTATCTAAAAATCTTAAGATTGACCCCACATTTGTTCTATAGATAAAATAGCAGACAATTCGTTTGTGATATTTGGAAGTTTTAATCCAAAATCTGGAAATTTTAAAACCAAACTTTAGAAACTTTCAAAAAGACAAGATATTTTTTGAAATCAGCGACAAAAATCAGAAATGCATAATATATAAAATTAATGGAACCTGGGAATAAGTGAACTTTTATATATAAAGGTCCTTACATGTAAAATGAAGTGAACTTAAGTAAAGGGTGGTCTTTTAAGCGCGTCCACATGTCAAACTTAAATTCAACATATAAAAATTAATGTAATGATCCCAAAAAATAGTTTTATTAGAAAGATAATTTCGTATCATTGAACATTTGAGAATAATCTCTGGAATGAGACCACCACGACACCGAGTTACGAAGACCCTATGATGTGTAGTAAGCTCGATTATTTTAAATCCCATAAAAGTTTGCGCCAAAATTTTAGGTAATTCAAAGTTCTCGAACTGCAAATAAATAATATTTTCCCTGACTTGACTATTTTTGTCAGTAGCCCCTAGATGGTGATCTCTTTTCTGTTCGAAGAGAATAGAACTTAAAGTTTTTACCATAATCCGACGGGCGGTGTCTTAAACTAACCGAAATTTTTATTTGGCAAATAGCGTCATTTTGGTAGCCATGATAATGCTAGGCAAATGAACTAGTTCATTTGCGGGTATTCGAAATACCTTGCATCGGGTTTCATAAGCACTTTGTCATAATAAATTTGAAACTTATTTAGTACATATTTATGTCTTCTAGATGATTATTTCCATTAAGTACCAGTAGAGCATAGGCTCTTTTATGACCACTAGATGGCGCCATATTTAATATGATAAGAATTTATATAGCCTATAACCATGAGACGATCACGACGCTTTCAAGAATATATTTTTTGTTAAGTTATTATAAGCTGCTTAGAAGTTAGAAGCAAACAGATAAACATATTTATATACATGCCAAACACATAACCCTCCTCCATACTTCACCGTAGTCGACGAGTTAGATGATTATTTCTTCTAACTCCCAGTAGAGCATAGCCTCTTATGTCCTCATATTCAGTTTGATTTGAAGTTATATACCCTATAACCATCAGAAACTCAAATCGCTTCCAACGATAACTTATTTGTTATATTATGATAAACGCCTTAGAAGTTAGGAGCGAACAGATAAACATTTATACCTACATATAGGCCAAATACATGACCCTCCTATATACTTCGACCTAGTCGGCGAGTTTGCTTTGGAAAAGCTTAAAAAATTAACCAGTACGATAAGCAGCTATTACGAAAAATCGTTCCGAATTACATCATTACCTCATCAATTACCTGCTTAAGGTTGTAATAGCTTTTACCAATTTAAATTAACTCAATTTTTGGTGCGAATTTATGTAACAAAAACTGTATATATTGTCTACTTGTCACAAATCTTTCTGTACCATGGTTAGAGAGTAACTTTTATACGATTTTATATTAAACTTCGGGAACTCTTGTATATGTATATATTTTCTTCTTGTCCCAACTCTTTCTAGATATTGGTTTAGGTCTAACGATTTTGGACGCATTTCTTTGCTGTTCTATTGAACTTTGGCAGCTCTTGGCGCTAGCATGTTTTTTAATTTATATGCACACCCAGAAACTTCCAGAAACTCATAAGTTTATTCGATCTCCTCCCAAAAACACCTTAAGTCTCAACCTCCCATTCAAAGAGCACCTCATAGTCGACTTGCTTCACTGCAACCAAATCACTTGTTGTATTATTTTTTTCAAATTTGTCTTACCTCTGGGAAATTATACGTTTGCTCTACGTCCGTCCGTCCACAGACAGCTCCATAATTATGCGCTACGCAGCCAGTTTGTATCTTAAGTCTTTTGTTTCTGTAAAGAAAATACTTTAATTATTAGTTCATTTGCTATAACTAAGTTTGCAAGTAACTTAAGTTGGTACAACAACGACAAAGCTGAATTTTGAATTTCTAGTTGAACTAATGAACTCACTCAGCTGTCTGGGCAGCGGAGAGGGGCGAGGCGGCTAGGCCACAATAAACATGAAATTTCTCCAAACCGTTTTTGGTAAGCAGAAATGAAAGCACGACAAAACGGCCAAAACCAACGACGAAGACGAAGCGCAACTCGAGGCACTCAGTCCCTGCCCAAAATGGTCTTGTTTATTATTTTCTTTTTCTTTCCTGATCTTCTGCTTTTTTTTAGCTTTACTTCGTTTTCTAAGACTCTCTGCAAAATGGCATAATTCTTTTGTTTAGGCGGTATATTTTTTTGGCTAATTTTCAAATATCAAAAAATGTTACTTTACTTTCGGCATTTCACTTTTCTTTAAAGCAAATATTAAACTACATAAAAATAAATAAATAAAGCGCTGCTTGTGTGCAGGCTTTCGCTTTTATTTAACCTCCAAAAAAATAAAAGACCAAATTTTGTCACACAGATACGCAAACACACACAGATACACACACACACACTAAAATAAACACGCTCTTAATTTCACTTTTAACGAGTGTGTGGGCAATTATTAGCGGTTTGATCATTGTATGACATTTGAAATTGTGCGAGAAATTACTTAATTGTCTGGGCAAAAGTTTCACACAGATACACACATAAACACAGATACACTCATACATACACACACAAGAGACGGCCTGCAAATCATGCTTTAATATGCAAATCATTTGTTTGTGACCCACTTTATGGCTAAAACTCTCTGACTCACGTGCCATCTCGAATTCTTGATAGCTTTTAGCTTTGTATCTGTATCTTTTTAGCCGTATCTGTATCTGTAGCTGCTTTTGTTGTATCTGTTTGGCCGTATCTGGGCAGTAGCCAGTTGAGAATCGTGCTAATTTGCACATTTATGCCCAAAACGAAGGCTTTAAAAAAGAAATGTGGCTATCTCAATCGTGCAATTTAACAGAACGTGACCTAAATAGACAAAAAATACAAAAAAAAAACTGGCAACGAAATTTTTCAGTTAACAAACTGAGAAACGAAAGACTTGGGCAACGAACGCGTAATGTTACAAAAAAATCGTTGAGGTTGACCGACTATGGGATACCTATAATTAGGGGCGGTATTGGATGTCGAATATATGTTAAATATTTCCTGCAAATAAAGTGAGAAGTTTTTTTCAAACAGCAGGCATAATGTAAGGAATTTTACAAGATGACGCAAAAAAGAACGCGAGCGAACTGGTTCAATTTGCTTATGATAGCTAAGTAGTAAATAATATTAAATAAAAAGGAGCACAAAAACGCTTTCAGTTTGTAATATAGCAATTGGAAGCTAAAGCAGTGCGTAGGTCTCCTAAACGTGAATTTCTAAAAAATTGAGCACTGGTTCAACCGCAAAGAACGCGAGCAAACTAGTTCAATTATTTAAATTAGCTAATTAATAAATAATATTAAATAAAAAGAAGCAGAAAACACGCTTTTAATTTATGATAAAAGAATTACATTGTGCTACGCAGATTTCCTGCACGGGAATCTCTAAAAAACGAGCGTAGGTTCAACTTTTGTATGGTAGCTATATGAAATTTGGCGCAAATTTGATCAAACTTCACAAAATATAATAAAAGAGGCACAAATTTAAATCCAATATTTTAATTTATTAAAAAAAAGAATGTTTTCTCATTTAATAAAAGATTATTCTAAATGAAAAAAAAAATATTCACAAATATTAAAGCTACAACAAAATACAACCGGTATAACTTTGGTCACGATATTTTAAAGAATAAAAAAATAAATGATTTCCCTAACTAACATTTTTTTAATTCTTTAGATTATCCTTTCGTTATTTAAATTATTTTTTAATTCTTTAAAATATCATTAACAAATTTATGCAAATTTTATAATTAAAAAAAAAATGTTTTTGATAAATAAAATATTTTTTTAATTATTTTAAATATCGTCAACAAATTAATGCTGCTTTTATTTCGTTTTAGTCTTCACAATGATTTCAAGTTTTATTAAATCTAGTAAAATTTTTTTCATTGAGAATAATTTTTTTTTATTAAATTTTTTTTTACTGTATTAAAAAAACTGTATTAAATATTAAATATTTAATAACAAACGTTTGATCTTACTTTAAGAAAAATTTATCTTATTATAAAGAATTTCATTTTTCTTAAAAATAAACAAATTTTATTACTCTTAATAAAAAAATTTGGCTTTAAAAAATTGTATTTTATTACAAAATTTTTTTCAAAAGATCAAAAGATTTTTTTTTATATTTAGAAAAATTAATATGTAAATAAATATGTAATTTTTATGCTTTTTATATTACTCTACACAATTCTGTGAAGCATGATCAAAATTGGTGCACTATTTCATATAGCTGCTATACAAAAATTGAATCATTGTTCTCTTTTTGGTAGCATGCATAAGGGACTATCGCACAGCGTCACTTCTAATTGTTGGATCATAAACAAAAGGCTTATTTGTACTGCTTGCCATTTATTGTTTATTACTAATTAAATGATTAACAGATATGCCACATTTCAAGAAACTTGCTGCCTAGAAAAAATGCCAAAAAAAAAAATGAATATGTTCCAAAGAACTTTTCAGGGCAAGCCCGGCTAGTATCTATACGAGATCAAATTTGTTCTGCTTATAAGACTCACATAAAGCTGCATAGACAATTTAGTATGGCAATTGCCATACCGATTCAATTGATGATACTCTATTTGCTTAGAGATTCTTCATCTTCTATAATCTTAGACTCCCAGTGGAGAATAGGGCCTCGACCATCCTCTTGTAGCGAATTCTATTACGGGATTCACGGCAGATATCATTCCACGAGTAGCTGTTAGTTCATGATCAACCGATCTTCTCCATGTTTTTGCTGGCACACCAACGAGACGACCTCTCCCTTGAGGGTTCCAACGAAGTGCCCGTCGAGCGAGGTTCTCGTTGGATCTCCAATGGGTATGCCCAATTTATCGCCACTTATGCTCACATACTTCAATCTTAGGGATTACACCAAAACATTTTTATTTATAGATCGTATTATCTTTCAAATCTTCAAAGGAGCGGCATAATATTTTTATTTTACTCTATAATTTCTTCATAAAATAATTAATTTTATTATGGAATCTTAAAAATCTAAAATTTAGATGCTCAGGAAGATGAAAGCAGTAAAGTTTCTGCTTGTCAGAATGATAAGGATTAAGTAGACTAAAATATCGAATACGTGTTGAGGGTGTGGAAAAAAGAATCTTGTGGTTTTAGTCCTTTGGTGGTTCCCTATTGATATCTCGGTTGCCCAAGCAATTGTTAAACTAATTTGTAGAATTATTGCTGTTGAAAAATCGGTTGGGCGACCATAAAATCTAATTTGGTTCTCACCAGCCCTAAAGCTCCACAGTCAGTAATACCCTAAAATTTTAATATTTGGGAGGGTCAAACTACTATGGTAGATCATCGAAAGACTATATTCGCAATAAGAATTGTACTTTACTTAGTCCTTCCCAGCAATAGATTTTTTACTTATTCAATTCTCGTTTCCCATCACTCCAACCAACTTTGCATCTATCCCACAAACAAGATATCTCCATGAGCCGGTAAAGCTCGGACTGATTCCAGGTATTAAGTACTTTATGTATTTTTTAGCTTGGACAAAGTATACTTGGAAACATCTGGGAATGTTTTAAATACAATTTTGATCAAATTGAAAGGTGAAGAATTCACTTCAATTCAATTTAAATTTCGAGGTTTTTTCCAATCGATCATCTTTTTTTCTGTGACTTGGTTGAACTTGGTATTTATAAATATATGCTTCGATTTGTCAAGTGCTAAAAATAAATTCTGCGATTTTTAGAATAATAAAATATATGAAATAGTCTACAATAAAAAATCTTGTCGCTATCCGTTGGTGGTTCTTTGTTGATTTCTCGGTTACAGAAGCAATTGTTAAACTAACGATTAGAATTATGGCTGCTAAAAAAGCTGCTGGGGAATGATCTACTCCTACCAGCCCTAAAGTTCCTCAGTCAGCGTTATCTCCAAAATTTATTTGGGATGGTCAACCGACTTACTTCGGGCATCGAGAATCGGAATTCACAATAATGAAAGTGCTTTATGTGAAGAATTTCGACTTTAAAAATGAAATTTTAATTCACCCAAGTATCTGATTGCCAACCAGAACTCCGCTATTTTACTTTACCTCACACAAAAGGAACCGCCATGAGCCGGTAGTGCTCGGGATGATCTTACTACTTTAAGACTACTTTATATATTTCTTCAACCGTATATTCCTCGTAAATCTTGAGTTATGATTGACGTCCAAAAAATTCAGTCAATCTGTCACATTTTTGGAATTATTGATTTATTTTCTCTGATTGTTGAGCATTGTTGTAGTGAAGATCGTAATTTTGATTCTGCCAGAAACAGCTCCTTATAAGCTCCCTTTGTTTACTCCCAGATTCTCCCAGAACTTAACTGAAGCTTTCTTGCTTCCTGCTAACTGTTACAAACTCACGCAAATACTTAACATACCCCTTTTACTCTACAAAACTTCAATCAAATATTTTGAGCAAACAAACGAAAGACTTAGACAACGAACGCGAAATATTACACAAAAAAGATTTAAAGCAATTAGAATTTGATTCTGACTTTTGATTAAAAGTAATCAGCAAATGCTGCGGAAATATTTTATTGCTTCCGTTCTGTTTTTTTTTTGTGTGTGCTTTTTTTTTATCTATTAATACCAACACTTTTTTGTTTTATATTCTATAGAGTCAAGAGCAAAGTGCCACATAAATTATACTTAATTGCACAGCTTGAGGCATGAGGCATGGGGCATGAGCATCAAAAGCTGGCAACGCCATTAAGCAACTTGGCTTTAATTAAAATTATTTTAATAGTCACAGCGACAGTTTTCTTCTAGCTGCTCTCTCTCCAAGAGAGAGAAGAGAGAGAGTGAGGCAAAGAGCGTTGCTCTTGCAACATTTACTACGAGCATTATTTGCTTAGTGACTCTCATGGCTTAAAACCGCCTCGAACGGTTCTAATGTTTGTTCCCCCGGGGAAAGGAAAGGGTGACGCTGCTGCTGATGATGACGACGCTGTAGATGACGACGGGCAGCAAGTCAATGACCGTATTACGCAACGCACGCATCAGTTTGGCTTCTTGTACACACAGATACTCACTCACACACTGACAGAACTCGTAAGAAAGAAATTCTAAACGCAGCGAATTTCTCAATGCTGCAGAAATGCTTTTGTTTAGGTCTGGATAGGTCCCATGCTCTGACTATGGAACTTGGGCGTTATTGTCGTGAAGTTCGTGAAATCGTTTCTGCCAAGAACTGTTAGCTTTTAACTGCCTTTTTTAACTGTTCCGTTAGATTCTCTCATTTGTCAACAGCGTCTCAATAGATGACATGGATCAATGAAATTTTACTGAAACGACGTAATAGTTAAATAGATAGCGGGCGGTTTATTTTGGCTGCACCGACATGTGCATACTCTTTGTGACATGGTTGTGGTAGAATTTGTAAGGAAGTTGTAACTTCTAAATGAAATTGTTTTTCATTTATTTTTTACTAATAATTATGGCTCGATGTAATACAGATTTTGTTGCGTAGGTTTCAGAAACAAAAATGAGTAGAGAGTCGCTTCTTTTACTTTTGTTCGCTACTATCGTAGTACCATATTCGGCATGTTAACAAAGAAAATAATGTTCCAAGGAAAATACCAAATATTTTTTTATATTAGGTTGTCAAAAAAGTCTTGCGGTATTTCCGCAAGCTTGTCTTTGCAAGCGCGTAATTCTAGTTGTATTCGTCGCATCGGTTCACGCTAGAGCTTTTTGAAAGCTCTTTTCACGTGCTAACACGTGTTTGATTAATTGTTGTTTGCTTTTAGTCGTTCGTGAGTTATAGCGTCGCAAACATGGAGCAAAAGAGAAAATACGGCATATTTTACAGTACTACTACGATAAAGGCAAAAATGCATCTCATGCTGCCAATAAAATTTGTGCAGTTTATGGACCCGATACAGTTTCCATTTCCACCGCACAACGATGGTTTCAACGTTTTCGTTCTGGTGCAGAGGTGATCGAAGATGCGCCACGGTCCGGAAGGCCCGTTGTCGAAAATTGCGATAAAATCGCTGAATTGATCGAAAGAGACCGGCATAGTAGCAGCCGTAGCATCGGCCAAGAGCTGGGCATGAGTCATCAAACCGTTATAAACCATTTGAAGAAGCTTGGATTGAAAAAGAAGCTCGATGTATGGGTGCCACACGACTTGACGCAAAAAAACATTTTTGACCGTATAGATGCATGCGAATCGCTTCTGAATCGCAACAAAATCGAACCGTTTTTGAAGCGGATGGTGACTGGCGATGAAAAGTGGGTCACTTACGACAACGTGAAGCGTAAACGGTCGTGGTCGAAAAGCGGGAAGCTGCCCAGACGGTGGCCAAGCCTGGGTTGACGGCCAGGAAGGTTCTTCTGTGTGTTTGGTGGGATTGGCAGGGAATCATCCACTATGAGCTGCTCCCCTATGGCCAAACGCTCAATTCGGACCTGTACTGCCAACAACTGGACCGCTTGAATGCAGCACTCATGCAGAAGAGGCCATCTTTGATCAACAGAGGCCGAATTGTCTTCCATCAGGACAACGCCAGGCCACACACATCTTTGGTGACGCGCCAGAAACTCCGGGAGCTCGGATGGGAGGTTCTTTTGCATCCACCGTATAGTCCGGATCTCGCACCAAGTGATTACCACCTATTTCTGTCCATGACGAACGCGCTTGGTAATCGGAAGTTGTCCACAAGAGAGTCCTGTGAAAATTGGCTCTCCGAGTTTTTTGACAATAGGGAAGCGAGCTTCTATAAGAGGGGCATTATGAAGTTGGCATCTCGTTGGGAACTCGTCATCGAACAAAACGGCGCATATTTGACTTAAATCGCATTATTATAACCAATTTTATGAACAATTGAAAATTCAATAAAAATACCGCAAGACTTTTTTGACAACCTAATATAAAAAATAGAAAACAATCTCTCTCGAATCTGAAATAAAATTTGACAATTGACTATATTATAATTTTGTTACTTTTGGCTAGTAGCTTTACCAAATATGTAAAAATCATCAAATTCATAGAAAATTGAGGAAAAAGTTGCCCGCTTCACCTATTTTCGCCGATATATTAATTCCTTTAAATCCGTTAAGAGGGTCAAAAACCCCTACTGAGTAAAATGTCAAAAATTATTTATAAAAGAATTTGACAAGTAGGTAATCTCCAAAAGTAATCAATCTCATTTTGCGGTTAAAAGTTGAGGAAAAAAGCTTAAAAACGGAAAACCCAAAAAATATTTAATAATGCTTGAGATTAATGTAGTTTGTTTTTAATATTTTATTTATATCAGTCTTCAGACAATAAGTAAATATTATTGTTAATTTTATTAAAATAAACGTATAACAACGAGATTCCACTGAAACCTACAATTGTGTTTAAGTTAATGCTAAATTGAATTTTTTTAAAAAGTGATTTTCCCATTTTTTATGATCCACTGCAAACCGCAACTTCACTTTCGGAATTATTAAACAAAAATGAAATTAATCATATTTGTTTAGTATTTTTTATTATTCTCATAATTTTATTGATATTTATTTTCCAAATTGAATGTCAATATTTTTGTTGTGATTCTTGGTATCGATATGCTTGTTGGGAGTGCAAATGTCACAGTATTGATTTTTATTTTTTGTAAAGATGGCTTTGATCTTTTTCCCACTTATAAATGACAACAAAATTGTCTTAAAATTCTCAAATTAATTTAAATAAATTAATTCTTTATATATATGTATGATATATTTGCTTGCAATAAATAAGGCAATATCAATTACAATTAAACAGAACTCAACTTATTGTTAAATTCTGATTTATAACGAATACACAGCAGAACTTGAGTAAATAAAAACCAGCAAAAAAATAAAAAAAAAAACTAAGCAACTAACGCTGTTTTTTTTTATTTATAAATAAATTGATTTTTCGCAAGAAAGGTGCATTCTCCCAAAGTGAAATAACTATACTAAATATTATAAAAATATAATATATCTTTTTTTTAATATTTTATGATCAAATCATTTTCATTTATGATCATATTATTGACTTTAAGAATTAGAAAAAAATGCATTAAAAATTGTTTCAATTTTTTTTTTAATTCATTGAAAATTTGTTCAATTTATGTTTTTTTTAAATTAAACACACTCAGATTTATTTTTTCGAAACATTTTTTTCATTTCATTTTCATATTTTATATAAAATTTCAAATTTTTTCTTTTTTTCAAATTCAGCACATTCCCACTTATTTTTCAAAAACAATAGTGAATCCATCTATTTACAAATTTTGAGAGTATATTTATACATGTTTTGAGAATACACAGTAGAAATTTTTGAAATAAAAATATTAAATATTTTTGAAATGACACGCGATCTCTGGCGGCGCCAAAATAAAAACAGGTCCTCCACTGCTGGAGTGATTGCAGCCTTCTCGGCCTTTGATAAAACGTAAAAAAAAAAATCTCGTTAAACTAAATCATATTGTCTGTACGATGACCCTCGGGCGAACAAAAAAATCAAAAATTGACAAAATGGCGGCATGTTGAAAAAAAAAGTTAAATTTTTCCCAAAATTTTTGTCGTTTTTGGCCTGCCAAAATTGATCAGATCAAAAAACTGGAGGGTCATCGTATGGAGAACTATATAGAGGAGATGCAAAAAAATTTTATAGGGATCGGATCATTTGTCTTCGAGTAATCACTCCAGCAAATTCGAAAAATGCTGTTTCGAGAGAAACGCGTTTAAGGGGCACACCTAGTGTGACAACCTAAAAAAAGGCCATTTTTGGGATCTCAGGTATATCCCGTATCCAATGCAACTATCTATCTAACTGCCGTGCGGCTACTCTTTTAAATGGCTGTAACTCAAAAACTATTTAAGATATCGATTTAAAATTTTAGTATGTTATTTTTAAAGGTATAACCTATCGAAATATGGAAAAAAATCGATTTTTTGAAAATTTCACACTAGGTGTGCCCCTTAAAAATTGGTTCAATTTTTTTTTAGTTCATTTAAAATTTGTTCAATTTATGTTTTCTTTAATTAAACACATTCAGAAAAAATAAATCTGAATCATTTTTTTCATTTCATTTTCCTTGAAATAAATTATAAAAAATTTTAAATTTTTCCTTTTTTTCAAATCCAGCACATTCCCATTTATTTTTCAAAAACATTTATTAAGCCGAAGCAGCTAACTTTTATTAAAAATCTTTCTTTTCTATCTTTCAATATTTTGAAAACTAAAAAAAATATTTAAGTTGAAATAAATTATAACAAAATATTAAAAATATATAAAACTTTTTTTCAACTTCAGCACATTGCTATTTATTTTCCAAAATATATTTTAAGCCTTAACATTCAACAAAACTTAAAATTCGTTCAATACTTTAAAAACTAAACTAAAAATTTTGAGATAAAATAAATTGTATACAAATTTTATTTTTTGGGTTGAAAAAATCCTAAGATTCTATCAACATATTTTTGTATTATTTTTAAACTTTTTTTAATTAGTTAGATAAATTTTCCGAAGTTTTAAAATGGTGAAACATTTTTTTTTTAGTCAGAAAGTACAAATTATATATTAAATTAAAAAATGTATATCTAAAAACTTTATTTATTTATTTATTTAAATATATGGTTCATATCTTATGATCAGACATTATAAAATAAATATTTTGGAATTCGAAAACTTAAAAAAAATCATTAAAAATTTGTTCCATTTTTGTGAATTACATTTATTTATTTTTCGAGTCAACTTTTTTTTAAAAACTTTCATTCAATATTTTTATAAGAATAATAAAAAATATAATAATTTATATATATTTTTCATAATTAAAAACAAAGTTTTAAGGTATACTTCCAATCACTTAAAATTTTATAAAAAAAAAAAACAAAATCCTAATATTTTAGCAAAAAATTTTTGTATTATTTTTTTTTACTTAAAAGTTAAATTTATTCGAATTTTAAAATTGAGAAAAAACATTTTTTAACGCAGAAAGTACAAAATTTATTTAAATTCAAAAATGTATTGTATATTTTAACAACTTTATTTATTTGTTTAAGCATTAAATGCATTATTTTTAATCATTTCATGATCATGTTAATTTTTTAAAATTTCCATTTGTATGATTTTGTTTGAATCGCAATTAACAGAATTTCTACTTATTTTTAATTCAAAAAAGTTCAGATTCTATTTGGCTTTTAGACAGTTTTAGACTTGATGTAAAAACAATGTTTTTGGGGTTCAGTCACTTAAAATTTGATTTAAGAAAAAAGAAAAATTCTAAGATTCTACAATATTACAAAATGTTTGTATTACTTTTTATTATTATTTTTTTTTATTTAAAAGTTAAAAATTCCCAAATTCATAATTATGAATTGGTTCATTTGAACCAGGTCAAATTTTCGAAAACTCATATTAAAAAAGTATTTATTTGTTTAAGCTTAAAACTCATTCTTTTTAATCATTTCATGATCATGTTAATTTTTTTAGCATCCATTTTTATAACTTTTCTCAAATCAGAATTCTAAAAATTTGTACTTAATTTTAAGTTACAAAAGTTAAGATCCCATTTGGCTTTTAAAAAGCTTTTCACTTCACTAAGAAATAATTAATTTGAAAATTATTATTTAAAAAAAAAATTGTAATTAAAAATAAAGTTCGAAAAATAAATATTTTTGCAACGAAAATTATAAAGTGTGGTTCTCAAATGAAATTTGTACTTTAAAACAAAGCAAAAAACTTTATATAGTAAAAAGTGTCTGAGACACAGGTTTCTGAATTTTTTTTTATAATGTTTTGTTTTTTCTTATATTTACTATAACCAAGATTTTTGTTCTTATAATATAAAAATTTCACTCAATTTTAAGATTCAAATTTCTGATTCATTACGTTATGAATTTTCCCAAATTCACCTTACGAACCGGATTAAGAAATTTCGTCATACTAAAACTTAAAAAAAAAGATTATAATCTTAAAATTACATTTAAATACTAAGATTGCATTACTTTCCAAGTTCATTTCAAAAAGTTATAATTATTATTTTGAAAAGTTAGTCAATATAATATAATTCAAACGTTTTTATCTTGCTGACTTTTTTGGGTTCTAAACAATAATAAATTTAAAATTAAATATATAGACTTGACACCGTTCTACTTAGAAGCAGCTGAAATAAATCAAATCCATTATTACCATAAAACTAAGGATAGATGGCTTTATTTTTTCTTTGATCGAAGCCCATATCTGTTTACACACTAAAATGCTTTCTAAAATAAAAGACTTTTTACACTTTAATGATTCTATAAAAATTTCCCTCACAACTCAAATCCGTCATAAAAATAGGCCACAAACTTTAACTAAAGAAAGAGAAATGTGTGAGAATTAAATTGATTTATTATATCTTCCAATTACCCAAGCTCATAAGAAATTAAATATGGTTATTGCTAGAAAGGGCATAAAAAAAGCTGTGATAAAAATAAGTATACGTTATGTTGGCCGTGTGTCAACAGCCATTTTGTTGATGAAGCTTCATAAAGAAGTCCATTGATTTTAGTCACATCATGCTGCGGTAAGAATAAAGTTTTTTGTAGTTGTTGTTGTTTTTGCCGTCTTTTATTGCTACAGTTTATAGAGATATAGATAGATGGATAGACTTGTAGATACTTTGAACTAACTCGCATGTAATCAACTTTCTTTTAGCTCAACAATTAGGCGTATATTGAACTTGTGTCTTAGGTGCTGAGAACCAAACCAACTCGAATCAACTCGAATGCAACTTTGAAAGACGGTTATATAAACGGTCTTGTAGATTATACAACTATGTAATAAACGGTTTAAGCCATTAGCACATGGCTTCTTTTAAAGCTTTCCATATTGCAGTTTGACTTAAGGGGACAGGTATGGACTTTTGGAAGACTTTACTTTTGCTTTCCATGAGGTTGGTTACTTTATGCCGCATGACTAAACATAAAGGCATGTTACACATACGCCCGGTTGGTTGTCGATGAGTTGTTGTTGTTGTAGTTGTTGTTGTGTTTGTTGCTGCTGAGGGTATTTGCATATGTAAGTCATTTAACGTAGAAGTCAAAGTCATCATAAAATAAAAAAACGTCGTCGACTTTCACCTACTTGACTCATGCAAAACTACGCACTTGCTTTAGCCTCTTGTTGTTGTTTGCCGTACCCAAAAAAACCAAAAAAAACCACCACCACATTTCAAAATTTCGAACACCTTTTAACAATAGGACCCAATGACTCATCCGAGGTCTTTACTAATTAAACAAAAACCAACTTCTCTTGCAGATGGACACATTGCCAGAGCAACACACAAGTGCCAGCAGCAGTCACGGCAGTCACAGATCCAGAAGTAGATCACGTATCTTTGAAGCTAACACGCCCGCGCCACAGCTCTATCCCACCGGAATGTATCTTTTGGGTTGCTGTCTTCTTAGCTTGCTGCAGCTGCACGTCCAAGCAAGTCCCGTCTTTGTGGATAACCCTAGTTTAGCGCAGTGTAAGTACAAAATGGTTTATGATGGGAGCATAAAATACAGTGACGTAGATGGTTCTTTTTTATAAGGGGATATGATTATTTGTAAGTTATAAGTATTTTCATAAAAGTTTTACATATCATTTATAGAAAAATAAGTAAATTAAATGTAGAAGATTTTTCCAAGGCTTTGATATTTAAAGCAAGAATGGTGTACGGCGCGGTATCAGTATCAGGAACAAAGTTTTTGGAGCTTTTTTGTTTATAACACAATTTGCGAAAATTAAACAGAAAGAGACTTTAAAATCTAGATGATTTTAAAAAGACCCTAACCATTTCTTTGTATCCATAGCATAATTTTTAAAAGAGCAACCGACGTATAAGTTTAAAGGTGTAACATCTAGGCAGGAAAGATTTTTAAGATTTTAAATGATATTATAAAAAATTGAAATAAAATAAAAATATGACGAATTTTCTCTCGATTCACTCCACAAGAACACTGTTGCAAAAAATTGAAAGTAAAAATAAAGAAAATCAAGAATTCAGGAATTTGTCGATATTATTTACAAATAAGTGTAGATATGTTCTACGCCGGGTATACACCAGCAGGATATTTCTATTTACAAAAAAATCATTGATTTTATCTTAATTTAAATTCTTTAAATTCCTGATGCCTTATTTCACTCGGTGATGCATTTTTTAAGAAGCAGAGAAATGCTATATAAAGTGATAAAATATTAAAATAAAATATCAATTTTTTTGATACCTTATTTCGTTGCGACGAATTTCGTCTCAATTTACTCTTCAAGCTCGTTGTTACAAAATATAGAAATCGAAAATTCAGGATTTTTTCAATATTCTTTGGGTTGAGCCTGCATTTCAGGATAAAAATTTTTGATGACCAATTTCCTTCGGTGATGAATTTTCTCTCAATCCGCTCTACAAACTACGTAAAGGAACTTCTGCTTATAAACTTGAAGGATTAAAAGAAAAAAATGTATGTTTCCGAATTTTTCTTTTTATGTTTGAATAGTATTTTTTATTTATATTTACAAAGAGCAAGATTTTCGTATTTACAAAAATTTCACTTTATTTTAAGCTTATAGGTAAATCCTCATTTATTATATAAGGCATTTTCTCTCAATTTACTTTACGAACTCGAATAAGAAATTTTGTTATATAAATTTTTAAGAACAATTGAAGAAAACCTAACTTTTTGGATTATGTTTTGGGAAAGATACTCAAATGCGTCAAATTTCTTAAATTTCTTAAAATGAAAATTAAGATTAAAAAAGCAGTGTTCCTTAAAAAAAAACGTTGTAGAAGTTTTTGCTATCATCAGTTACCTCATGATTTCAGCTAGTTTCCCAAATCCAGGTCTCGACTCTTATTTTCAATAACTTCCAAACTATAAAAAAACTCAAATAAGTAACTTTCCCAAAATTTGCACGATTTCTTTTTATTGAAATGCATTTATAAGACTAAAAAAAAACAGTGTTCTTTACAAAAATCGGTTTAAGGAAATTCGTTATTGGAAAGTTCAATTCTTGACGTATGTCACTATAGTACTTAGTTGAGATATTTAACAAAAAACTCCCTTTCGGCTAATTATTAGCTAAACGACCACTAAGCGCCTCCAAAAAAATCACCCCTTACTGACAAAATGCAATTTTTAATCTGCTTAAGCGTCAAAATTTAGAATATCTAACTTAAAATCTTTTAAAAAGCCTTTCAAGGCACCATATAAAAAATTGAGGGAAACCCTTTTAGAGAGATTTGTCTCAATTTCGAAAAATAAAAAAACATGGTTGAACGCTCCAAAAGATTGTCTTTAGATTTCTTGAAAACAGTGAATATTTCTTCTCAAGATTCAGAAATTTGAAGCTATCTCATAATATTATATCATATTATCTTTGACACTTCAAAGTTCTCAAGACCTTGCTAAAAACTAAAAAATATTGAAGAATAATTAATTCCACTGGCCTGCAGTGGAAAATTTTCTTTAACACTTCGAAATTCATAGTTTTGAAGATCTTGAAAATTTTCTTTCTCAACAGCTCCAAGTGCCTAAAACATAAAGATTTTTTGACGTGACAACGTCTTAAATTAGGTTTGTATGGGCACCATTGAAAAAGTCTAACGATAACCGTAACGATAAGTCTAGCGATAAATAATCGTAACGATAAGTGGCATTTTTATTTTGGTTTGCGCTCTGCTCTTATCTATAAACGAACCAGCGACTTTTTGTGAATCGCAGCAAAAAGCAACGCACAGCGTCAGCCGCACCGCTTAGCGCTCAGCACCAAACCGGCACTGCTCACAGCGGTGGCTATTTTTAGGTTTGAGTGAGCGCAACTGATTAACCCCAGCGGCGCATAGCCTCTGCGGTCTGCATTACCTCCGCAGAAAACGTAACGTCTAAGTCAACTACGTTAAAAGAAACAACCATCGACTTGACTTTCGCAAGACACATTACAGCAGAAACACTTCCTTTCATTTCCTATTTCTCCTATCATCGTCCTATCCTCAACAAAATCACTCAAATAGGAATTATTATTGTGCAATTTAATAATATTCATATCAATAAATATTCTACCGAGAAAAAGACGTTGTCACGTAAAATCTTCGCCCGTAAAACCGACTTTACAGGCACCAGTTTTTTTTTAATTTTAATTTCGATATAAAATTTGCCTTCTTTAACTCAAAAAATTTTATTTTTTTGGCTAGTGTAATGTATCAACTTATTAACAATGATTTGCTGAGAAAAATTTTCTTTGACACTTTGAACGTCATAATTGCCAAGATGCTACCAAAAATTCTTGCTCAACAGCTCAAAGTTTTTTTTATGCCTGACATTTAAGCTCTTTTTATTAATTTTAATAAAAAAATTACCTGTTCATTAAGTTTAAGTTGTTAGCTAGTCTAATCGATCAACTTATTAAAAATTCCCAGCAGTAAAAAATTAATTCATTCATTACCTGCTTAGCCTCAAGAGACACTGTATCCCCCAAGCCCCCTCTCCGTCCACTCCTAACTCTTGCGAAAGTGTCAAGATTGAGTTATTATTTTACTGCTTCAATTTGTACCAAGAAAAGGTTGGTACAATTTTCCTAGAAGCTGCGCACTTTCTCTCACGTAGTCAGTCGGTCGGTGAAAAACCATAAATTTGACTGATGCTGCTTTTTAAAGGCCTGGCCCAGAATTTGCAAGTTGAGAAAGCAAATCAAAAGACTTTAAGACACAAACTCGATTTGAATTAAGCTCAAGAACAGAACTAGAAAAATCAGCTGTCAATTCGCATTCGAGCCTGGCGTACCTAATGAAAGTAATCAACTATAATGAAGCGC
This sequence comes from Chymomyza amoena, assembly GCA_037043745.1. Lineage (NCBI taxonomy): Eukaryota > Metazoa > Arthropoda > Insecta > Diptera > Drosophilidae > Chymomyza > Chymomyza amoena. Next base: position 95,805 of record JBAMAX010001826.1, read on the forward strand.
AACTAGCTATTGCTTTAAGAAGAATACTATCTAAAATAAATTACTACGAAAAAAGATCGTATGAGGCGAACTGTTGAGTGTGGCCGCAGATTAATTGGGTCACAGTCATTAAGTATCTCAAAGCTTAAATTTATACGCTATTACCACTTCCTTTGCATTCACATATGATTTGATTTCACATGCACGCAGCTGCCAATTTGTCTCAGAAAAAACAAAAATCAGAAGAAAAAAAAAAGAAGCATTTAAGGTGTATTTCAAGAACCAACTCAACACAACAGCGCGTCAAGTGAGAGATAAAAATAAAACTACAAAACTTTCTCATAAAAGCCAAAGCCCGAACCAGCTCCAGCTATGGCCAAACGGACAAACGGCCAAAACGTCAGACGCAAAAGTCAGCTAGAAGCCAAAGCCAAAGTCAGAGCCAGGCCAAGAGCTAGAGCGAGCGAACACAAACGCAATTGAGGTCAAACATCAAAGAATGTTGCCATAAAATAAGCAACCATCGTTGCTGAGTAAGTCAGTCCAGTCAGTCAGTCAGTCAGTCAGTTAGTCATTCAGTCAGTTAGCCAAGACTTTCAGTCAGTTAGCCAAACAGTCGGCCAAGAAAGCGTGCGCTGCTGTATGCCGACCAGAATTTCATTTTTATGACTGGACCGACAAAAAAAAACTAATAAATCCAAATCCACTTTATAACAAAAAGTATTAATGTACATAAATATATATATTATGCGAGGGTACGCTGAGTAAGTTGGAGTAAGTGGCTGACGCTTTAAAAATAAAATAAATTTAATATTGAATCTCGAGAAATCTCGTACAAGCAAACAGTTTGAACAAGTGCACCCAGATATTTTTTTAAAGATAACGATTTTTCAGCGATTATTCGATCAAAAATTCCCCAGTTTTTAGTATTTAGTATGAATGAGATTTTTTTAAAGAGATATATTTGATTTTTCAACGATTATTCGAACAAAAATTCCGGAGCTTTAAGTATTTATTATAAAAGAGATTTTTAAGAGATATATTTGATTTTTCAACGATTATTTGAACAAAACTTCCCGAGATTTTAGTACTTATTATGAAAGAGATTTTTTAAAAGAAGATATTTGCTTTATTAACGATTATTCGATCAAACAAGTGCACCCAATATTTTTTTAAAGATAACGATTTTTCAGCGATTATTCGATCAAAAATTCCCCAGTTTTTAGTATTTAGTATGAAAGAGATTTTTTTAAAAGGAGATATATTTGATTTTTCAACGATTATTCGAACAAAAATTCCGGAGCTTTAAGTATTTATTATAAAAGAGATTTTTAAGAGATATATTTGATTTTTCAACGATTATTTGAACAAAACTTCCCGAGTTTTTAGTATTTATTATGAAAGAGATTTTTTTAAGAGAGATATTGGATTTTTCAACAAATATACGATCAAAAAGTTCCAAATTTTTTAATATATCTTATGAAAAGGATTTTTTTAAGAGAAATATTTGTGAAGAATTTTCTTATTTAAAATGTTGAAAAATCGTTCAGAAGTTATATATATTATACCTTAACATATTTTTCAACATAATCTCCTGAGCCCGAAGATCCTTCAATTTGTATGTTCTTTCTAAAACGAATGATTTCACGAAGTCCTCAAAATATGTGAAGAGGTTTCTAATTCAAATTGGTTTAAATTTTTGAATTTGGTTTATACCTTGGCATATTTTTCAATATAATCTTCTGAGCCCGAAGGTTTTCAAATTTGATCCTCAAATTTGTATGTAAAATCGTGCAAAAAATATTTTCATATTTTTTAACAGAATCTTCTTAGTCCGGAGATCCTCCAAATTCGTATGTTTTTTTTAAAAATAATGATTTTGAGGACTTTGCATTCCGTATCACATACGACCATATCATTTAAAAAATATTTCTTTCTGCAAAGCCATCATTTTAAAACTTGGTTTTTACCTTGACATATTTTTTAAGAAAAACTTCTATTTCTCTAGCTCCTCAAATTTTTATATTCCTTTAAAAAAAAAATTTTTCAAAGTTCTCAAAATGTATATCCGTATCACATATCATTCAAAGAATAATTCTTTCTTCATTTTTTATTTCTATTTCTTCAGTTTTTGAAAGAGTTTATAGCCATAGATAGCTCCGAAAAGTAGGTGGTGGACTTTTTAGAAAAGTTTTTAATGAAAAATTTGGCAGAACTTTTCAGGAATGTTTCCCAAAGCTCAAGACCACAAAAAATTTTGACATGCGCAAAATATAAATTAAAGACATTAGAAAATTAAGGCTTCTAGTATATAATAAAAATTAAATAAAATATAAAATTAAAGCTTCTGGTAAGATTAAAATTTATGGAAGAAGGGAAAAATGAAGGAAATTTTCGTGTCCAAGCAGCCCTCAAAAAGTAGCAAAAAATGTTAGAAAGCCTTTTGCTAGCTCTGAGATGCAGTGAAGAACTTCTCCCCCAAGTCCAAATCCTACATTCTGTAGTCATAGAGCAAAATCCGGGAAGTACTTTGGAAAACATGCCCATTTGTAGAGACAACCATTCTCATAATTTAGAATCTGAGCTCTTGAATGCTTGCGAATGAACTTGGTGAAAAGTAACTTTTCCTTCTAATAAGAACTGAAAAATTCTGCCCCAAAATCAAATCCTAGAGCCGAATCTGTAATCATAGAACAAAATCCGTAAAGTGTTTTGGATAGGTGAACCATTTGCAAGCGCAATAAATTCTTATAATGTGGAAACTGAGCTCTTAAATGCTGTCACTGGATCTTGTAAAAAAATAACTTTTTCCTTCCAATAATTCCGAATAAAACTTTTCTGAATACTGGCCAACTGAAGCTAAGATGCATCTCAGAATTCCCTTACCATTACCTTTTTTGGCTTATTATTATACGATAATGGTTCCTTGAAAGAAATTTTTTCTAACGTTTCGCAATAGATGGTTCGGGTGACAAAAAAGACATCCACGGACAACCCCTGGTGTTCCTTAGCTTTTCCTGGTTAATTCTACTAGCTGGTCTGTGGTTCTTATAAAAAATGTTGTCATATTAAATTAAATTCTTGATATAATCATCCAATAATTCCTAATACAAGTTGACCTGCTGAATCTAAGGTATCATCTTAGAATTCCCTTACCATTACTATTTTTGGCCGACAGAACTGCTTTTTTTTTTACAATAGTGGTTCCTTGAAAGAAATTTTTCACCACGTTTCGCAAGAGATGGTTTGGGACGCAAAAATTACGTCCATGGCCAGCCCCTAGTTTTCATAACCTCTTCCTTATTACTTCTACTAGTTGATACTAAGCTCTTCCTGGTTACTTTTACTAGCTGTTCCATAGCTCTTCCTGGTTACTTTTACTACCTGGATTCTGAATCTTATAAAAAATGTTCTCATATTGAATGCTTGATATTGATTATAATAAATAACCATGTTCCAAATGTTTCGCAAGAGATGGTCTGGGTCGCAAAAAGGACGTCCATGGCCAACCCCTTGTTTTCCTAAGCTCGTCCAGGTTTACTTCTACCAGGTGGGCCTAAGCGCTTCTATTGCTAGGTCTCTGGCACTATTTTTAATTTTATTCTAATTATTCAATTTCTTTTGGAACCATTTAAAACCATGATCAAGCACATCATAAAAAATTTTATAAATTTTTGCAAAAGTTATTTTCCCACCAAACTCTCTATAACTCTCTCCAAAACTGACAGATCAGCTCAAAAAAATCTCACAATTAATCACTGCGCCAATTACTTTACAACCCGCCCTCGAGAATGTCTGTTATGGGCAGAAGAAGCTGCTGCCAGCTCGCTGCAGAAAGCGGAAAGTAAATTGACGCCAAGTGAAAGGGAAATAAATAAATAACAAAATAAATATCATAAAAATGCCAAAAAAAAAAAAAAAAAAGCAGCCAACTTTATTGTGGCCTTAAGTTGAGCCAATTCTCAGCTGATTATCCGCACGGCATGGCGTTGAAACTCTCCCAAAATCAATGTCCAGCTTGGCGGCGCACACGCTGACCCACTTTTGGCAAACTTCACCCACAACACCGAAATGAAGGTGACGTTTGACAAGGAACCCGCACACAGTAATGGGTAGAAATGGGGAGCTGGGGAGAGAGCCAGACACGTAGCTACTACAAATTCAAAACATGCTGCAGCTGCGCAGCGACAGCGACTGAGCTGTGTGAACCTAGCCAAACATATCGCGTACATATGCCAAGTTGTTGACCCAAAAAGCCACAAAACGAAATGCAAACAGCGCGTCGCGTCGACGTAGACGGCGACGTTAGCAGCAGCGCCTGCAGCGACGCAGCTTTTGCTGCTAGTTAACGCGACAAACGATTAGCGCTCTCTCTCGCTAGCCGCTCTCTAGCGCTCCGCTCTCTTAAGTTATTGCCGCGTTTTCTTTCTTTGTTGTGTTGTGACTTCTGACAAGTTCGTGTCTTAAGTCTTTTGATTATTACAAAAGAAATTAGTACTTATAACTGAAACGTGACATGTCAGGACTTATATATGGTTTTTGTATAGTATGTAATTAATTATATAAGCAAGGCATAAACCGTTAAAGTTCAATAAACCAGCAGCCCAGAAAAAACTAAAAAAAAAACAACAACAACAACTACAAGAGAAACAACAGCAGCAAACAATTTGATAAACGTTGAAATAAATTCTCAGAGCTGCTTCTCTGTCGGCTTCAAGTGTCTTATTTATGTATCTTTAATTTCGCTGAAGTCGCTAAATAATGTTTCCAACTTATTTATGGCCAAGTTGCAAGCGAAATGCAAAACAAAAGATAACAAGTAGGCCGGCAGCAGGAAAGATAATCTCGACTTAATTATGCCCTTTAGTTGGTACAACTCAGAACATATTTTTTCTCACTGTTGTCACCTAAATAGTGCGAGGGAAATGTTTCTGACAAACTGATTTAAATATAGGGTTCTTGACAAGAGATGTCCTCATTTTGATATTTTTGTTTATAAGTAAATAAATTCCCAAAGATTTTATTGTAATTTTACGCCTTTTAGAGATAAGGCTGAGTCTTATTTTATTTGAAACAAATTTTAAATAAAATAATCTTGTTCTCTTGTGATTTGATAAAGGGTCTTATATGCGAAGTATGGCTACTTTAGGTTTTATCAACTCTGAGATTTGATTTGATATTAAAGAGACGTAGATTTTAGCTTTAAAAAAAATTTTATATTTCTAGAGGGACCGGAGGTCAATCTTTATATATATAATTCTTCTGTGAGTGTGTATGTCACTGAACTTCTCTTAAACGACTGGACCGATTTTGATGAAATTTTTTGTCTGTGTTCAAGGGGATCTGAGAATGGTTTAGATTCACAATTTATGTAAAAATATTACAAAGTTGCGACGAAAATACTAAAAAGGACAATCTGATTTTCCAATACATTTTTTTTGTTTAATTTAGGTTGGCATTGTGTACATTGTCAGATTAACCAATATTTTTTAGTTAATTGTTTTTGTCGAAAGGAAACACAAAATTTATAAACGTTATAAATTTTATTATATTGAGGCACACAAAATTTCATGAGAATCGGTACAGCCGTTTCGGAGGAGTATGGTAACTAACATTGTGAAACTAGAATTTTATATATAAGAAGAAACTTATGTTTTACGTATTATGGGTGTTCTCATGAACGAGTCGATGAATCTGATTTTTGCGTGTGTTAGAGGTCAATGCCGAAGTTTTAAGCCTATTGCGATGAGTTTGTTTGAATTGGTTCGTGGGATTGTGAATATTGGTTTTTGTGTGAACATACTCCTCCGAAACGGCTAGACCGATTCTCATGAAATTTTGTGTGCTTATTGGGCAGGTCTGAGAATCGGCCAACATCTATTTCATACCCCTAAGAGATAAGTGTTGCCACTCCTAACATTTTTTTCATTTATCGACTATACCTTCATGGTGTGTTCACGGGCGCGAAGATAGCCGCGAAGCCTTTCACACTTCTGTTTCGCGGCTTTCGCGGACGGCGCGTTACGCAATATTTTTAATCTGTGGTTTGTCTTGAGTGAACGTGAAAAAATAAAAAAAGACATCCTGCCGCCATTATAGGTTAACATTATTAGTGCACGAAAACATTAATATCAGATACTGCTTACAATGCCGAGAAGAAAACTACCAAATCTCCATCAAACATGGTTATAATGTAAAGTGGGTGAAAATTTTATGATGAAATTAATCCACTCATCGATCAATCGTACGATGTTTTCCAATCGGAAAGATTCCAGATCTAGACGAGTGAGCGAAGCGAGCGTGCCGGAGCGCAGCGGAGGCCGGCTAGTATCTATATATATGTATAAAAAAATGAAATAATATTCGTATGTACTTTATATACTCACGAACAATCCACTATATTCAAACCAAATTGTTGTGTGTGTGTGTGTTCTTTATGATCTGTGGAAGGTTCTTAACCTTGTTTTGTTAAATTCCCGTAAGTGCTTATGGGAAATTTTAAGGGGTTTGGAATATATTAGACGCCCAAATTGATAAAATATTGAATATAAAAGATAATACTACAAAAACGTTTTGTTTTAGGGTAATTTGATGCATAGATTATTTTTTTATGATTTTATTTATCTACACAATCTATGGAAAACCAAAAAATGTGGTTTATCAAAAAGCCCAAGAATAAACATTTTGGCAAATAAATTTACTGAAACGTGTAATTATTTTTTTTCTAATTAAAGCCAATTTTGTATTGATTATGTCATTGATTTTTATTATTATTATTCTTGGGCAAAAGAACGAAGCAAAGCATAATGGATTCCCGCTAGTAAAATATAAAAAATAAAATAAACTTCGGTCATGTCTGTGCCGAGTTCTCCAAAACGCACTTCGATTTATTTTGAGGGTTCCCAACGTTTCGATCCCCTTAAGTAATAGTTAAAATTTTTGTCTTCCACAAACTTAGGATACTCTTTTTTCTATAAAGTTCAGGATATAAAAAATTAAATAAAAAATGACGCCTAGTATTTAAAAACCAGGCGGTCAAAAAAACATGTTTAATTACAATGAGATATATGCTGATGCATCAGACAAATATATTGTTGTCAAAAAGTCTTGCGGTATTTCCGCAAGCTTGTCTTTGCAAGCGCGTAGTTCTAGTTGTATTCGTCGCATCGGTTCACGCTAGAGCTTTTTGGAAAGCTCTTTTCACGTGCTAACACGTGTTTGATTAATTGTTGTTTGCTTTTAGTCGTTCGTGAGTTATAGCGTCGCAAACATGGAGCAAAATAAAGAGAAAATACGGCATATTTTACAGTACTACTACGATAAAGGCAAAAATGCATCTCATGCTGCCAATAAAATTTGTGCAGTTTATGGACCCGATAGAGTTTCCATTTCCACCGCACAACGATGGTTTCAACGTTTTCGTTCTGGTGCAGAGGTGATCGAAGATGCGCCACGGTCCGGAAGGCCTGTTGTCGAAAATTGCGATAAAATCGCTGAATTGATCGAAAGAGACCGGCATAGTAGCAGCCGTAGCATCGGCCAAGAGCTGGGCATGAGTCATCAAGCCGTTATAAACCATTTGAAGAAGCTTGGATTGAAAAAGAAGCTCGATGTATGGGTGCCACACGACTTGACGCAAAAAACATTTTTGACCGTATGGATGCATGCGAATCGCTTCTGAATCGCAACAAAATCGACCCGTTTTTGAAGCGGATTGTGACTGGCGATGAAAAGTGGGTCACTTACGACAACGTGAAGCGTAAACGGTCGTGGTCGAAAAGCGGGGAAGCTGCCCAGACGGTGGCCAAGCCTGGATTGACGGCCAGGAAGGTTCTTCTGTGTGTTTGGTGGGATTGGCAGGGAATCATCCACTATGAGCTGCTCCCCTATGGCCAAACGCTCAATTCGGACCTGTACTGCCAACAACTTGACCGCTTGAATGCAGCACTCATGCAGAAGAGGCCATCTTTGATCAACAGAGGCCGAATTGTCTTCCGTCAGGACAACGCCAGGCCACACACATCTTTGGTGACGCGCCAGAAGCTCCGGGAGCTCGGATGGGAGGTTCTTTTGCATCCACCGTATAGTCCGGATCTCGCACCAAGTGATTACCACCTATTTCTGTCCATGACGAACGCGCTTGGTAATCGGAAGTTGTCCACAAGAGAGTCCTGTGAAAATTGGCTCTCCGAGTTTTTTGACAATAGGGAAGCGAGCTTCTATAAGAGGGGCATTATGAAGTTGGCATCTCGTTGGGAACTCGTCATCGAACAAAACGGCGCATATTTGACTTAAATCGCATTATTATAACCAATTTTATGAACAATTGAAAATTCAATAAAAATACCGCAAGACTTTTTGACAACCTTATATTAAGTTAAAAAAGTAAATAAAAATCTTATTTTTCTACAAATAAAATTTTTTTTTAAATTTAAAAACCATAATTTTTTAATATTATATATTTTTATATATTAAATCATTGGTTTATGTTTAATTTTACATAAAAGACCATTTTAAGAGAGAGTTATTAGAGTTATTTTAACTTGAGAAAAAAAAAGAAATTTGTAATGTAATGATTTTGTAATATTTTTATTTATATATTTTTAAAAACTTAATATATTACTTAATCTATTAAGTTTAAAAAAATATATAAAGCTAAAAAAGTAAATCAAAATATTATTTTTCATCAAATTAAATTTATTTTAAAATTAAAAAAAAAATATTTTTTTAAATATTTTGAAATATTATATATTCTTATATATTAAATCAGTTTTGTTTTAATTTTACATAAAGAAGCATTCCAGAAATTTCAAAACTAATTTTGAGAATAATTTAAATTTGAGGAAAACATAAGAATTAGTTCCTCGTAAAAGAGCATTTTAAAAAAATAAAGAAAAAATTGTTCAGAGTAATTTTAATTATAAATTTTAAAATCATATTTTTGCTCCAATTTAAATTACTCTGAACAATTTTTTCTTTATTTTTTAAAATGCTCTTTTACGTGGAACTAAAAGAAACTTGTTTATATTTAATAATATACAAAATTTGGTCGTCAAAAAAATCTCTTAATCTCTTATTTTTTTTCAAATTAAAATTACTCACAACAATTTTATTTTTTAAAATTCTCTTTTATGTAGAATTAATAAAAATATTACAAAATCTTGACATTTAAAAAATTTATATTTTATCCTCAATTTAAAATTTTCTCAACAATTCTAATTTTTTTTAAATGCTAAAAACTAAAACAAAAAAAAATCTTTTAATAAATATTAATATCAGAGATTGGTCATCAAACAAATTTCTGAAGATCTCTCTTTTTTCTAGTTAAAGTTTCAACAATGTTTGTTTCACTTTTTTTTAACTAATGTTCAAATAAAATTAAGAAAAAAATCTTTGATGTGGAATCAAATTTATTTCTTCACAATTTCCTTTTGGTTGTTAAAAAACAAAATCACCTTTGTACCTAACTTAGTATACCCTTCAAGCTCTTATTATAGAGCATAGCGAGCCAAAGCTGACAAGATTTTTGGTAAAAGCCAGAATAAAAGTAAGAAAGCCAAGCGAGAAGCCAGTAACATTGTTCAGGCAAGGCAGCTGCATGGCTCTAGTTGCAACTTGTTGCCAAAGTGGCAAGCAGTTAACAATTTACCACATTCCGCAGCCTGGCCGCATTCCATGAACACGGCCAACAAACTTGAAAATGTTTGCGGAAAAGCAAGAGATTAGCATGGCCAGAAAAGTTTCGCACTCTCAGAACTACCTACCAATTACATAAGTTAGTTCACCGAAACTCCAAAAAGCAGAAAACAAAATAAAATATATGAAGCAACAAACACGCAACGAGCGGCTCGATTACAAAATACAACCTCGATGATTCTTAAGAAGACCAGACAAGAAGAAGAAAAAACGACGCAAACAGAAGCAACAACAACAATAACAAAAACCCTAAAAAAATAAATAAATAAAAAACTGAGTTGTTAAGATGTTGAGGAGGTTGGGTGAAGGTAGGGTGAAGTGAGGTGAGGTGGTTAGACGTAGGAGAGAGCCATTATAATGCCTCTAGGCGTAGTTGTTGTTTTTGGTGTGGCACTTGACCAAAAACTTTTCAAAGTTGCTGCTTCTGCCTTTTTTTATTTTCACTTGTGTTAACTGTTTGCCTAACGGTACAAATACAGCTCAAATTGGCGTACAGAATTGAAGGCGTTAATCGTCACACACACACGCGAGCACATTATATACTTGATTATATATGTACTATATATAGCTAGAAACGGAAATTGTCAATAGCATTAAGTGTGAGCATGTTTGCCATAATTTCTATGTGAAAAATATTTGTAGCATAATTCATAGTTAATACTCTTACGAGGGTCATAGCGCCTTTGTGAGAAACTTTGGCTAGAAAACTAAAAAATAATTCTAAGGATGTCAAAGCTTTAAATTTACGGGTATAATGCGTCAAGCAAGGGAAGAAGCTGGGCAAATATAAAAAAATTTATATCGATAGTTTCAACATCGAAATTTTCATGTCCAGTTAGGATGTAATAAATAAGAGAGATACTCTAAAAATCTTTAAGAATAATTAACAGGTTTAATAGGTTGTCAAACCTTCAGATTTAAAGATAGAAGGCATCAAACAAAGGAAGAAGCTGGAAAAATATAAAAATATATCGATAGTTTTAACATCGAGGTTCTCCATGTCGAGCTTAGATAGACTAAACTTTGGTACGTAAATGAGAGAGACACTCTAAAAATCGTAAAATAAAAAATTTATATTTCTAAGTATGTCAAAGCGTCAGGTTTTAGGAAAGAGCTCTACAAATATATGAATGTATCGATAGTTTTAACATCGAGGCTTTCCTTTCGAGTAAGGATATACTAAACTCTGGTACGTAAATTATAGAGTCACTCTAAAAATCGTATATTTTTAAGAATGTCAAATATTCAGATTTAAGGGTAGACTTTGTCAAGCAGAGGAAGAAGCGGGGCTAATAAGAAAACATATCGGTAACATCGAGATTTTGTATGCTCCAAAGGATATAATTTTTTATTTTTTTTTGGGTTCTCTTACAAAAGAGAACGGCACTGCGACCAGAAGATCTTTTGTACCGAACCCATTTTTGAGGATAAATGACCGTCTGCCTTCCTTATGAAGGACAGTAAGCCTTTCAACGAGATTTGACGTAGCTGGAACGGGGTAATGGGATATAATGAATATCCATCGATATTTTCTATGTCGATTATAAAGAATATTATTGAAACTATATGGGATAACATAAAGCAGAGATTCAAGAATAAAATCGATACTTATACCATCCATGCTCTGCATGTAAAGTGTAATGAGCAATGTTCTCCATATTGATTGTAATAAACATTATTCGATTCAATAGAATATAATAACGAGTAAGCCCACAATATATATCGATAATTGTACCATCGATGCTTTTAATGTCGAATGGAATAAATATTATTTTTATTGGATGGACCCCACAAAGAAGTTCTTTATACCATCGATGTTTTTTAGGTCGAGTTCGATTATAATAGTGAACAATAACCCAAGAAATCGAGTCGATAATTGAACCATGGACGTTTTCCATGTTGATTGTAAAGAACATAATTCGAATTAGATGGAATATAATAATTACATGGAACACACAACATACATGGATAGTTGAACCGATTTGATTCTTTGAATTCGATAGATGTTATAACGAGCAGGAATCCAAAACAAAAAATGTATAGTTCAACATCTATGTTTTTCATATTGACTGTAAAGAATTTTATTCCAACTAAATGGGATATGAGAACTAGTGGGAAGCCAAGAAGTAAATCAATAGTTGTACCGTCGATGTTATACATGTCCATTATAAAGAATATTATTGGAACCAAATAGGATATTAGAACTGGTAGGAACCCTAGACATAAATCGGCATATCTTCCATCGATGTTTTCTATTATCGTTATAAGACATACTATAGTTTTAAGTTAATATAATTGAGCGATTTTTTGTTAAATGTTTCCCCAAAATTAATTTTTTTTTAATTTTGTAGTATACGGCGTAGTCTAAGCAGAAAAAGCTAAGCCTGTAACTCTTCATGTATTTTTAATATTAAGATTTCACACATTATATTAACAAATTACAGAGAATGAAAATTAAACTAAAATATTAGGTATATTCGAATAAATATCGATAATTGTAAAATCGATGCTTGTACAAAATATTGTTCTAACTAGATGGGAGATAATAAAGAACGGAAAACCCCCCAAAAAAATCATATTTATAATTTAAAATCCTATTATTCGAATAAGCTGAGATTAAATCGTAGGAATTCAAAAAGCAGATCGATAGCTCTAAATATTTCGATATAATCGAACTAGTTTCATCACCAATAGTTTAAAATGTTTACCCTTATCTATTTCCAGTTCAATCTGGCCGAAATATACGTAATCTGCCATGTATTGTGCGGAAATCGGGACGCTCTGGTGTTTGCATGTTTGCTATCGATTGTATCAAACAAAATGGCACACATCTGGGCACCTGCATAGATCGCTTCTACTTTGGATCGTGTTGTGCGCTAAAGGTAAGCACTAAATTTCCTAAAATCCTCATCTCTTTCAACAACTTTCCTTGATTTCTCCACAGGAGGAGGCTTCACTATTTGCGCCAGAGATCAATGACAACAGCATTGATCAAAATACCATCTCGCACTTTTCGCACGAGTCCACAACGCTGCCCACCAGTGCGCTCTTCAAGCTCACCACTGAGAGCAGCAGCACCACACACAACCAACAACTGCCACAGCATGCCAATGAGCTGCTCAAGAACGTCACACAATCATATCTAAGCACTTCCAATCCTACTCGCACCTCAACCACGAGCAGCACCACACGACGAACGCCCGCCGCGTCACACACCACGCACAAAAACTCTCACTTTGTGGTGCGCACCACACTCAAGCCCAGTAGCACTGCCGTTGAGCCTGCCAGCCCTGGCGGCGTTGCCAGACCTAATATAGCCGGCAAGCCAACCACAGCGCCAACCACAATTAAGCCACCAAGACGACGCACCACCAGCGCTAGACCTGTGCTAACCACAGACGGCACTTTGGAACAACGCATAGAGACAACAACGGCTCCACTCAAATTTGTAACATTCCAAGTGGTGGAAACCACCACATCACCGGCTACTGAGTCCACCAATTATATTGAGACAACCACCTTGAGACGGCGTACAAAGCCCACAAAGCCACATACACCTGGCACCACAGCTAGCGCGGCAACTGCAGCCAAAACCACTGCAACCACAAGTACCACCAGCAGAACGCCCATAACTACAACTACACAAACCACGACAACTACCACAGCAAGCACAGCGCGTCCAACGCCACCACTGCGCACCACCACAGAAAAACCACATAAGCCACAGTCCAGCAGACGTCCAGCGCCAGTGAAGAAGCCAGCAGTGACTACAAGTACCAGCACTAGTAGCAGCACAAGCACCACAACCACAAGCGTCAGTGCATCCACATCTTCAAGCAGCACACATCACAAACAACCCACACATAGCAAGCCCACGCGGAAGCCCATTGAAAGCAGTACTGGGGGAGATGTTAGGAATGGAACAACATCAACTACACCTGCACGTCGTCCACCGCTGGTGACCACCACAAGCAATGATGAGCTGAGCACAGCCCACAACCACACCGAAACAAAGCAACCACCAGTGCAGCGTCCCACACATGCGCCCAGGCCAAAGCCACAGCCGACGGCAGAGATAGTCAAGACGCCGGTTACATTGGCCGAGATCACAACAAAGCCAACAACAAGCAGCAGACCCTCCGCCACCACTGCAACGAGTAGTGGTGCAACAGCGGCACACACAAAGAAACCACCCAGCACAGTCGCTGCAACGACAACAACAGCCAAGCCAACAACTACAACAACCACAAGCAGCACAACAGCTAAGCCAACGCGTCGTCACACAACCACAGAGAGCACCACTACCACAATCACCACTACCACAGCTGCACCCGCAACCACAAGCAGCTTGCAGACAACGCACACCAGTGAAGCAACCAAGAAGCCAGGTCTCATAACCTGGACCGATGTCGATGCAGAACCACAAACAAATGCCACCATCTCCAGTGATTGGCAGCCAGCACAGCCAGCGGACTGGGTGCCACTGCCCACTTTGGTGCCACAAACGGCCACCAATAAAACTAGTAAGTTGCTCGAAAAAAATCTATAATACTCCCAACTAATTTTGCTCACAACTTACAGCTAGTAGCCCAGCGGACTCCAGCAGCGCCACCGACAAGGTGGTCATATCTGTAGCCACCAGCGTCAGCACCAGTGAATCCAAGCCAGGAGAAGCTCCCAGCAGCAGTAGTACTAATCATGTCGCCTCAGCTACAACCACAAGCAGACCACACAGACCACATACAAAGCCAACTCTGGCCAGCACCACCACAGCGGAGCCAAGCTCTTCCAGCACTACAACAAGAACAACAACCACAACAACGACAACCACAATGAAAACCACCGCTGCAGTTCCTTCCTCTACAGCATCAACCAGCAGTGCGGAAGATTTGGACAGCACTACAGCGACAGAGGGAAGCACAGACAACTATCCGACCTATACGGGCACGGGATCCAGCGAGGATTACAACACAACGTCAGAGGAGAGCTCCACAACTTTAGCACCCGCTAACTCGCTGGAGGGCATTGACTACAAAGAAGGTCAGTTTATATAGTTGAACAGCTTAAATTTTGAACAAGACTTTAAGACTATTGAGTACTCTGAGGAGCAATTAAGATCAAAAGGACTTGAAGAAGCCTTCGGTGAAAATAAATCACCATTATTAAGTCCCTTTCAACCAAAAAGTTTTTTTAAAAGCTTAAAGTGAAAAACAAACAGTTTAAATCTGTAACACCTGACTTTTCTCTCAAGATAACTTGTTCCCTTACAATTTTAAGGGAAATTTCAAATGGGTATTTTTTAAAATATGAAATGCAGGGGCTCTTTAGAATATCTTAAGATGTGTTGGAAATTTTCGGAGTACAATTTAGCAAGCAACTGTAAAGGCAAGTTCTTAATTTTTAAAAATTAATGAGAGTTAACGACTAAATCGAGAATTTAAGAAAATTTAGCCAAAGTCAAATTCCCAGCTTCTAAGGAAGCCAGTAAGTTGTTCATGAGAACATTTTAAAAATGGCAGAGTTTTGAAATAATATTGCAGTTTAAAGATAAAAACAACAAAGGTTGAAAAAAAATTCCTGATTTCAACAATTTAAGGGAGTTTCAGGCTAAGATAAGAAATATGAGAAAAAAGCCATTCAGCCAAATTTCCTGAAAGGGGGATTGAAAGTGAAATTTATTAGGGGAAAAGATAGTGAATTTAGGAAAAATTGGCCTAAGTAAAATGTCCAGCTGCTAAATAAACGAGGTAAAGATAAATTGGATTGGGGTTTAAAAATATGCCCAACTTTAAAAATTAAAGCAAGTTTTAACGTAGATAAAAATACCAAATTCCCTACTGGGATTGAAAAGAAAATTTATAAGGGAATAAGATCGCGAATATAGAAAAAATTAGCTTAAATAAAATGTCCAGCTGCTAAATAAGCGAGGTAAAGATAAAATGTAGGTGGGCTTAAAAAAAATTCCCAACTTTAAAAATTAAAGCGAGTTTCGGCATAAGACATAAAATATAAAAAAAAAAATAAGAATATATATGAAATATTCTTTCGAATTCCCAGTTGCGATTGCAAGGGAAATTTATTCTATTAAATTTTAACAAAAAGAAAATTTCGAAATTAAGAGAAAACTTTAGAAAATGCATTAGCAAATTTAAAAAATATAGACAGAGACTTCGGGCATGTCGAACTTTGGAAATATTGGTTTTTCTGAATTTTTTTCTAAGTACAAAAATATAATAAAAAAGTCCCTCAGCCTAATTCCTTGTTACGATTGTAAGTATTGTACAATTTTTTAGGTAATCCACAATCGAATTTAGTCAGCTCAGAATTTTTCAAAATAGAATAAAATTGGTTGAAGGAAAATTCGCAGTTACAAATGTAAAAGAAAGTTTTTGGTAAGTTCTTAAGAAAATCCCATTAGAAAATAAATAAAATGTTCCTAGCCTTTCATTCCATTATATTTTTTTTTTTAATGAGATTTTCGGAAGTAGACCGAGAACTAAGCCAAATGACAAATTTCCGCCGCGAAAATAAGCATAAGTTTTCAGAAAGTTTATTACAATAATTTAAAATTTGAGTTTCAAGTCTTGGCGACTTTAAAGAAATTGGGTAGTATTAAAAAATAGGAGACTTAGAGGAAAACTCTTAGATTCAATTTTATCGATAAGATAGTTTATAAGAAAAAAAGAGCAGATATTTGTGGACTAAAATATGTCTGAAGGAAATGAATTTTAGAGAAAAGTAAGGGCAGTTTTAAGGAAGATTATCAACAAATTTTAACAAATAGAAGAGAGATTTCCACTCAGTGTGAAATTTTATGGAGTATTAATAATATTTAGCAATAAAAGAAAGTTTTGAACTAAAAACGGGAGGTTTATGGAAAATTAGTGGTTCCAATTATTTGGGAAAGGTAAGGTAGTTTATAAGAAACAAAACCGCAGAAATTGTTCGAATACAGCATTGGATTTAAGATAAAGAGACTTAAGGAAAAATGTAGTTGCGAAATTAAGGGAACTTTTCAGTTTTTCTTATAATATTTTTTTTTTTTCGAAAGTCTAATAGTTTTCAAATAAGTTGGTGGATTAAAGGTGGTGTATTTCTAAAGATCACAAAAATTAAAAAAAGTTGTAAACTAAGATCGAGGACTTAAGCAAAAAAACTTATTTTCAATTGAGGAAGACAATGTGGGCTATAAGAAACAAAATAACATAGAGTTTCCGACTAAAATTACTAATTTAGGGAAATAAGGCTGAAGAGAAATTCCCAGAACGAAAGTAAAGTTTCGGACTAAGACAGGGACTTAAGGCAATAGGGCTTAAGGGAAATTCTCAGTAAGATGCGTAGGGGAATTTTTTTGGTAGTTTTCCAAAAGCGTCAAAAAAAGGGAAATCGAAAAAAACAACTGTAAGCTTGTAAAGATCACTCCAAAGTAGCGGCTTTAATTAAGAACGCCCAAGGACGATAACGGCAATCGATCCAAAAAATTTTCCAAAAGAGCCCACCTTAACGGTGCTTGCTCATTTTGGCTTCAAAAGAGAAGACGAAAAAAATGAGGGCCTAATAAAATTTCAAAATCTTTATAGCCCATCGGTAAAAATTAGTCGCCCAAGCTTTATATACCCGTTTAACCCATACAAAAAAATAATAAAAATAAAAGAACAGCACATCAGGAAAAAAACAACAACAATAAGAAAAAAACTTGTTCCTTGTGCAGAAATCTATTAATACACCAGACTTTGGACAGAGGACAAAGATGCTTGGCCATTAAATTCAATTTGAAGGCTAAACGTTGGCCTTGAGTCCAACTTTGTGATAATGGTGCATCTCATAAATGGGCAGGTCTGCAACATGCTGCATGCCACTTGGGACTGACTGGCTACAAAGAAAGCTAAGCGTAGCAGCAACTTTTACTGCCCCGAAAAGCAACTTTGGTGGCAGCCACAATCGGTTGAAACTGCAACCTGGTTGCAACCATGTCCATATACACATTTACAGCAATAATTTACAATAATGACTATGGCGTGGCCACATGCGGTCATTGTGCCGCTTGGGTCACGTCTTGCCCTATCTGCGTATCGTCGTCGTGTGGCCAGTTGCAACAAATGAGTCAATGCAGCCGCTGCAGCCCCAAAGGAAGCTGCAGCCACATGTAACGCATGCGCATTGACCGATTTGTGTTTTCAGGTTAAGATCTTGATGCACGAAACGAGTCGCCGTCGTTGCCATCGAAACTGAATTCAAAGCTGCGGCTGCTGCAGCGGTGAAGTGGCCACAACGACGACGACGACGACGATCTTGCCTCATAAAGTAGGCCGTTGACTTGTAAGCAATTTTTATGCGCCTGCATTGGCCAAAGTCAAGGCTTGTTGACCAAAAACATGTTGCATTTGCCGCAAAGATGACTGAGCACGGGCCTCTCCAGCCCAAGACATGGTGATTAAAATGTTTAAAAGCCTTTTGGGCCCATTATTTTAATTGTGCTAGAGTGACGTTGTTTTTGTCAGGATTGCCTATTAACTCTTGGCTTGGTCTTTTTTTTTGTGTCTTCCTTTTTTTTTTTTTTAGTCTGTGGTCGTCGCATGTTCCCCGAGCCGCGCATCGTTGGCGGCGCAAATGCAGCCTTTGGACGCTGGCCCTGGCAAATCTCTTTGCGTCAATGGCGCACCTCAACCTATCTGCACAAATGTGGAGCGGCGCTGCTCAACGAGAACTGGGCAATCACTGCGGCGCATTGTGTTGACAAGTAAGTGTCTTTGCAGCCATTGGAGGCAACTTAAAACAACTTACAACTTGTATTTTGCAGCGTGCCACCCTCGGATCTGCTGCTGCGTTTGGGTGAATACGATTTGGCCGAGGAAGAGGAGCCCTATGGCTATCAGGAGCGTCGTGTGCAGATTGTGGCCTCGCATCCACAGTTCGATCCACGCACCTTCGAATACGATTTGGCGCTGCTGAGGTAAGGCTCTATGGGGTAAAGCAAGGGGTCGGTTATAGTCGGGAAAGATCGACTTTGCTGTACACTATAAGCTCTATAATCTCCACAACTTGTTGCTGTAATTGCAATTAACCATCTACACAACCAGGATTAGGAGCGTTTTGCACTTCGAAGCAGGGTCGGATCTCTGATTGGGTCTTGCGGCGGTTGGACTCTTTGAAGTGTTTATATCAGAGCTCACAAAAGACTTTCAAACCAATTTTTTTTTTTTTTGAATGGAGGGGTTCCGGTCGCGCAAACCCCTCGGGAATGCATATATAACCTATTTTTCCAGCTTCTCTGCGGGGAGTGAGGGTTACGGTTCCGAAAACCCCAGTGGATCTGTCATTGGCTGGAACAGATTCTGGGGGGTGAGGGGTCCGAGTCACGAAAAAACCCCTCCACTGACTGGAACAGATTTTTTTGATTTTAGCTTCCAAAGTATGGAAAAGTGTAGGTGGTGAGTTCTGTGTAATTTGTCCCGTCCAGAATTTTCGTCTTTGTGTGAAGAGACAGGGTTTAGATCCGAAAGCCTCCGTGGATCCGCCTGGAACCAGGTACGGATCTAGGATTTGGTCTTGGAGGGATTTGGTACTTCCAAGTATATATATATCAGAGCTGGAAAAAGACTTTTTACCCATATTTCCAACTTTGGGGGATCCGAATGCGAAAATCCCCCTATCATTCCCCACAGAGATGGAAAAAAAGTTTCAACTTCTTCAAGAATGGAAAAGATTGTGGGATAAGTTTTGAATCGTTTGTTGTGTTTTGAATTTTCGTCTTTGTGAGGAGAGACAGGGTTTAGATCCGAAAGCCTCCGTGGATCCATCTAGAACCAGGTACGGATCTAGGATTTGGTCTTGGAGGGATTTGTCACTTCAAAATATATATATATATATCAGAGCTCGAAAAAGACTTTACACCCATATTCTCAACATAGGGTGATAGAGGGGTTCCGAACGCGTCTCCGGATGATTCTCCTCTGCGTCGAAGTATATATATCAGAGATGGCAAAAAATGTCAACTTCTTTTTCAAACTTGTGCGGGGAAGTGGGTGTTACGTATTCAGAAACCCTTCGGATATTTACCACTGGCTGGAGCAGCTGACATTGTTTCTAGTTCCAAAAGAATGGAAAAGTTTCTTTAATAAGTTTTGAATCGTTTGCTTCGCCCAGAATTTTCATCTTTCATCCGAAGCAAAATAAACGAACTTTTGTGGGGAAGAGGGGTCCGAGTCCCAAAAATCCCTTGTGTATTCTCCACTGACTGGAACAGATTATTTTGATTATACCTTCAAAAGTTTCGAAAAGTCTTGGTGATAAGTTTTCGGCAATCTGTTCAACCTAGAATTTTCGTCTTTCTTCCGAAGCAGAATATTCCAACTTTTGTGGGGAAAGGAAATCCAGATCCGAGAGCTCCTCTTGAATCCGCGATTGGCACGAACCGGTTGCATATCTAGGATTTGATCTTAGCGGTGGCTCTTCACTTTGAAGTCTTCTTTTCTCCTTTCGTCCGAAGCAGAATATTCCAATTTATGTGTGGAAAATAAAGTCCAGATCCGAAAACCCCCTTGGATCCGCCATAGGCTGCAACCGATGCAGACCTGGGATTTGATCTTGGCGGTGGCTCCTCAATTCGAAGTGCTCTCTAAAGACTTTCAGCCAATTTTTGCAATTTTTGGGAAAGGTCCGGCCTGAATTATTAATCTGTTTTCAGCTTCAAAAATATGGAAAAGTTTGTCTGATAAGTTTTGGATATTTTATGAAGCCTTTCTTTCGAATCAGAATATTTAAATTTTTGAAGGGAAGGCAGGGTCCAGATCCGAGAGCCCCCGTGGATCCTAGGGTGTCTGGAACAGATTAATAAGGTGATAAGTTTTGTGTAATTTGTTCCGTTCAGGATTTCTGTCTTTTGTCTGAGGCAAAATATTTAAACTTCTGTGGAGAGAGGGGCGTCCGGATCCGACAACCCCCCTTGGATACGTCATTGGCTAAAACTAGGTATAAATCTAGGACTTTGGGGAATGTTCCTCTCTTCGAAAAGTTCGCAAAGAACTTTCAGCATATTTTTTTAATTTTTGGAAGAGTTTCGGGCTTGAATTAACACGTCTATAAAAATATGGAAAAATTCCGGTAATAAATTTTGGGTAATCTGCTCCTCCCAGAATTTTCCTCTTTCTTCCAAAACATAATATTCATATTTTCTTTTGTCTTAAAATAATCATCGATATATCTATACATCGCAGCACCGCAACAGATCTCTTCATCAACTCCATAATCGCCCTACCCACTAAATACAGTGTATTATAAAAAATAACCATAAACCATGTTTCTTTTTGCAGATTCTACGAGCCAGTTGTCTTCCAGCCCAATATTATACCCGTTTGTGTGCCGGACAATGATGAGAACTTTATAGGACAAACCGCTTTTGTTACCGGCTGGGGTCGTCTGTACGAGGATGGACCGCTGCCCAGCGTGTTGCAGGAAGTCGCCGTGCCTGTCATCAACAATACCATCTGCGAGTCCATGTATCGCGCCGCGGGCTACATAGAGCACATACCGCATATATTCATATGCGCGGGCTGGAAGAAGGGTGGCTATGATTCCTGTGAAGGTGCGTCCAGCTGGCGGCATTTACAAAGAGCGAGTCTCCAACTAATTTTTGCTTCCTTTTTAGGTGATTCTGGTGGTCCCATGGTCTTGCAGCGTGAAAAGGATAAACGCTTTCAGCTGGGCGGTGTCATCTCCTGGGGCATTGGCTGCGCGGAGGCCAATCAGCCGGGTGTCTATACGCGCATCTCCGAGTTTCGAGACTGGATCAATCAGATCTTACAGTTTTAGTTTAAACGTCGCTTTGATGACGTCATCATCTGTGTATTATGCTAAATCCTTTTTACATTAATGCTATATGTAGTAGAGAAGACGTCGTAACGCTTTGGTACTCAACTCGTGCTTGGGTTATGCAGGATTCCAGTGGACGGACACATAACCCAAGCAACGATTTTAGTACAACGCCAATGGCCGCCCCGAAATAATCGCTTAAAAGGAAATCTTTGAGAAAATAGTAGAAGCAAAAACAAGGAAACTGCATTGTCATAATTTTAATTTTAATATGCTTAGCTTAATTTAAAATGCACTTTAAAAACTAGTTAGTGAATGTGATTAACAAACACACTAAACGATATGCAAATGTGACGACGTATTAATCGATTTGATGCTAATTTATTTCAATTTACTGTATATAATTTTCTAAATTATTGCATAACATTTTTTATTTTAATTTTAGTTTTTATTTAATTACCTTTTATGTAGTAGCAAGTCTAAAAATGGTTTGACTTCTTTTTAGGGTTCTAAGTGCTTCTAATTTATAAATGAAGCTATTGTAATTAAATTAATAACGTATTGTAATTATTTATTTAAAATCAAAAAACAACAAACAAACACACAAAAAAACAAAACAAACAAACACAACAAAAATATCATTAAATATAAATGTTTAAAACAAAGTCTGAGATTGTTTTATTTGATGGATTTTATATTTTAGCTGCAATTAAAATAAAATAATTTTTTATTAATTTTGTAGATTTTTTAAGACCCAAAAGTTAAATAAGTTGAGCAAAATTACAAATATTTGCACCAATTTCTTTATTTGAGTCAAGCAAATGGTCAAATGAGTTGAGTTATCACACATAGATGGCGCTTTCGTGCCTAGCCTAAAAGTATGTTAAGCTTTTTATATGCATTAAATGAATATTGTTCTAGAGCGGATTTCTTCGTTTTAAACCTTTGAGAACTTCTTTGTTTTTTCTAAAATTTTTTAATTTATATATTTATAAAATATTTGCCTGCGATTTTGTAGTAAATTAATGAATTCTGGAGTAAATCAGCAAACTTTTTAAGCATCATGCCGCAAGTCTATGGCTTGCTGGGCTTTGATTGCATTTGTAAAGTATCGAAGATTTACTTAGATTGAAAAAAATCACTTTTAAGTACATATAGAATTTTTTACATTATATATATGACAATCTTATTGAATTTTGATTCATTACACAGGTCAACATGGTTCAGTTGTTGGAAAGCTAAGAGTCATTTCAAAAGTAATTTGGTGCGTAGAATCCGAATCCGGCGTCAGAACTGGCCCATCACGTCAGAATTTTAAGATATTTGAGGTTATGTATCCAAAAAATTTTTCAATATTAACATGTTTCTTGCAAATCTGAATTCGTCATCCTGAATACGCCATATTGGAAATGCAAATATCATTATCCCGACTTCATATCCGTTCTTAGCAACCTCAAAAGCCCTCAAGTTAGCTTTCCAACAACTCACATGACCCCTGTATTTGTAGTCCTGTGTTATCAGACATTTACGATTTTTTTGGTTTTTAGAAACTTTGAAGAATCTTTCTCGAAAATTAGATGCCAAAGCCCAGATTGGTTGCCAGATGATGAATGGAAAATAATCTTAAAAAATGGGATTATTACATAAAATTATAAGTAAGTAGCTTTTGGATTCTATTCCAAATAAGAAAAAATTAAAATAGATTTCAAATCAATTTTCTAAGAAATGTACTTAATGATGACCCGCAATATTTTATTATTCAAAATATTTTGGAAAACAGAATTCTGGACTTTTATAAGTTATTAAAACATCATAAGTTAGTTGATTCAAACTGATCCACAAAGAAACTTTTAACTGCTCAGATTATCGCAGGTGCCTCAAATACTTTACACTAGTTGGCACATGATTTAAACTTCAACAATAAAAAAGACAAAAAACTTTCTTTGTAAATCACTAAAAAAAAAAAACCACAAATAAAAAAAAACACAAACCCCAACAATTTTCAAATATTTTGCATAAAAGACATAAACATGAAATACGAAATCGAAATTTAATAAAAATTCGAGACATGTAGCAAACATTGCAGAGCGGTCGGTCAATGAACACGATTACAAAAATATAAAATAGTAACAAAAATCGAATTAAAATATTATTCATGGAAGAGAAATGAAATGTTGCAATAACTCGTGCAGTTTTTCCGTCCCAACGAAGCTGTCATAAAAATAACCAAAAACCATTTAAATTAACCATCATATGTAGTGTTCTGCACGACTTGGTGGTTTTCATATAAAAAACATTTAAAAAAAACGAATAATAAACGAAATGGAAAAAAGCGAAAGTCCGACTCACGAATTTTGAACACCCTTAAATTGTTAAATAAAACCTATATCTACAAAGCCTATAGACTGCGACGATTCACTTGCAAATTTCAAACATTTTATTTTTTAAAATATATAAAAATTTAAGTTTGTATTATTAAAATAAAAATATATCAAATTTTTTCTAGCCAAATGAATATGCGCGGATTTTAGAGTATTCAAGGCAAAAATTTTTGTATACTTAAGTTTTGTTTTTGAGTGGGGCCAGAGGGCGCTTTAAGTGCATTATTTTTGCCATAAAGTTTATGAAATTATTGCGAAATTCGACGAAAATTTGACTTTCTCATAATGCAATCACAAATAAAAATAATCGATTTTTATGTATAACTTTCAGAAGGAACAAAAAAATTAACTTAACGGAATAAAAACATAAAATGATTACGAATTTAACTTAACCATTACAGTCTCATATAGACTCTTAGGATGAAAAATATATGATATTGCTGAGTAGAAATATAGAAAATTGAAATAAATACGTTTCTTTAAAAAAAGCCTAAAAAATATATAAAATCTGCAAGCTGCTGTAAAAATAAATTAAAAAGCGGAATTCTCTACCTGATTTTCTGAAACAAAAAATTAGTAAAAGAATTTTTCTTTTAAATTGCAATCAAATAGCTTTTTTAATCTTGGCAAATGGAATAATAGTGGGTAAAAACTATTTATAATATGACGCGTTATTTTTAAATCGTTTAAAAATTAAATTGGGTGTTCAGACTATTCAATTAAAAACAAATAAAAATATATTCATTAGGGCGGGTCAATTTGTATGAAGTCAAAAAAAGTTCTGGGGCTCACGGCGATTTTAATTCTTTGGATCAATCTAAGCAACTTTGCCCAAGAAACTATGGGTCTAGAATGAATTTCACGTCTGCCACTTTTTCAAAATAAGTTTTTTCAAAATATTCCAAAATCTACTTAAACGTTGCATTGAATAGGCCAAAAACCGAAATTTTTCTCTAGTCCCGAATGTGTATTTATTTGTTTATGGGGTCGAGGAATCCACTTATGTTCTTCTAGATTAGAATTTTGAATGGCGCCAGAGCGGCGCAATTGTTCGATGTATTTTGCGTAAATTTTCGTTTATTTGACTTCTTACATTCAGCAAAATGTTGCGAAAATTGTCAAATACTACACTATTTTCTCTAATATTTAAGCACTGTAAATAATTGAATGAACAATTTTTAACAATGTTATATATTTCTTTAATATATTATATATCTCCAATTAGATGCTATAATTTCAAATTTTAATATTAGAATAAATAAATAAATAAACTTCTGAATAATCAACGCCGATTTTTACTTGTATTTTATTTTTTTTTTTTAAAATCAACTTTAGAGCTATAAACATGTAAAACGATTACCTAAGACTTCTAGGCTTCAGTTTGTTAAAGTTTATATATTCAAATATGGGTGAATATCGTTCTGAGACACTCAACCTACTTTCTAGAAAACATTGTATGAGAATTAAAAAACATTTTTCGAAAATCTGTGAAAATTTTATTTTTTTTTTATTTTTTTTGCAATCTGTCATAAAAGACAATCAGCAAATTTTATAAGTAAAAAACAAACAAATGACAGGATTGATTGTGCTCCATTGAGTCCAATCAATAGAGTATTTAGCAAAACTATTTGCTAAAGATTGTTACATTATTATGCAAATCTATCTGGAAGATCCAACATCCAAGCTATTATCCAGTAAGTTAGGAGCCAACGAATTTCCATAGTTTGACAGTCTCTCCAAATATCTTAACGATGATTTGCTTATTTCATCTTTTACAAAAGGAACATTCAAATCTTTGTGCATTTCTTTGTTGGTTACGTACCAAGGAGCGCCTTCAATGTTTCTTAGAGTTATAGATTGGTATCTTTGCAGGAAAAAAAATATGTTTTCCGATTTCAAAAAGAACACAGTTTCCAAAAATGAGTGTTTTAAAAAAGTAAGCAACGAGAAAATCGCTGCAGTGAAAGATTTTGAGGTGAGGGTCCTCTCTTTAATAAATTTTTATGAACTATACTCTATAGGAGAGAAAAACTTCTCGACCTTAAATGAAGGAATTTTATATAAACCTGTGTGAAAAATAGACTGGTCATAAAAAAATTAATTTTTGAATGATATTCCGATAACTGTTGCTGCTTGTATGTTATATGTGGAATCGTCAGTTCTATTTTTTTACTATTGTATTTTCAACAAAAAAAATAGTTTAACATAATCTACCTTTTAAAACAAAATACAAAAAGATATACATTTTTTTTTAAATTTTTAATCTATCTCTTAAAAAAAAAGATTTTTTAAATAATTATTAATCTAGCTCTTAAAAAAAAAAAACACAGCCATTTTATAAATTTGTAATCTAGCTCTTAAAAAAAGTAAAAAAAGGCAGACATTTTATAAAACTTCAAATATTTGTAATAAAATGTTGGTAAAAAAAACTTCAAATATTTCTCAAAAAATATTGATAAAAGAAAACCGGGCTCTATCTTTAAAAAATGCCTGCTCCGCCATGTGACGCATATCAATTCAAATTTTCTGGCATATTACAAACTTTTCATATTAAAACTACGATTTGTATAAGTTTTTTGTTCCTATTGTAGCTACTGCGTATTTGTGGCCTCTAGATGGCGCAAGTAAGTGTTATCACTAGATGGCGCCAGCAGTAAACTCAATATGTTTATTAACGATAATGTAAATATAAGCTAGTTAACAAAATTAAGGATCTTCGAGTGAACCTTCGTAAAAATTTAGTTTTTAGGGTAGTTTTTAATCGAAATAACACAACTTATTTTTTTCTTAAGCACCGTTTTCGAGATTTTTCGAAAAACTTTTTGTTTTGCAATTATTTCGGTTATTTTTCAATGAAAAATATATCAAAATTTTGCTCTTTACAATATTTACAGATTAAGTATAAATTACCTTAAGTAACTAAAATAGAAACAGTTTACTTGTTCAAATTTTCAAATTTCCGACTATGCTTTATTAATGAAAAATCGTTTTAAACCAAAAACAAAAAAATGGCGGACGTAAAGTCGGGCGCGGACGACTTTAGGATACCCTGTACCACTAGCTTGTAATAAAGTCCGATTTCTTCTCAAAAAACCAAAAACAGAAGAATTTTTAAGCAAAAATTTTTTTTTTGACCGATCGTTCCTATGGGATATATGATATAGTCAACCGATTTCAATAAAATTTGACACAGTGCTTAAATACCTTACAAAAGATATGAATGCCAAATTTATTTCAAATATCTTTACAAACAAACAAATTTTACTGTGTATTCTCAAAACATGTATAAATATACCCTCAAAATTTTAAATAGATGGATTCACTAGTCTTTTTTTTTTTAATTCCCAAAAATGGCCTTTATTTAGTGTGCCCCTTAAGCACCATTTTCGATAATTTTTCGAAAAACTTTTTTTTTGCCATTATTTCAGTTATTTTTCAATATCCTGTGGAACAAAAGCGTATTGACATACAAGATCGAAAGGTATTGATGTGCTCTTTACAATACATAATATACAATATGTACAGATTAAGTATAAATTATTGAAGTTACAAGTAACTAAAGTAAAAAAAGTCAAATTTTTCAAAATTTAAAATTTTCAGCTTGCTTTTTTAATGAAAAAATGTTTGGAAACAAAAACAAAGAAAATCCTTTTACGAACATTTCCAGTCTAAGATCTTTCAAATCGAGTAAGAATTGTAAAAAAAAAACATAATTACCCTAAATAACACTATTTTACAATAGTTAATTTCTCATGCAAACTAATGTAATTAAAAAACAATTAATTTATTAATATTTCATAATCAATTTTAAAAAAATAAAGAGTAAGGTGAGGAGCATTGGTAGTTTCCTAGTTATTTATTAAAATGATTATTTTTTTCTACAATTAAAATTATGTCAATAAAATTCGTCAAATCTTTAAACTTATCAACTAAGCAGGTCGAAATTTGTAATTATTATTATGAGATTCTACTAATGACAATAACTCACCTTGGATGGGCTTCTATTTGGTAATACTTAGACACACCCAGTCAACAGGCGGTATCGACGAATGGTACTCTATATTTAAAATCTTGTAATCTGTAAAAAAAAAATAATTATTTTTTTAAATTCCATTAATAAATTAGAAAAACGGGTACTTTATTCTATAAGGGTTATGATAAATTAATTCCACATAAATGTTGACCCCCTACCACCCAGTTCCTGCCTACCTTCCTCACCTCTTGAAAATTCTGTATATTTCTGTTATTTCTATTTCAAAATAAGTCACTTAAAAATTATATCTGTTCCAATCTTTTCCATTAAACTCATATAACCCTCCTACAGTGTATTAATGTACTCAAAGCTATGCTGATCATGTACATATGGTAGGGTCAGCCAAGTCCAAGCAGTGCCAGAGCAATTACTAACGCCATGGCAAAGAGCTGGACAACTTTCGCTTTCAAAGCTATTTTGGGACTTTTGCATATGGCACGCAGTCCGCGTGAGTCTTAAAAAGACTGCCAAAGATTGGCTCTTATAAGAGATACTCCATACTCCAGAAATGGTAGCCCGAGGAGCTGCACATTTAAAGAGACCTTTTGTATGCATTTCAAGTGCATGTTCGTGAACGGAGCACAACTTGAGATCTTTTGTTATGACCAAATCATAATTTGTAAGGCTTAGAGCTCACGTTTCGGTGCTCCCTTTGAAGAGCGATCTAAGATCAGCGATTAGCGATCTTGGCCTATCACGCCAAGTTCATATGTCGTTCATTGCCAGACAAAGCCAAAGAGGTTTTTCTTGGTTTTCCACGGAAAAACAACAACAACAACAACTCCTTAGCAAATTATTGGACTGGAGGCAGGCACTTTCACATGCGATTCGTGTGCCTAATGAGAGGCGTTTAGTGTGCTCCAATGAACTGATGCCTGGCTGGGCCGTGGGCAACGGATGGGATGATGCCGAAAGATTTGACCAAATCCAAATGAGATGCATGAAAATTGTATAGCAGCGGTTGCAGCACGTGATCTTGAGCTATGATTAGATAACTAAAGCTGGAAAGTGAAAATGTGGGAGGTGCCAGGTAATTGGAATTGGGCGCATTCACTTTTATTTCACATATGGGTAAAGCTTTAACAAATTAGATGTTAATTTGGACTTCGATTTTAATGTGCAATCGAAGCTCTTTAAGGGACCAAGTATATGGTTGCAACGTTGCCCCAAAGCTTCTACAGTTGCGACCTAACAGCGCCGCACTTCTTCCTCTATTCCACGAACCTAAAGGCAACTGCTAAGAGGAGTTCCAGAAGGCGTGGGAATTGCCTAATCCGAAAACTACCAGAAAGATTTTTATTTTCCTGGAGTACTGTTAGTTTAGTTAAAAAAAGTTGAATTTGATCCTACCCTCATCTAGGGATATGATCGGTATGATATCGATATTTTATCGGATTTGGCAGTGGCCCAACGATGGCCGATCAATGCATTATTTGCTATCGGTATTAATGTTCGACGATATATTCGATATTGATATTTTTCTCCGATAATTTAAGTTAGTTAAAAAAATTAAAATTTGATCTTACCTATCTACTAGCGATAGAAGCCGATAGTTTGCATCGATATATCGAGACATATCAATATTTTGTTTTTGACAGTCCTTGATCCTCATTTGCACAAGCGATTTGGGATCGACGATAGTGTATTGATATATCGGAATATCGATATATATTTCTTTGGCAGTCGACTATTTTCTATCGATATCGATGTTCGAAGATACATCCGACATGGATATTTTTCTGCCGATACTTTAGATTAGTTAAAAAAATTATGAATGTCGATCTTACCCTCTACTAGCGATCAGGCCAAAGAGTATAGTGATACCGATATATTTTCATCTGGCGGTCGACTATTTTCTATCGGTACTAATGTTCGACGATATATTCGATATTGATATTTTCCTCCGACACTATTAGATTATGTTAAAAAAATGTTAATTATATAAAATTCCGATATATCGGAATATTGATATTCATTCTTCGACAGTCGACTATTTTCTATCGATATCCATGTTCAAAGATGTATCCCATATGGATATTTCCCTCAGAAACTGACGATATTTACGATTTCGGCAAGGTGGAATGGTCACCTTGGGCACTTGTGTGTGCTGAGCTGCCGGCTAATTACGTTTTAACCAAAACTTTCAAAAAGTTCCTTAAACTTTGATCAAAAAATTTTTTATTTCCATGAAAATGTATTTCTGAAGAGAATTGGCTGCTTGGAAGGCTCCGAGTTTAATGGAGCGAGAAATAGAATTCAGAAAGCTTTTTTTTCAACAGTATCCACTGGACTCCAATCCACTAACTATATAGGAGTCCCTATTGAAACACTTCCCCAATCTTTACAAACTTGCAAAGAAGTACTTTCTTCGGAGCAACTATTTTCCGTTGGAGGGGAATTATGACCGACAAACGGAACTGACTTGCGCCAAGCCATACTATTTTTACACTTTTTAATTTATCTCAAAAAATATTTTTGGGAAGTACCGACGATTCTTTGTGGACTTTTTAATTCAAACGAAAAAGCAATAATTCCAAATTTTTTGGACAATATACCGCGATATTGATGGGTCCATAGCTTGGTATATTCCATAATCCATTCTAATGAATACAAATAAAAATTTATTAGATAGTTAAACTGAACTGAACAAAGAATATATAGCAATATTAATAATAAATATAAATATTTATAGCTGCATAACTTATTAACTTAAGCCCCTCATCGGTTAAAGCAGTTGTGAATTACAAGCAAATTTTTGTTAAATATGTACATACTTCCCCTATAGTCCATAAAAGATTTATTAATAAAAAAATGAGAAAGAAAAAGATCGTAGAAATAAAAGAATCGGGATTGAACATAGTTTCTGAAGATATTTTATTTTAAATTCCTTAATAGAACTTAAAACCAGTGATTTCAGTTTCTAAGATAATAATAATAATTCAAAATTGTAGTTTAAAACTAGTTTACACGAAAAATTAAACTTCGTAAGAAAGTGTTTTTTTTTTGGGTAAATTTAGTTCATGTAACATGAAAATGACCAACTTTTTTTGTTAAGCACCGATTTCAAGATTTTTTTTGCAATGCTTTTTCAACTGAGAGTTCTAATACTAAAATAATTGTTCCTTAACAAAAAGTAAGCTAAATATTCGAGATTTTGGCTGCTGTACTAGGAATTAACGATAGTGTATCGATTTATCGGAATATCGATCGTCTTTCTTCGGCAGTCGACTATTTTCTATTTTTGAAATCGATATTGTCCCCCCAAACTTTGTATTAGATCCTAACTCAAGCGGTATAAAACTATTAATTTTATTGTACAGGGTGCGCCAGATAAACTTACTTATTTGAAGGTCAATAAAAACAAAAGTACTTCAATTATTGTTTTAATTTAAGAATACAATATCGCAATTTTTTTTTCATGCAGTCTTGAAAATGACATCGGATAAATGGCGACCCCCATTGCGCATACACTGATGAAGTCGATTTTTGAAATTCGTATCCACTCTTTGCTTCATATCAATCGGTATGTTGGCAATGGCGTCGCGAATGTTGTTCTTGAGGTGTGCTATGGTCCGTGGTCGATCGACATAAACCAGAGATTTCAAATAACCCCATAAATAGAAATCGCATGGCGTCAAATCTGGAGAGCGTGCCGGCCATTGGAGATCGCCTCTGAGAGAGATGAGGCGGTCGGGGAAATGTTGTCGCAACAAATTCATTGAGTCTCGTGCTGTGTGTGCTGTGGCTCCATCTTGCTGAAACCACACGTTCCTAACGTCCATTTCTTCGAGTCTTGGAAAAAAAAATTCCTCGATCATGTTCCTGTAACGAGCTCCATTCACGGTAACTGCGCGTTCGTTTTCTTCAAAAAAATAAGGACCAATTATTCCCATTACCGACATCGCACACCAGACAGTAACTCGCTCACAGTTAAGTGGCTTCTGGTGAAGCTCACGTGGATTTACACCACACCAATAACGCATGTTTTGCTTGTTGACGCAGCCGGAAATGTGGAAGTGATCCTCGTCACTGAAAAAAACGACCGCGTCTTCAGGCAGGTTGTCAACCAGCATTTCACAGGCATTTTGACGGGCAACAAAATCGCGTTCAGTTAATTCTTGCACAACAGCCAATTTATAGGGATGAAAGTGAAGGTCTTCATGGAGAATTCGTCGAACAGTGGTTTCGGAAATTCCCATAGCAGCTGCGTGTTTGCGAGCCGAACGCCGGGGAGAACGTACAACTGACTGCCTCACTCTTTCGACATTTTCCGGAGTTCTGATGGTCCGTTGAAGTCCATTTCTGGGTTTAGCGACACTTCCACACTCCCGAAATGAGTTTACCCACGACAGAATCGAATTACGGCCAGGAACGAGTCTGTGAGGAGAAATTTCAAAGCGAGCGCGGAAGGCACGTTGCGTAGAAACAAGTGAGCGACCGTTAGAAAAGAAGCTCTCGACTGCGAAGGCCCGCTGCTCTCTAGACCAGAGCATGATGGCAACTGACTGAAGGGAGGGTGGAGGGAGAAACAATCTTGGGAACTTCCCCCTCCAGATGTGCCCTCTCTCGCCCCTCTACCCACCCAACACACCGCGCGTGAATTTTTTCAAAAAAGTAAGTTTCTCTGGCGCACCCTGTATAAAGCAGTATTTGTATAATCCTTGATTCTAACCTGCACTGGAAATTGGCGATATTGTATCGATTTATCGAATAATCGAAAGTCTTAAAAACGCTGCTTAGGAAAAAAAGGTTGTAATTTTTGTGTTTCTCGATCAAAAATTACTCTAAAATAACATTTTTATACGAAGGTTCATACGATGAGCCTTAAATTTGTAGACTAGTGTAATTTAATAGATTTAAATCAAATCGCAAAAAGGTTGTAATTTTCGTGTTTCTCGACCCAAAATTACCCTAAAACACAATTTTTTTCAGAAGGTTCACTAGATGAGCCTTGAAATTTGTACACTAGTGTAACTTAAAAAATTTAAATCAAATCGAAAGCGATGCTTAACAAAAAAAAGGTTATAATCGAGCCTTAAATTAATCAAAATAAAATTACATATACAATTTTCACTCATCGAGCCTTAAATTTGTCGATTCTTCTTCTTATGTGGCCATAACAACCCGATTGCCGGGTTACGGCCTGCCTTAAAACTTCTCTCCAGGCGGCTCTGCATTGCGCGCGCCTTCTCCAGTTGGTCACACCGAGCGAAGACAGGGCCCCTTCCACTTGGTCTTTCCAACGCAAACACGGTCGTCCTCTCCGCCGACGGCCGCTGACTACCGCATCGAACACACGTCTAGCTGGAGCATCCTCGTCCATCCTAACGACATGTCCGAGCCAGCGAAGCCGCTGGATGTTGATACGCTGAGCAACGTCCACGTCGTTGAAGAGCTCATACAGCTCCTGGTTGGTGCGGATGCGGTAGTCATCGCCAACTCGAATAGGACCAAAGATCTTGCGCAGTACTTTCCTCTCGAAAACTCCCAAGGCAGCTGCATCAGTTAGCGACATGGTTCAGGCTTCCGTGCCGTCAACATAAGCACTGGAAGGTATCCGAGTGCCTTGTAGAGTAATAGTTTTGTCGCTCGAGAGAGGTCTCTACTACTCAATTGCCTATTGAGACCGAAGTAGCACCTGTTGCGCAACCGAGTAATTCGTGCGCGTGATCTCCAGGCTGCACATCGTTAGCTCGGTGGTAACGGCGGATGCCAAGGTAGATGAATTCCTGGAGGCAACATCGAGGAAGCTATAGCTGTCGGCCTGTAATCGTTTGGGACCCAGAGACCGCTCTGGCACGTCCCTACTTGTCGACAGCATATACTTTATCTTTGCTCCGTACATATTACCGCCAGACCCATTTTCGCACGACTCCCGATTCCGATAGCACTGATCAGGCCGCGGATGACCTATCCTCGCTTGCTACGCCTAATGATGTCGATGTCGTCGGCGTACTTAAAAAATTTAAATCAAATGGCGAAAGCGATGCTTAACAAACAAAAGGTTATAACTCGAGAGCGCGTTATAATTAATCATAAAAAAATTTTATGATGTAGATTCACTCATCGAGCCTCAAATTTGTAGATTAGTGTAATTTAAAAGATTTAAATTAATTTCGAAAAAGGTTATAATTTTCGTGTTTCTCAAATCAAAATTAACCTAAAAAAACACTTTTATAGGAAGTTTTACTCGTTGGCTCTTAATTTTGTAGACTAGTGTAATTTAAAAGTTTTAGTAAATCAAATGTTTTATTATGCGCTTTGTGCAAAAATGGCCCATATGGCCGTTGTTTATTGTTTATTATTTTTGGCCTGCCTTTTAGCCGCGTTATTATAACTGTTGTTAGCTTTATAAGACATTTTGCAGTATTTTTGCTATTGATATTAATATTATTGTCGATTGGATTTAATTTTATGCAATACATACAAAAGTGAAATTTGACTTATATAAGTTGCTTAGTTTTTGCATTTATTTTTTTTTTTAGTTTTATTGTTATACATTAAAGGCCAAAAATGAAGTCAAATCCCAAACTCGAACTAATTCGTATTAAAAAGTGAAATGACAAGAGTTTGTACTTCTGCCACAGCTTCCCACAGAAGACATTGTACAATCTAAAGAAAAACGAAAGCGATGAAGTAACCAAGTTAGGAGGAAGCACTGCAGGAGAGTTGGGACCGCCAAAGATTTCAATAAAACAAAAAGTTGCACAATTAAAATCTTGAAAATTTCATTACAAAGAATTATGACCAACAAGAGTCCGTGAAAATTGTCAGCCAGACAGCCAGGTCAAGATAAAGCTACCAATGTAGTGTCCCGAATGCACAATGACTCGCTGGCTGAGCTGCTCTTAGCCACGTTTGTAGCGACTTTCCCAAGACGACAAGTAAATATTAAGTACACACAATGGAAATGCTTTTGTCCGTTTTTGGCTGCCGCACTAACAGTATCTCATTTTCTAAAAAAAAAAAAACCCAGAAAAAAACTAAGATTTATAGGCAAGAGCCCCGTCCGTAGCTGTCCACTTGAGAAAACGAAAGTTCCATAACAAGTTCAGCACTGCAAGTGTTCCAAGTGGGCGCTCTGCTACTACAAACAATATTAACTTTTCTTCAAATAGGTAAATAAAATTGAAAAGTACTTTGTTGGGAAAAGTTTTCAGCCGATGGTTAGCTGATGGCACCCGTAGCCATGATGTAGCTGGGACTCAAGCTATACACTTGGCCTGGTCTTTGATTTCTGGTCAGAGATACAAAATGCTTTTGAGCCTAAGAGTTCATTAATTTGATTGCTCGATTGTTTGAAATGTGCCACTATAAATTAATGGCTCATCCGGTAATTATTGGTTCCAAGGGATCCAATGGATGCAGCCGCCGGCTATGGTAGTCCCAAGTCCGAACTGCTGCGCAGTTTCTGGACTGATATTGTCTAGAGATATGGGCGTCATAATTATACTCATATATTAATTAATTGATGATAAGGTGCCAAGCAAGTTCCAGCATCCCATTCACAGCCTTACCCATTTTAGCTGCTTATTGGTTTTTAATGAGCATTAGTTAGCTTCCTGAACATACAATTTGTAAAGAGGTTTTATTTTTAGAAGATTCTTTTTTCCAACCGTGCTAATGGCCATAATAAGTTGGCAGCACTTTGAACACTCCATTAAAATAAAATCAAATTTGTTTTTTCCTTAAAATTATTTCAAATTTAACGCTGTCATGCTGTTAAGAACTAAATTAGCAAAAAAAAAAATATATATGATAATAATCGCAGCGTTCACTTTGTATGTTCTAAAAAATATTTGGCTAAATTATTAAAGCATAAAAAAAAACTTCACTTTCTACAAAAAATTCCAAATCACTTAGGCCAAAGAACCCAGCCTCAATAATCACAGGTCTACAATATACAGGTGTCTATGTGAGTTGTTGGAAAGCTGAGGGTTATTCGCCTGAATGCTGCCCACATTTAGCGCTGTGAGAACTTCTGAATCCAGCGTCAGAACTCGGCCAGACAATAACATCGTCAGGATATTTGAGGGGCATATTTGAGTGTGTAATGTACCCAAAAAATCGATGTTTATTTTCCATACTTTTGATAGGTTATACTTGTACAAGGCACATACTAAAATTTTAAATGCGGTATCTTAAATCGTCTCTGAGTTACAGCTCATTTAAAAGAGTAGCAACTCTTCAAGTTAGATCAATTACGATTTTGTTTCGCGAAGTATACCTGAGCTATTGTTCGAAGTCTGCCGTCTCTTCCAACCCTTGTAATACGATTCCGGTTTCTATTGTGCTTCAATTATACAGAATATATAAGTATAATTAAGGTGAATTATATGGGCCTGAATAGCAGATTAGCTGTAAGTATTATTTTAATCCATTTACAACAGTGAAAACGATCATTTTATACTTTAAACGCGTTTTTCTCGAAACAGCATTTTTCGAATTTGCTGGAGTGATTACTCGGAGACAAATGATCCGATCGCTATTCAATTTTTTTGCATGTCCTCTATATAGTTCTCCATACGATGACCCTCCAGTTTTTTGATCTGATCAAAAATCGAATTTTAACAGGCCAAAAACGACCAAAATTTTGGGAAAAATTTAACTATTTTTTTCAACATACCGCCATTTTGCCAATTTTTGATTTTTCTGTTCGCCCGAGGGTCATCGTACAGACAATATGTTTTAGTTTAACGAGAATCTTTCTTTTAGGCTTTATCAACGGAGAAGGCTGCAATCACTCCAGCAGTGGAGGACCTTTTTGGCGCCGCCGGAGATCGCGTGTCATTTCAAAAATATGTAATATTTTATTTCAAAGATGTATACTAGTGGGCTCCTCAAAACATGCATAAATATACCCTCACCAACATTTTAGATAGATGGTATTAACTAGTTATTCAGTTTATTTTGAATTGATTCATAATAATCGTTTTGCACTTCTTCAGGTTCTCACATGAATGCTATAGTCACGTTCCTACATGAGTTTAAAATACCCTTTCCATTATTAAAAAAAAAATCTAAACTCACTAGATCGATTGATGACAAATTTAATTTATTAAAATTACAAATATGAAGTATTTCAATGACATATTGGTAAGACAATTTTCTTCACAAAAAAGTTTTTAAAAAATTTAGCTTTTTTGTTATTATTACCATTAAATATTTATAGTACAGTTCTGTCTTTTATTGATTCTATGCCTATTTCCGTTCTGCGTACGAATTAAATACCCATTTAATATAATATAACATTGAAAATATATTTTCAAACGTAATTTTTTAGGAAGAAGATAAAAAAGAGAATCAAGAAGAAGAACAAACCATAGCTAATCAAAAACTGTTTCAGTTTCATCCTCAAGGATTATGTTGCTTTGGCTTTTATTTATATTTTCTATGCTACAATATAAAATTAAACAAATAAATAAAAAATATACATATATATAACATTTTCGTCTACAAGATAAGCAAGAAAAAAGCTCCAAAAAAATTATTTCCTATGTTAAGAATAAAATTATGATCTAACTTAATTACTGCGTTAAGCTGTTGTGAATTGTAAGCAGCAAGACTTGAAATCTTACACTTTTTGCTTACATCAACGGTCTACTTAAACCAGTTGTGTATTATAAGCACAAAAAAACAAAATCATTCGCTTTGTGCATGTATATATGATTTCCTTTATCTCCAACAGCATGGGGCGTCAAAACCACATTTTATAGCGTATTCCAAAAGTAACCTCATTCCTACAAAATATATATTTAAGCTTACAGTTTACAATAGTTAAAATTTGAATTTTTTTTTTAGCATCTTCATATTTTGTAAATCATATAAAACCCTGAAATAAAAATTAAAAATGTAAAATGATGATAATGTCAACAATATTTTTCAAATCGAATAAAACTTTAAAATAATAATGCCAACAATTTATCTGTCTTAACAAGACAAAGTCGTGTAAATTTTATTTTTAATAAAAACTCCTTAATTCGAAAAGGATTTTGTAGGACAAGGCGCTCTATATTCCGAAATCCCTAAAAAACTCAGCGTGCAAAAAAAATTGTTATACATAACTTCCCTTTTTCAAAACTCAATAAAAACTATTGAGTGCATCGGAAAATCTTTATTTATTTTTTATAATGTAGGTACATGTCTAAAGTTTTTATTTACATTGTTTTGAAGATCAAATCTGTTAGGTGACGTCCCTCATTCTACATACATTGCGTAAACCGATATCTGGTGTTTGTCATGACTCTTGTTAGCATAGCTGGTGTTATGTTGGCAATTTCTTCTTCGATGTTGGTCTTCAAATCTTGTAGGGTTCTTGGACGGTTCACATAAACAAGGGATTTCAAAAAACCCCATAGATAAAAATCACAAGGGGACAGATCGGGAGAGCGTGCCGGCCATTCCAAATCGCCTCTAATTGAGATAAGGCGCTCTGGAAAGTGTTCCCTCAAAACAGCCATCGATGCTCTTGAAGTGTGTGCTGTTGCACCGTCTTGTTGGAACCAAGTGTCCCCCAAATCCAACTCTTCTGGCCGTGGGAAAAAAAATTCTGTAGCATGTTTACATACCGGTCCGAATTCACTGTCACTGTAACCTCATTTTCCTCAAAAAAGCAGGGACCAATAATTCCAGCTGAGGAAATTGCACACCACACTGTGACTTTAGGTGAATGCAAAGGCCTTTGATGCAATTCTCGAGGGTTGGTGTCAGCCCAGTAGCGCATGTTTTGTTTGTTAACCGACCCACACAAATGAAAATGGGCTTCATCGCTAAAAAAAACAATAGCACCCTCGGGAACGACATCAAGAAGAAGCTCACACGCGTTCATCCGAGAATTGAAGTCACGTTCTGTAAGTTCCTGCACTATCGCCATTTTATACGGATGAAAATGAAGATCATCACGAAGAATTCTTCTCACAAAACGATCGGATAGTCCAAGGGCAGCTGCGTGTTTGCGCGCAGAACGCCGTGGTGATCGCAACATTGACGCTCTCACTGCTTCAATGTTCTCAGGTGATCTAACCGGCCGAGGGACTCCAGTTCTTCGTTTTGTCGCACTTGCAGTTTGTCTGAATGTAGTGACCCATGTAACAATTGATTTGCGGTCTGGGACGGGAGCCAACGGGGCTAAATTAAAGCGATTCCGAAATGCACGATGTGTTGCAATAACCGAACATCCGCTTGAAAAGTAGGCCCCAACGGCAAAGGCACGCTCCTCACTATTTCAACGCATGATGGCGACTGAACCGTGTCGGGAAAAAACTTTACAGTACCCCCTCTTGAACGAGACCACTAGCGCTCCGCTATGACATCAAATAACTGAATGGCGCGCATTTTAAAAAAGGAAGTTATGCTGCCGCACCCTGTATGAAACAATAGAACCAGAAGGATGACTATGACAAAATATATCGTCTAGTCCGGAGATCTGCCCGTCCGTCCTTATAGTTTTTTCAGAATATCTTTTTAAATAACCCTTTAGTAGATGGGTTATAGACAAAAATATCAAAATTGAAGCCCCTTTTATTAGGAATTCAATAAATTAATTTAGTAAATTAATATATTATCAAATTAATTATCAATCTAATCGTACTACCGAGGACCGTGAAGATCGCAATGAACCTGAAAGAATTCGGTTAAGACAGACCCGTGAGGCGCGACGTTCGACTAATAATGGTGCAAGTTTGAATCGAGCTGCAAACTAAAAATCTTATGTTTTTCCAGATAAGCTAACTAAATACAATATTTATTCACTTTAAGAGTACTCAAAAAGTTTGGGCAGGACAACGTCTGCTGGGCTCACTAGTTTAATATAAAATTTATTATTTTTATATTTATTGTGTATATTTTTTTAATTGACATAAATTTTTTCCAAAAATATTTTCTCAACCATTTTAAAGAAACAAGCGCTAGAAAAAGTGATCTAAAGAAAGCAGCTTTTCAATAGATCAAATTTGAATTTTTATTTCAGTTCTTCCTCTTTTCCAACCAATTTTTATTAAATTATTCAGATTTAAAATAATTTCGCTCATATTTAAGCTGTACCACATATGTAGTCAACTATTTCTTTGAGTGCAGCTGAAGCCGTTGAACTTGCTTGAAGCCCTCAAATAAAACATTATTACATGCTAAATATAATTTTTCTTCATAGTATTACCCTAATATAATTTCCAACAATAAATTTTCCATGATATTTTCCCAAACAACCAACATTTGCATTTAAATTATGAAATTTTATTTTAATTTTCTTTCTCTACATATTATGACTTTGGAGGAACTCTGCGAACAGCACCCAAACAATGCTTAAAATATTTTATGATATCTCGACAAAAACAAATTCATTAAACTTTGATGGTCTCTGTACAAATATTTAGCGTATGAGCAACGACGGGTGGTTCATATCAATAGAGAAACATGAGACCCAATGAGACCCAGTGAGACCCACTCGGAACGACAAGTGTGTGAAATTGACTTGCAAAGAAAGATTTTTTTGGCAAATCCTAATAAATGGTATATAATTGATCATCGCATATTAATATGCCACTGAAGTGGCTTGTTGCGCTTTCTTTGAAGTCAAGACGTTGCCTGATTTCGATTATTTCAAGACAAAGCCCCTAGGGTCGGTCAGCGCACATCAACAGCTCCAACAGCGCGGACCACGCCCGCAAAAAAAAGAAGGCAAAAATTCCGTAGTTTTACAGTTTATTGGCTGTATTAATTTGTTTTCAACGCTCGTCGCCTTTCACACTTGTTGCCGCTTCTTTGAAAACGAAAGTCGCTCCCCGAGTTAAGATCGTCTATGAGCAATGGGTAATTTTTTTGTATGCAGTTAAATCTATTTTTGTACAAGATGTATGTTTTAGGCCTTGGCATTGGGTAATCAATCATATTGATGAACCGTTTTATGATTTATTAGTTTCCGATTAGGCAGGGAACAGGCCCAGCCAGTTTGGTTCGAGGCTTTTGAACTCTTTTGTTTAATTAACTTGGCTTAGAGCCGAGCCTAGTGTTAAGTTGGCGGATGGTTAGTTGAACTTTCTTTCCATTTGGCATAGTTCGGTAGCTTTTGACTTGGTATCTCTCAAATGTGGCACAAATTAACAATACTATACGTGCCACAAACGCTTTGCAACACTATATTGATTGTTTTCACATAGAGACCAACCTAGACTACAATGCAAAAATATGTACGATATGCACATAAAACAACAAATAATTTCACTTTTAGCAGCTTTACCTACAATGTTTACATATAATGCGAACAACAGTTATAGTACAACACCAACAACAACTACAAGTACAACAACTACTACAATAGTTATAATGAAAACTGAAAAGAAATTAGAAATGAAAGTGACCAACAACAAAAACTAACTAAAAAAAAACAAGTACAGTCACGACAATGGCTGCCAAACAACCGTTAACTAACCTTATGTATGACACGTTAATAAAATGCAAACACCTTGACACGCCTTTTAAACTACGAAGAACCGCCCCTGGCCACCCTCGGTCGCCATAGTTGTCATTACAGCTCATCCGCCATGTTGCCCGTCCCTAGTTGACAACTTGCACTTTCAATTAGCATGCCCCAGGGCTACCTACACTTATGATTTAATTTTAAAACTATTTCTCCACACTCACTTCTATTTAATTACGCAAATGTTATTTAACCGACCCAAAGACCTCAAGAAATTGGCGAAATTTTTTCGAACCTTTTATGATATCTACCTTAAAACCGTGCGCGTGTGTTTATTTTTTATTTATTTATTTAGTTTTTATTTGTTGTTTGCCTACAACTAATTGCACTATTATTTCATTTTTAAGGCATTTTAATTTAATTTTATGTTCAGCTACCCGGCCCGCTTTTCTTTTCATTGGTGCGATAGCTGAGCGAGGGCGGGCTGAAAAGTAAGCAAATCATATTATGTTGCTTGAAATCTATGGGATAGTAAATGATAAAACTATGAGCTTTAACTTGTCTATCGATTGACTTATGACCAGGGCCGTAGAGAGAACTTTCGGGCCCCGGGGGAAATCTCGGATCCAGGCACCTATCAATTTTTCTTAATTCATAAAAATACGTGTAATTGTTGAAAAGTGTGAGATCAACATAAAAACTTCCCGAATGACTCTCGAGTTTGGGTCCCTCCGAGAGCTCCAGGTCCGCTTGTGACCAACATTCTTATGAAAACATCGGGAAACCTAATAATGGCGGATTATTCTTACATACTTTGAGTTGTCAGCGTCCCAGTTTTGAAACATTTTATCGCCTACTCGCACAACTACAAAAACGGTCGAAATTTCAAAACACAAAACGTAAAATCGGGCGCGGACGACTTTGGGATACCCTATATCACTGCTTGCAATAAAATCTGGTATATTGCTTAGAAACAGAAGGCATTTGATTGCCAAATTAGGTTCCTTCATAAAAAAGCAAAAACAAGGATTTTTAAGCCACAATTTTTTGTTTGACCGATCGTTCCTACGGGAGCTATATGATATTGTCAACCGATTTCGATCAAATTTGACACAGTGCTTTAATACCTTAAAAAAGATCTGAATTTAGTTAAAATATCTTTACAAACAATCAAAACACAACGAATTGTGTATAAAAAAAGTTGTTTTTGACCGAT
Organism: Chymomyza amoena; assembly: GCA_037043745.1. Lineage (NCBI taxonomy): Eukaryota > Metazoa > Arthropoda > Insecta > Diptera > Drosophilidae > Chymomyza > Chymomyza amoena. The sequence goes on from JBAMAX010001826.1 coordinate 138,335, forward strand.
TGCTCCTATGGGAGCTATATGATATAGTTTATCGATTTTAATAAAATTTGGTGCAATGCTTAAAACCTATAAAAAACTTACAAGTGCCAAATTTAATTCCAATATCTTCACAAACAAACGAAACACAACAAATTTTGTTCGAAAATCGACTTTTTGGAAGATCGGCCCTTTGGGAGCTATACGATATAGTCAACCGATCTTCGTTCAAATTAGGTACATTGCTTAAGTACTCTAGAAAATTTCCAGACGGACAGACGGACATGGGTATATCGACTTCTCTATTCACCCTGATCACATTTTAGGTAACTTTGGGGTGTCTCCGACGTCTCCTTCTATATGTTACATACATTTTCGGCTTGCATAAACTTAATATACCCTTGGTACCATACGGTACAGGGTATAAAAAGGTATTTTGGCCGAGTCGGTCTTATGGGAGCTATGTGATATAGCTCAACCGATTTTGATTAAATTTAATACAGTGCTTAGAAAATATAAAAAACTTACGAATACCAAATTTACTCCCAATATCTTCACCAACAAACGAAACACAACAAATTTTGTTTCAAAAATCGATTTTTTGGACCGATCGGTCCTTATGGGAGCTATATGATATAGTCAACCGATTTTGTTCGAATTCAGCACAGTAAGCATTAAGTATTCCAAAAAACTTTCTAAGCGCTAAATCTGGTTACGATATTTTAAATTAAAAAAGGAAATATAGCGAATTTTGTATAAAAAATGTTATTTTGGCCGATCGGTCCCATGAAAGCTATATAATATAGTCAACCGATTTTGATTAAATTTGGTACAATGCTTGGGAGATATATAAAACCTTTGGAGTTCCCAATTTGGTTACGATATATTTATAAACAAACGAATTATTCATCTAAAACTTTTGGTATTTTTTCGAGGTCGTTTGAAACACCCCTATGAGAGCTATATAATTTAACCCCGATATCAAAAAACATAAAATAAATTTGTCTCCTATGGAATAATATAAGATCTAACGTGAAAGTTTGGTTACTCTAGCGCGTACGCATCTCTGAGATCTAGGCGATCAAACGGACGGACAGGCATGGGTACATCGACTTCTCTAGTACACCCTGATAATATTTTAGGTAACTTTGGGGTATCTCCGACGAATCCTTCTATATGTTACACACATTTTCGGCTTGCACAAACTTAATATACCCTTTGTACCATACGGTATAGGGTATAAAGTCTAAGTTTGTTGTAATCAAAGCTGTAGAGAGCAAATTCATGCCCGGGGAATGATGTAACGGCCATATTAAACCTTCTTGAATCTTGAATCTTTGTGTTCTGTAAGAACGACATCCTTTTTCACTCTAAAAAGGTAGCTCGAAAAACAAATTATATATATAAAAAAAAATTTCAGAAAATTCTGTAAGCTTCAATATATTTTTTATGGTTTTTATAGGAATGTGGATACTTTTGGAATAGGCTATAAAGTGTTGCTTCGACGCGCCATGCTCCAACAAGAAATAGAGGAAATCATGCATACATACGCAAAGTGTTTGATTTTGTTTTTTGTGCTTATAATACACAACTGCTTAAAGTGGACTGTTGAAGGAAGCAAAAAGCATAAAATTTCAAGTTTTTATGCTTACAATTCTCAACAGCTTAACGCAGTAATTAAGTTAGATCACAATATTTTGGAATTTATTTTGTCTTTATATTGAAACTATTTTTTTGGAGCTTTTTTGTTGCTTATCATATTTACGAAATTGTTATGCACTATCTATTTTATTTTATTTATTATTGTTACATAGAATTAATTAAAAGTCAAAGCAACAGGGTTAAAATGGATCAGTATTTGATGAGCTTAGGTTTTTTATTCCCCTTCGTATGCTGTCTTCCCAAAAAACGAAAAAAAACGCGTTCGAAAATATATTTTTTAATTTATAATTATTTTTTTAGAACAAAAATATATATCGAGTCCGTACGCGGAATGTACCATAACAATGACAGAAATTATAATAAAAAAAGCCAAACTTTTTTTAAAAATATTTCTTACCAATATGCATAAGAAATATGCAATATAATAAGAAATCTTGTTAAGCTACCAAAAATTTAAAGTTAAATAGCTTAGTTAAATATTTATTCATTTATTTTAAACCATGAAAAAAAATATTTTTCAATCTTTTTTACAAAAAAAATGTTTTAAAAAATTTATTGTCAACTTTTAATTCAAATTTTTTTATATAATTTTGTTTTTTTTTAAGTCAATTTTCAAATTGCATGAAACTAAATACTAAATATCAATTATCAAAATTCAATATATTAATTATTTTTTAAGTTTTACAAAAATTTATTTTTTTTATTTAAAAAAAATATTAAAAATCAATTTGTTAGTTTTTGTTTAAAGAGTTTATTTTTTATATATATTGATTTATTAAATTATTAAATAAATCAATTTAATTTTTTGACATAAAACTGAAAATTTTAAAGTTCATACTTGTCAAATATCAGCTTTTATTATTTTTAAATCATAAAATAAAACTTTTTTTAATTTTCATATTATTCAAGAACTTTTTTCATATAATCCTAATTTATGCATTCTCAAATAGCTAAAGAGCTCTAATCCAGCTTAGGAGGCTGTATCAGGTATGTTGCCTATCTAAAGGCCAGATTTTCCTGATATTATGACATTCATCTAGTTGACTTGAGAGACTTCATTAAATTGAAAAGAAAAGTATCTCCAGAATGTTTATTTTTCAAATAAATTCATTAACTTTTACTTTTAACTTCAAAACTTTGTTCAACTATTTCTTAATCTTAACCAATTTTTGCCAGATCTTAATATTGCACCAGGGGTCAGGGGCGGCTTTTGAGAGAAAAATATTTGTGCGCCGTTTGTTCCCAATACGCATTTTTCGAATTAAGGGAAAAAATAGAAATATAATTCTACTTTGTGAAGATTTGCAGAGCATATTCGAAATTAAGAAATAATATGATATTTCTATCCAGCCTTGTATTACAGAAATATTGGAATACGAAGACCATGTCTGGTAGAGAGCAGCCGTGCTTAGGGAAATTTAATCGTAGTAAGAAAAAAACACTTTTTAAGACCCTTTTGAGCAAATCAAAATTCAAGAAAATATTAAAAAGAAAAATTCTTCTGAAATTATAAGTGCGGAACCATCAATATAATCCAGGCACTGCATTTTTGAGTTGCGTGTCCCGATTTCCCTGAAAAAATAGTACGTAAGCCAAGAAATATAAGGGAATATTGAAATAATTCAAAAAATAGATGATTTGGACTTGATGATGATTATGATTGAGGTGGCCCAATTCTTAAGACGATTCTGCCTTATAGAATTATTTTATATTTTTATTATTTTAAATTATTCGTATAAATTAAATGAAGTTTTCTTTTAATTGAAACTCAGTTAAAAACGTTAGTGAGCTTATAGAAAAATAAATTAAAGTTAGAAAATTTAACAAAGGCCTCTGACACAAGGACTTAAGTAATTTCCTTTTATAAAAGTAAAAAATAATAAAAACTGTACATATAGTCACCTTTAATACGAAAAAAAACTAAATTGAAATCACTGCATGCGTTCGGGAGTTATGATGCCATAGACAGACTGACAGACAGACAGACACGTCAAATTTATAACACCCCTCTTTTTGCGTCGGGGGTTAAAAATGGAAATTTCCATAAAATACATTTTCAGAAAATTTTCTAGAACATCACCAAAAATTGTAGGTTTTTTTTTGGAACACATATTGGGGTGCTCCAATTCTCAAGGCGGTGGTGCCTTTTTTGATCGATAAATTGATCCACAAAAGTCCATTAGGAAAGATTTTCATTTTTTAAATAAATACGTTTTCTTTTAATTAAAACTCGGTAAAAAAACCATAGTCAGTTTATAGAAAAGTTTAAATTTCATTTCATGAGAGTTTTCTAGCACATCCCCAAAAATGTTAAGCTTTATTTGTAACACATGTTGAGGTGCACCAATTCTCAAGCCGGTTGTGCTTTATTTCATCGATATATTGATCTACAAAAGTCCAGAAAGATTGTCAATTCTTTCGTAATAAAATTTTATTTTAATTAAGAATCGATATTTAAAGTATACAAAAATGGAAATGTCTTTAAAATTCTTTCGAGGGAAATTTCTAGCACATCACTAAAATGGTTTGACTTTATCATACAACACTAACCATCTTCTGCTCAGCCTACCCTCGCTTCATTACAATTTCCATTACCTTTTAACTTTAGCTTTGTTTGCCTTTTCTTCTATTCTCTATTTCTACTATTTCACCTTTCGCTGGTTTCAAGCAGAATTCGCCATTTTGCTTTATTTACTTCCTCCTCTTCATTAGGTCCGCATTTTACTGCCGCTTACAAAGAAATCATCTTTTTATTGTGTCTGTTTTTGGCTTTAATTGGCAAAAATTAAAAGGGAAATTACTCCAACTATTTTTTTATTATTATTATTTTACTTTACTTTTATTATAAATGCATTTATTATATTTTCTTTCAGTTAGTCAGCCAAATTTTGGCCAGTGTATGTGTGGGAGTTGCAGGGCTGACTTTTATTTTTATTTTTATTTTTTGTAATCAATTAGAAAAGGGAAAGTCGATTTATCGAAGTTATTCGAAGTTATTGCAATTAGGCGCTCGTGCAAAATTTCGTATTCAATTCAGAAACGATCAAATGATCAATTTCATCGGTGAACTTTTTGAGCTTGTGCAATTATTTCAGATTTTTCACCTTCACTATGAAAGCGTAAAGGGCGTTCAAAAGCCCCGGGCAAAAAAAAAAAAAAAAATTAAGACTGCTTGGAATTTACTTTTATTGTTGGGGGAAAAAAAATTATAGTCGCATTCACTTTAAGCAAGTAAAGTTAATATTTTTGTGGGATGTTATGGCTAAGACGTTTGTTAGTTTAACCTACTTGTAAGATTTTGTTGTGTCTAGTGAGAAATCCGGAATTGGAATTTCATATAGCTCTCTTTTGACTACCTTTTGTAGGTTTTGGGAAAACTTGCTGCTTTGGATTTTGTCTTTTCTAAAATAAATTCTTACATTATTCTGATTATAGTTTTGCATTGAGTTCTATGGATCCTAACAGAACATTTTTGCTCAATGTCTGTTAACACTAACATAAGTTGAAATAAAAAATCATATTGTGAATAATCTAAATTGATTTAAAGAAAGACGTTAAGGGAGTTAGTCTTCAAAGCATGCAGGGGATAATTCTTCTAGTTGATTAATTAAAACCTTACGTGAGTTAGCGTTTAAATAATTTTGCAGTTGTTGAAACCTCTTAATTTTAGTTAAGATCCTAAATTAATTTTGTAGGTTCTTATAAAAAATTCTACGTCTGCAACAATTTAATTAAACAAAAAAAAAAATTTAAATTTAACTAAAAATTCTTAATTTAGAGAATTAAAATTATAAATAATAAATTCTGCAAATAAAAAAGTTAACAAAATTTCAAAATTTAAGATTTCAAAAGACATAAGAAAATAAATTTAAATAAATCAATTAAAATTGGTTTTACATTTTCTTAAAACAAAAAATAATTAATTAAAATGATTAAATTAGAAAATTCGAAAAAAGTAAAAAAAAAAATAATTTTATTATAATTTTAAATTTGAGTTCAAATTAAACCAAAAATTTTCAAATTGAGTTTGTCACCTTAGATAAAGGGCAGACTTATTGGAAAAAATTTTAATCTTTTATTTTACAAATGTTTAACTTAAATTCTAAATTTAAGTTTCAAAGCATAAATATAATTATATATTTTTAAAGTGACGAAGTACGTTTTAGTATTATATGATTTTAAAGACAAATAAAATTAATAAAATAATTAAAATTAGTTAGAAATATAAAAAAAATTATTTATAAATTTAAAAAAATTAAATTTTTATTTAATGTTAACAAAAAATTGTTATAATTAAATCAAATATTCTCAAATAGAAAATTAACACAAATTAAGTTTTAAAGCGAAATAATAAATTTTAATAAATTAATATTGTTATTAATATTTTCATAAAAACAAAAAAATAGTTAATTACAAATAAGTACATGAATTAAAATGGGAAAAATTTGAGAAATTTATTTTTAATCGATTTTAATAAAAAATTTGTGAAACTAAAATTAAATCAATAATTCTAAATTCCTATTATTAAATTATTATTAAAATAAATAAAAGTTGCATATTTATTTTTAATTGTTTAAAAAAAAATGTTTGAGTTGAAACTAAATTAATAATTCTTAAATTGAAAATTGACAATAATTTAAACTTTAAGATTTAACGAAAAATTGAACAATAAATTGTAATATATTAATTAAAATTAGCTTCACATTTCCCAAAAACAAAAAATTAATTAAAAATAGTAAATAATTTATTAGAGCCGAAAAAATGTAAGAAATATATTTTTAATTGACTTTTATAAAAAAAATTGTTGAATTAAAATTAAATTAAAAATACTCAAATTGAGAATTAACAAAAAAAATCGTACTTTAAGATTTAAAGCTTAATTAATTAATTAATTTTAAACTATTAATTTAAATTAGCATAACATTTCCTTCAAACCTAAAAATAATTAGTTAAAATTAGCAAATAAATTAAAATCAAGGAAATTTAAGAAAATTATCATTTATTGATTTTAATAAAACAAATTTTGAATTAAAATAAAATCAAAAATTCTCAAATTGGAATTGTGGCACCCTTAAAGTAGATAAATATTTTATATTTAATTAATAAATAAATTCAATTAATCCCCAATTTGAAAGATTTACAAATATTCTGAATTTAAGAATTAAAGCTTAATTAAACAATTAGTTTTCATAAAGTTCAAATTAGTTAAAACAAAAAAATTAAGTTAAAAATTCTCAAATTGAGGTTCATAAATTAAAATAAAGAAATTGTAAATAATTATTTATAAAAATTAAATATTATTTTTAATAAAAAAAAAAATTTTATTTATTTTAAATTAAATTGTAAATTAAACCCGAAAAAATTTAGAAAAATTATTTTTATTTGATTTCAATACAAATTTCATTGAATTAAAATTAAATTAAAAAATTGTCAAATTGAGATTGTCACCCTCTTAAAATAGGCAAAGATTTCATATTTCATTCATAAATAAAGTTTTAAAAAATTGAAGAAATTTATTACAAATTTTAAAAATTAATTTTTAATTGATTTTAATAAAAAAAAATTTAATTTCAAATGAAACCAAAAAATTTCAAATTGAGATTGTCACATTAGATTAAAATTGATTTTTTACAAACAATTTGAAGCTTTAATTATACAAACTTTTAAATATTTAATAATATCAAAATTTTACGAATTTTTGGCTCTATATTCATTTTAATTTATAAATTAAAATAAACAGAAATTAAGCAATTAATTATAAATTTTATAAATATATTTTAATATAAAAAATTTGAATTCAAATTTATCCAAATATTTTTTAAATTAAGATTGGTAATTAATTATTTTTATGGTTTAAAAAAATTATAAAAATAATTTTAATTAAATTACTAAAATATATTTTTTAATTATGCTTTGATCTTAAATTTAAAACTAGATCAAGATTCATTTATTAGAAGTAATTTTAAGTTTTAATTTTAAAATTTTTTAAATATGTTATTTGAATATAAAATACAAATTTTTTGTATATGGCCAAAAATTCTTAAATTTAAACATTTTTTTTGTATTTGGTTATGGGCTGTTTTGAGGTTGTGACGATACTTTTTGATGTCAATGTAATCAATACTAAAACCAACTTATGTCTAACTTATTTTTTGCAAGAACTACCTTCTCTATTAAGTTTTAATTTTATAACAGGAAATTTTATGATTTCTCTATCGCTATTTTTTTCAGTGTATCTATCATATCACAAAAACATTCAACCAACAATTATCATTCAACATACAAATAAAAATAAATTACTCATAAATAAAACTTAATCTTTCAACGCTTTCGTCTTCTATTTGTTTGCACATTAATTTCTTTCAGTGCACATTTACCAAAAGTTATTGATTTCTTTAGCTCAAAAGGAAAATTTTTGGATTTTGATTTAAATCAAAACTTTTTTGGGTCTTTCAATATTGAATTAAATTATCATTTTTCTTTGTTTCATTATTTGTAGCTCTTTTGGTGGCACGCGGCTTTAGATAAACAAATTATTATATAATTTCCAGCAGACAAATGAGGTTCGTGTCTTTAGATTTCGGCGAAGAATAGCGCAACATTTATTTTATTATAGTTTTATCTTTAGCCAGAAACGATGACCGTTAAATTCAAGTTTCGGATATTTTTCTTTTTTATTTTTTGCGCTTTGTTGTTGGCTAAAAACTGGACTTGGTTTTTGGCTGGGCCAAGTGAAAGTGCTTTGTATATTTCTGAGACTTTTTCTAATTTTACAAAATTTTGTCGTGTTTTTGGGCAGGTCTTTGTTTTGAGGGCTCTTGCCGCTGCCCTGGGGCCAAGTATGCTAAAATCGTTTAAACTATAACTTAATATTTGTATTTGGTTGGTACTAACCGAGTTAGTGTGACCAGAGCTAATCAAATCAAGTCATGGGAAGTTACATTATCTGCCTGATTTTTAATGGCTTTTTAAAGACTCAAGTGTGAGGAAAAATATAAACCCAAAGTAGGTTGTTCAGACGTCAGACAATCGGCGGGGCCACCCACGTTTTCCCAGCACTTAAACATGGTTTTCCATTTCAATGGTTACGGCTACTGCCATTGACCACAACAAAAACAAACAAAAACAAAAACGAAAAACCCCAAAATGACAAAAAAAAAAAAGAAAAGAAAACAATCGCAACGAAAGTGAAATTCTAGCTAAAACCGTTCCAGCCAAGCGCAGCGGCTAGTTATGGCCATAACTGCAAGGGAACCAAGCGCCGCGCCGTCTTAGCCAAATGTCTAGCTGACCAACTCACAACCGACCATGCCTGACCGAGCACACAAGTTGAGGTTTATTCCCCCCGCTCTGGGGGCACCAAAAGTGTCCACACTGTTTTAGTTATGGTGTCAGCATCTGGCTGAGAGTAGTGAAATTTGGGTCAAGGAAATGGTAAACACGCTAACACACACACACAAACACGCTTGCGATTATGACTTTTGCTTATATGCGATTATTGCAGCGAAAAGCGACTACCAAGTTAAGTTTTGTATCTTAACTCTTTTGTTACGGCCAGTCCATCAAAAAAGCAAAGCAAATCCAACGGATCTGCGAATCTGATAAAATTTGCTTAATATGCGGCTCGTATCGTTCACGTAAATCGCGCATACGCCGAGTATGCGTGAGTATCTTTATTGTTATTACCGTCTTCAGAGACACGTCTTGGCAGAAATAACTTACTTTTTGGTTAATTGAAACAGCGAAAGTATTTTAGAAAAAAAAAAGCAGAGTTCCTTTCGTTTGGGGTAGTCTGGAGCTATCTCATAGTTTGCATTAATTCAAAGTTTAGCTGTGGCTACAGTAGAAGTCTCCAAATAGCATCAATCTTCAGCCATTTTAAACTGCTATAAGAGCAATCTGAAAGACTGAAACAATTTATATTATTTAAAAAGCCACTTCACTGCTTTCAATTCACTCGCTTCCGGTTAAAAAGGAGTTCACCCATACACCTTTTCCCCATACTGACGATCTGTCCTGCTACTCTTCTCTTCTTCTAGTATATCACATCCAGCTTATATAGGATGTCGCTCATAGACATTATCATACCCTCCCAAACTAAGGCCCCTGATCAGAGGACCTACAGAAGTGAACCATTGATAACCTGTTAGAAGTTCTGATCAGGCCCTTCTCTGCCTGCTAAATGATCTCATCCGATTAAAAGAGATATCATTCTGAAAACTTTCCCCCTCACTGACGAATTGTCCTTAACAGGAGATCTGAAGAATAGAACCCTTTTCACAACGTCATAAACGAAGGACCCTGACCAGGGTGACCATACAATACTGATCAGACACTCCTCAGCTTTCTGTATACATCATTATGATTAAAAAGGAGGTGTTTAAGACACCCTTCTCCCTCACTGACATAGTTCGTCGTACAAGTGCTCTATAGAGTAGAACCCATGATGTCCTATTAACAGTTCGGGAAAGACTCTTTTCTGCTTCTTGTATAGCAGTCAAGGCGGTGCCCGATAGTGGAATACCCTGTACCTTTTCTCTCGAAAACATTTTTTCTGCATATTCCTACGAAGAACTTTTCAATTGAAATTACTTCTTTTTTTTTATGAAATTCGATATTTATAACTATAAGCTCCGTAAATTTTTATCGATTGTGATGAAACACGAAAGTTACATCAAAGAAGGTATTCTTGGTACATGGGGTAAGATTCAAAGTGATATGTTGAGTGAAGTGGGAGAAAACAAATCGATTGGTGGAGGGGTCCGCATCAATAAAATTTGGATGTGGATTTGTTCATTAGAGTCGCATGAATCAGCTTACCAAAAATTGTGATTAGAGGTAACTTGTCCCCATAATTAGGTAGTGTCAAATATTGACTCAGTTTGTATATTTTTGACTATAGTTTTGGTGCATTTGCCCGATTTTCATTTTCGACACACAGATGCGTGGGGACTGCCGCGCCTCCTTCTGACCGTTACATACATTGCACAAATCTAGAATACCCTTTGTACTTATAAGTATCGGGTATAAAGACCAAGAAAAGCCTTTTTAAGGGGAAAAGAGGAGACTGGAGACACCAAAAGAAATAATTGTAAGGGGAAACATTTTGCAGTGAGACCCTTGAGATTTATTGTGCTGCCTATTATCTCTAGAGCTCCTTAGCTAAACCAATTACAGAGGTACATTTCATTATTTGGGATGCTTATACTCTTGGGATACCGCGCATCAAGATTCTTTGATCGCTGAATTGGGATTTTCCTACTTCTGATAAGGGCGGCAACCTACGTAAGCTCGATATGCTTTGGGAGGATCCTCTCTAATTTCACAGAATCTATAGGTGTTAAATTCTCAGTGACCCAGAAAGTATCCTAAGGGAATCTTTCATAAGCGAATCTTCCACATGGGAGGAGGAGGTGCTTGGACTGTCGTAAAATAGTGCGAGTGACGTCTGGATCTCTCCTCTTTTTGTGGCAGCTGTTTAGTGGAAGGACTGCCAATACCACAAATGGGCTTAATGGTTTCGCTCGCTGTCTCTTGCAAGCCTATAAACTCCTTCGTTTTCAGGAATGTTGTTATGTGCTCTATATATAATTTAGTAAGACCACGCCAAGCTCCTAAATTGGCGCAAGCAAGAATAAATTATAAGCAGGGAAAAAATTGTTTCTATTTATACAGAGATTAAAAATACATCCCGTCCCTATGCTATATACGTAATTGGTTAAGATCACGCCAAGTTCCTAAAATGTCCGCTAGAGCGAGCCAAAAATTAAGATTCTACGCATGTTCCGAAAATAATCCGCTAGAAGGCGCCAGTCAAAATAAATGGTAAATAGGGAAGCAATATTTGTTTTCTATTTGTAGATAGATTAATTAAGATAGCCCATTTTATTTTGAGTTAAACAGGATGTAAACATCGAAGATACCACAAAAAAAAAACAACAAGCTTTTTAGTTGGTTACTGTCGTCTGTTTTGCAGTTACACTATATTTCGGTCTTACAAAAAAAAATAGCCCCCAGTGAGCCCTGAGCCTAATCCTTTTTTCTCGAAAAATTTTAATTACATTATTTCAAGAACTTCAGCTAAAATCAGTATCTCATTAAAATTTTTTCTTTTTTTTTAGGAATATTTATAGTTATCATTCATTGCTTGTGCTTACAACCCCCTTAATGGAACTTTGTAGACATAGAGACCACCCCAGTTACCTACAATTCATACTCAGGCTAACTCAATATTCTGCTAAAAATTCTAAAGCGATTCTCCTTAACAAAAACATCAAATTTGACCCACGTATTGATTAACAAACTGGCTTTTTAGATTCTTTCTAAATTCTAGCTCTGACCAACTATTCTGCCAAATATTTAAAATCAAACTCCTTAAAAAATTATTACAAAAATTCACAAATTTTAACACCTTATTGCTTAGAACCCCATCTATAAAATGCAATTAACAGCCCGGCCTCCAATGGGTTAACATGTTAGCATAACATTGCCGGCCGCTGTAACAGTCCGTAACAGTTCTCGCTGGCGCTCTTTAAAAACCAAGGCCAAGCAGAGCAGGCTGCAAACAGACTTGAGTTGAGTTTGGAACGCGCACGCGTGCGGACGTCGGGAGTGTGTGAATGTATGCGGAAGGTACACAGAGCAGTCAGTCAAAGAATAGAAAGAAGTAAACAAAGAAAGAAAGAAAGCAGCAGCAGCAGCAAGTGTAGTATAAACAGGAATTTCAAACGGTAGCAAAAGAAGTGGAGACGCACGTGTGTGTGTGTGTGTGCATGTGTGTGCAGTGGAGAAAGAGCGAAAAGCAAGAAGCATGCCGAAATAGAAATGTTTACCATTTAAGCGCAGCTCATAAAAATACTCACACGTAGCGGCAGTTACGCTCTCCACACTTACTAGCGGCTCTCAGACTGTTGCGCTCTCGCGTCAGTAACTCTCTCTCGCGTCTCTGCCGTCGTGCTAAAGTGAAAGTTTTTATACAAAAGTGGTAAAGGTCCGTTATCTTTGCCGCAGTTGGCGACGTTTGCTTACAATCAGACAAACGTTGAGCGTTCAGTTGACCGGACGCATGCGCGGACAAAACCAAAACATAACTTGTAACAAACTGCCGTAAATCATAAGAAAGAAAGAAATAGAAAAAAAAAACAAGTGCATACAATTTGTAGTTCTCAAAGTGCGTTAATTATTAATTATATACGCGGTGTTTAACAGTTACTGTGTGTCTGAGTTTTTTAATTAAAATTTATTATGTACAACAAAATATGCATAGAAAATCGCGCCTAACAAAACGCGTTCGTTGCCTAAGTCTTTCGTTTTGTGCTTAGTCGAGCTAAGCGTAACGTTTAAAGCGTCGTCGTGCTACGAAAACCGCCAAAATTATAGAAAAAATTTATAACAAATGTACAGCGAAATTGTCCACTAGTCTGCTGGTTTTTTTTTCCAACTTACAAAATCAACGAAATCTTTTAATAAACAACAACATTACTAACAACTGGTACCAGACCAGAACCAACGCTGTCCATATTAGACCGGATTGAATCCGTAGCGAACCGCCGCACAGACCAAACCAGACCAGACCGTGTGTCCACTTTAAAAGTGTTACTGAAAACATGTTTAAGTGGGTTACACCGCAAATGCGCTTGCCAATGCGTTCGCATATATTCTTGGCCACAATTCAGCAACAACAACAACAACAAACACAGCAACAACATGGTTGTTACCGACAACCACGTCGTCGAAGACAACAACAACGTCAACTACTTTCCTTTGGTTTAACAACTTTAATTATAATAGGCGCATTATTTGTGCAGACAACAAGTGGATTTAGATCAATTGAAACGAATGGCGGTAAGTTGTATGTCACAATTGTGCTAGCTACTTAAAGATACTTAGATACTTATTGCTATTGATACCAAAAGAAAGAAAGTCGCACAATAAAAATCTAGAATTATAGACTATGCGCCTATTTCTCGCGACTGTTGAGTCTAAAGAAAATCAATTTGCCAAATTGCAAGCTCATGTTGCGCCGCATTCTCATTTCCAAATCGTGTCACGCACCTGCCAACACTTGACATCGGCCACAAATAAGTGAAAGCCCACCGAAATGTCTGACAATGGTTTCGCATACAAAGTGTGCCCAAAAAAAAGTGTTTAAATCGTTTGTATCTTTTGTGTCAATAAATGTATAAGCTACAACACATGAAAATTGCCAGAAAATGGCTTAGATACTTTTTCCTACAAAAGCTATAAAATTTTGCACACATTTTTATGCTACATTTGCTAAGCTTTTGAACAGCAAGAAGTTAACAATAAAAAAGACAACAAAAAAGATTTCCATGCAACATTTTGTGACCAAGATGAGAGTTTAAAGTTTGCGACTTTGTGCGGTAAAAGCCGCTAATTGTTGTTGACATTTTGTCGTTTTTAAAAAGTGAAAAATAAGCTTTTATGTGCCAGGTTATTAGTTCACACATTTAGATGATCATCTGCAGTTTAAACGGATTGAATAAGCCAACAATAAGTAACAAAAAAAAAAGCCAGTTAAAATGACTTGCAATACAGTTTGCCTGAGCGCTATTTCTTCTGCATGATTCTGCAAGCTAACTGAATAGAAGAATTAAAGGCAGTTACAGCGTAGAAGAATCACAGAAAATCTCATTAATCATCTAGTCTTGGCAGCATTACCTAGTAAATAGTTAATGTATTTAAGAGCTAGACTTCCAAATGTACTGCAAGTTATGTAAAAATTTCAGTCTAAGTAAATCTTAGGTTGTGTCTTCTGGAGCGCAATGTCTTTTGACGTGATTCTGCAAGCTAACTGAATAGAAGAATTGGAGGCAGTTACAGCGTATGAAGAATCACAGAAAATCTCATTAATCATCTAGTCAAGGCTGCGTTCCCCAGTAAAGAATTAACGAGCATAAGAGCTGCTTCCAATTGTTCGTGCAAGTTATGTAAAAATTTCAGTCTAAGTAAATCATTATTCGTGTCTTCCGGAGAGCAGCGGAGGAATCGTCACTGTTAAAGAGAGCCTAATACTATTAGAGAAAAGTGTTCGCACCGCAAGATAAATCGATAGCTTAACCAGAGTTAGTAGCCGAGCCCGACTCAGGCAAAATGATCTTCCAATCACCTCGAAGACAATAGGCATGCCTCGAGGGCCTTAGTAAAACTAGCACAATACAGTCACGCATAGATCTTGTCTAGGTTAAGTGATTGTTAGTTACATCAAGATTATAGATCAGTTTAATGTGGTTAGTCGTCGTTTTCGGAGAGAGCTAGCCCCGTTGGCATCATAACAGGCCTATAATAGTTTTAGGTGTGTACAAATAACTACCACTGTACCTAGCTACCTATCTAAAGAGGTAGAGAACTTTTTTTGGAAATGACTGTCAATTAAGGTTAGGTTAGGTTGTGTAGGCAGCTGAAATAGTGACTGAAATCACTTAGAGATCTTGAGGTCCATTGTGTTGCCTAATTAAAAGGAAGGAGAGGAAAGGAATTGAAGCAAGAAGAGGGAGTGTGAAGGAGGATCTAAAACTATAGGACATCCTACTAGCCTAAATCTCTCATGTTGCAGAACTATCTTGAGACATGCGACGAAAGCAGCCAGATCCGTAATGGGCACATAGGCTAGACTACCCAGATCCTCAAAGAATGGTTTGCGCAGATAACTGGATTCGTCTTCTAAGAACACTAGAAAGTCTTGCAAATTTTAGATTCTATTAGAACCGGAAGTAGCTTTTAACGACTTTTTTCCCAGCTGCTTTACAACCAAATTTATGCCAGTTCATTTTTGCATTAGTTTTCACATTTGTGTAGAGTTTGATCAAAATTGGTACACTATTTTATATATGTTAGGTTAGGTTACACTGGCTGGCCACACAACAGAGTGTAGCCTAGCATAGACTTTTTGGTCCTATTTTATATAGCTACCATACAAAAATTGAACCCAACTCGCGCACACTCATTGGTGTAACTTTCTTCATTGGTTTTAGACCTGTTAGAAAAAAAACTGGTGCCTGTAAAGTCGGTTTTACGGGCGAAGATTTTACGTGACAACGTCTTTTTCTCGGTAGAATATTTATTGATATGAATATTATAAAATTGCACAATAGGAACAAGGAATTGAATGAAAATAAGAATTGCACAAATTGTAACTATAGAAATATATTTTGTTTGCTAAAACATCGTACATGTAAACTAAAACTTAACTAATTCCTATTTGAGTGATTTTGTTGAGGATAGGACGATGATAGGAGAAATAGGAAATGAAAGGAAGTGTTTCTGCTGTAGTGTGTCTTGCGAAAGTCAAGTCGATGGTTGTTTCTTTTAACGTAGTTGACTTAGAAACGTTTGATACGCAATCAAGATTATACGTATATTTCATGAAATTATGAAACGAGTTGTCAGACTTTACGTTTTCGTATCTCTTAATAAAATAAAATTTTCTCGGCAGTAGATAATAAATAAAAAGGTATAAACGAATGGTTTGACAGAAGAAAGGCCGAACTATGCTTGTTAGCATGCAAACAAAATAACAAAATTTTGTGTTGCTAAGGTAGCGCAGTGCGAGTTTCTATTTGTGCATTACTTTTTCCGCAGTTGTAATGCAGATTTTCGGCAGATCACTGCTTTTCTATTTGCCTCCGCTTACAATCCCTCAAACGAAACGCAGCGCTTGTAATCAATTACGTTTTCTGCGGAGGTAATGCAGTATTTCGGCAGACCGCAGAGGCTATGCGCCGCTGGGGTTAATCAGTTGCGCTCACTCAAAACTAAAAATAGCCACCGCTGTGAGCAGAGCCGGTTTGGTGCTGAGCGCTAAGCGGTGCGGCTGACGCTGTGCGTTGCTTGTTGCTGCGATTCACAAAAAGTCGCTGGTTCGTTTATAGATAAGAGCAGAGCGCAAACCAAAAATAAAAATGTCACTTCTCGTTACGATTATTTATCGCTAGACTTATCGTTACGGTTATCGTTATACTTTTTCAATGGTGCCTCCCATACAAACCTAATTTAAGACGTTGTCACGTCAATAATACTAGCAACACAAAAAATTTGTAGTAATTATTTATTATTATTTTATATTTTATTAGCGATTTTTCGAATATAGCAAGAAATTGAAATATTTTCTTGTAGTTCCCTTATTCTTCTACAGTCGCGTATTTGCGCGAGTCAGTTATGCGGCGATCTTGTTCTTTCGTTTTACTGATATTTTAGTTAGATATATGTTTTTATTAAATATTAGATGAAATTGATGTTGGACTGGTTCTTTATTTATTTACTCTGGCCCTTTATAACATTTACCTAAGAGTTTATTAACAATAAAGCATCCACAGCCTCACTTGATAAAATTCTAAATCCCTCACTGTCTTTTTTATTTATTAATTATTTAAGGGATATTGGAATAGTCTTCAATATTTAGAATTGATAAGTGAATTCAAGTAAACATCTGAAACTCTATATAGTAAAATTCTGGATCCAAGGCAGTCCTTGGATGAGCCACATAATCAGTGGCTGATCCACGGGGGTTTTCTCCGCCCCCCCCCCCCCCCCCCCCCCCCCCCTTCGGGATCAGAAAACCCTAATAAAAATATTTTCACAATTATAAAAGATGGATTTCTCTGAACAGATTTCTCTGGATACCCCCTTACCAAAATCCTGGATCCGCTCCTGCACAAATAATATATATGTGTTTAGGTTAAACTAATTGACCCCTTTGGGGGAGTTCAAATAAATTTGAAAGTTTTATTATTCCGACCTCTACACGTATTATCCCTTTTAGTACGCCGATTACCTAACCAAAAACAAGCTATTGGTTCATTGAAATATCCTTAATGGCTATAACTCGAAACTAAGCGTCCTAGAGCAAAAAAAAAGAGAAGAGTGGATTTGTATCATTTACGTCTCAATCTATATGAATATGCTATTTAGCCAATCGGCCAAAGAATATTTTTCCAATTTCAAATGGCTATATCTCGTAAACTCAGCGCCCTAAACTAAAAAGGAGCGTGGATTCGTATCAGTTGCGTCTCAATCTATATGAATATGATAATTTGAAGCCAAAGATGGTTTTTCCAATTTCAAATAGCTATAATCCGTAAAAACGATATTATTTTTCAAAAGATTTTTAACGAAATGCCAGTTAAAACCAAGTAGAGATTTCTAGTAGATATATAAGAATCGGATTGAGAGAAATTTTAGGTAATTTGACAGATAACTTGGATATTTTGAAATAAAGAAAACATTAATTACTACAGATAACTTGGATTTAAATCTGAAAGTGGATTGTCCTTAGAGTAACCGGAATAAAGTATATTAACCTTGATACCAAATATTTGTTCCTGACATCTTTTACAGCAAATCTTTTTAAAATTTGCTGCAATTTCAAGTTAGGTTACTAAATCTCCGATAATTGTGATTAAACTTTAAATTTGCCTAAGTTGCTTCTGAAGCAAGGGAGTCGCACCCCTGTCCTCTTCGGTTTTTTTTGCTTTTGAAGTTTTTTTT
The DNA here is from genome assembly GCA_037043745.1 of Chymomyza amoena. NCBI lineage: Eukaryota > Metazoa > Arthropoda > Insecta > Diptera > Drosophilidae > Chymomyza > Chymomyza amoena. The sequence goes on from JBAMAX010001826.1 coordinate 156,479, forward strand.
TAAACGAAAGCTTTTAAATTTATATTAAACTTTTTTAATCTACGCAAATCTGTTTAAAATTTTAAGTCTTCTAGATGTTGAGATCAATAAATTTATATAAGTTGCTAACGAAAACAGGGGAAGCCACACCCCTACTCTCTTTGATTTGTTCAGGTTTATATATTTTTTAATTAAATTCCCAATTTAAAGTTTTTTTTTGAGAATTATAGACTACTGCTCCAATTTTTTACCCAAGTATAGTTATAGACAGTTCCTTTTTATACTCGCCAGATACAAGGCCAGATTTCAAAGAAACAAAATTAAAAATGGTATTTCAGAAAGATTTAGTAAGATTTACGTACGATAAACATTATCTTTTGGATTTGTAATTTTTATATGATGGTTTCTCGGGCTCTATTTGGCCAGTTTTAAGGGCTTCAAATTAATATTCAGACTGTTTTAAAAAATTAATCGATACAACGTTGTTAAGTTGACACCCTCCAGTGGAAGATAAAGGAATTTATTATGATTATGAATGTTCTTAAGATGGCATTTTTTAAACGTAGTTAGATTATTTGATTATTTTAAATCACTCATTTAAGATAATTTATTTTAGCTTATCTATGGAATTAAAAAAAAAACCATTCGATCGATAGTAATTATAAACCCTTAATAAATGTTTAATATTAAATTTAAATTTTTACATTTTTCAAACATTATGGTCATTATAGAATATTTATTAATTTTATTTTTCAATTTTTTAATGGACCAGCTATTGAACAAAACTTTGTCAGTATTCCATACTTAAAAAAAACTAAAAGAATTTTAATGAAAATAATATGAAATAAATAATAGATAAACATTTCTTTCACATTGAAGAAATTCTTTTATTCTTTTACTTTGCCAAAAATTTTAATATATTCATTGTATGGTTTCATAATTTGTATTAAATTTCAGTTGAGAGTTGTTTCCGGAACAATGGTTGATTGAAGAACAATTTTATAAGTAAATAATATGGATGCTGTAACCAACATTTTTTTAAATTATTACAAAATAGAAATAATTCATTAATTATTTTGTTCTATAGGGCAAAATTTACTTATGATGTTTTACGGCTCTCTAATGTCGAAGTTGAAAAGTTAGGGTTGAATAGTCCTTTCGTTATACTGGCAAAATATCATATTCATGCTAAAATCTCATTTTAAACGTCTTAAAATTTGGCCAAAATCTTACGATATAATATATAAATATATATATATAACATAATTCCACAAAAAAAATCGAAATTCGAATATACGTAACCCGCGAAAATTCAAAATTCGCGATACTTTTTGAACACACCTCGTAGTTATGAATATTATCTATATCATTTGATGAATACCTTAAAATTTTTATGAGACAAATTGCGCTCAATGCGCTTTCAAACCTATTAATGGTGGGTCTTTGAAACTTTAGCTTTGCTTTACCTGCAGAATATCATATTATTGCTTAAAATCATGTTTTAAGCGTTTTAAAATTTAGATTTCTTTATTGTCTATATCTCTAAATCATTCATCAACTGATGAATATCTAATTTTTTTTGTATGCCCTCTATGCGTTGTCAAGCCTATGTTTAGTTCGGTCTTAGAAACTTATGTCTTTTATTTTACCGGCATAATATCATATTATTGCTAAAACCAGATTTTAAACTTTTTACAATTTGACCAAATTGTAACGAATTGAAAATTATCAAAACCCAATTCTTTTAGAGTCAAAACACACCCAAAACTGTTACAAGTCCCCAGACGGACTTAGAAGTTTATAGCCTACTAATCGTTTTATTATACCAAATATTATTTCCATGATCACGTGTTTGGGCTTAATTTTTTTGCTAAACCTCAAAAAGTATTTATTCGTTTTAAAGCCAAGCTTAATGGTGTAAAATATTATTGCTGACGATTTTCCGTTTGCAAATATGTGAAAACTTCTCACCCCACAAATCATTGGAAAAACAGTTTAGCGGCTCCAGGCAGCAAAAAAGCCAATGCTTCCGTTTGTAGAAAAAATTTGCTGCGTCAGCTTGGCCAACACACATAGATACGCACACACGCACGACACACACACACATGGCTATTACATATAGCAAGTTTAATTACAGCTCAGCTGAAAGAGCTACAAAGAGCCAACAACAATTTTCAATTTCTATTCAATTTTGCAAAAAGAAAGAAAGAAGAAAATTTTCTTGATACAGCGTCCAGCCCAGGCAAAATGAAAATCTCTAAGCCGCATTGTCGCTGCCACTACCATGGCCAATACTATGTACTAGATATATGTATTATATACTTTATAGCAGTGGCATAGATTGGGGCAGTCTAAGGAAGTCAATAGTTTATGATACTTATAAAGTTATTTAAGGGAATTAATATGGTATCTGCTATATATGCTATATACTTATGATCTATATGACTTTTCTGTATACATATGTATATACTTTTGCATATATATATTGACATATATTCAAAGATGGAGCACTCACCACTGAGAAGGGAACTTATGTAAAGATCAAAGCTATACTTTTCGAAATAATGTCCTAATTTTTTTAAAACAATCTTAATCGTCTCAATTCGAAATAAATGAGTATAATAAAATGTTCTGAGTCGTATAAAACTCACTCAGCATATGATATTTATATAACATAAGTGCATTTCCATTTTGGCGTGACGTTACGACAAAATAAAAAAAAAATCAAAACATTGATTTTTAAATAGTTATGAATATTTATGCAGCAATTAAGTAAGGCTGTATTTAGATAAAAAATTTAAACAAATTCATTGTTATGATTAAAAAATTTAAGCAAAAAAAAGTATCATGGCGTGGCGTTACCAAAACTATAAAATAAATTCATTTTGACTTTTAAAATTCGATTCTGAAAAAAGCGTCTCAATAGCGAAAAAAGTGTGAAAAACTCAGCATATGAAATTCATAGTAAATATGGGCATTTATCCATTTTGGCGTGACGTTACGACAAAATATAAAAAAATTCAAAAAACGGAATTTTAAAAATATATGAAGAAACGATATCATATTCAGCTATTAAGAATTCAAACAATTAGTCTTGATAATTTAAGAGATAAACAAAAAAATATTATGGCATTATGTTACAGAAAAAATCTAAAAGCTTATTTTTCAAAAATGAATAGTTATGGACCAATTAAGTAACACTATTTTAAGTTTAAAAATTAAAGCTATTAGTCTTTACAATAGAATGATACAAGCAAAAAAATAGCACGGCGTTACGTTACAGAAAATCTTGTGACTTGATATCAAAATCGAAAATTTCTGCATATTAGACAAGTATTTTTGTATATAATAGAATGATGTTGCCATGAAGTAAGAGTAAATGGAAAATTTAGGCAAAGTCCGAAAATTTTAAGATGAAATATTTAAAAGAAAAAATTTAAAATGAAAGAGGTCTGGCTGGACCCATGTCCCAAACTGAGGGATAGGCAGACGGTGGTTCCTTAGCATATGCATACTAAAGTTTTACGAAAATTTTTTTGCTTCAAATCTTTTGCTGTAATTTTTCACTACCGTCAACTCTTATTGCAATTATTTCTGCTCTTAAAGTTTTGAAGAGCTGGCATCTTCTCTGAAAGCTTTCGACGAAGCTTTCATTCCACCTTCCCGATGGTGTAGCGTTATTGACACCTTGGATGGAAGTCCAAGGAACATAGTAATTCTTGTCGATAGTCAGGCTGTTATTTATAATCGCACACCATAAAAAGTAAACTAATCCGCAACACGACGCTAGCGCTAAACCGTATCCATCGCCACTCAATAACCCTAAGCTGGGTTCCGGGTCACTCAGGTGTTCCTGGTAACGAGGCGGCGGACGAGTGCGCCAGGAACGGCTCAGCTGGCAGCCAACCTTGCGGGTACGCACATAGAAAGACCATTACAGGACGTCGTATCGCAAATCAGGGCGACGGCTATATCTCTGGCGGATAGAGAATTGGACATGGTTACCGGTTGTCGTATCTTCCGAGTACTCTGATCCAAAGCGAACATCTAAGCTTCTGCGCACCATAAAAACAGGTCTATGATGGTGGCAATATGGTAATCCACCGTACTCTCCGGACATCACCCCTCCCGATAACCACTTATTTCGATCGATGGCACTTGCATTGACCAACCAGGGGTTCACTTCTTATGAAAGTACCAAGAATTGGTTGGATTACTACTACTTATAATGTTAGTTAATTTTCGTCTTACTCCCTGCGTGACGTTACTCGAAGTTGCGTTAAGGGTTTTTAAACCCTTTTCTTAAGTTATTTAACTCAAAAATGGTCTGTAAAGAATTTCTGTATTTGAAATAATTTTACTTAAATATAAAAACAAAATGTTTTTCTTGAAGTCTGTTGGTATACAATGTAATCAAAATGTTATAGCATGACTAAAAGTAGTGCTGGCGTGACGTTATGCGGTGCTAAGTTAACATTTAATATAAAAATATTTTTTCACCACCTCCAGTATTTTGGTATATAATAAAAACTTTATAACAGGATTTGAACTAGTGTCGCTTAATTCCCACCGTAGTCCTTGCGTGACGTTACTCGAAGCTAAGTTTCCATTTTTTTAATAAATCGTCTTAATATTTTTTTCATTTAGAGAAATTAAATTTAAATAAAAAAAAAGAGCATGGCGTTACGTTACAGAGAATATTTTGACTGGATATAATAATATCAAATTTCTGCAAATTGGGACAGGTTTTTTGAATATATTGGAAAATTTTTTAAATTTATTTGAAATAATGTTGCTTAATAAACGCTTATGTGACGTTACTTGAAGTTACGTTTAAGGATTCTTATCTATACATATGTTTCTTTATAAACAAACTATTTAACCATCAAAAACATTGTCTGTATCGATAGAATTTTGTAATTTTACATACTTAAATACAATGGTCATATATTTAAAATTTTATAGCATGATTTTAAGTAAGTGTTGATTAAGTTCCGCCTTCGTACTGGCGTGACTTTAACTCGAATTTAAGCAAAGATTTTGTTTATATAAATCGTCTAAGTTCAGAATTTTTTCATTTAGAGAAATCTATAAGTAGAAAATAAAAAATAAACACCCTGTTTGTTTTTCTCCACCTCAAAATTTTTGGTATATAATATTGACGCTGCGTGACGTTACTCGATGATAAATTAAATTTTTTTGTATAAAACATCTGTTCACAATTTCTATACTTAGAGAAATTATACTTAAATATAAAAATAAAATTAATAATCTGTCAAGTCAGTTTTTTTTCTCCACTTTATGGATAAAAGATGTACAAGATATGTTCGAAAGAACATATCGAAACCGGTAGTATAGCCTCGATAAAAATATAGAAATTGGTTAGTCTGACCTATCATGAAACTCAGCTGACTTAGGTTGGCGGTTCGGGCGCTTTCTTCTCTAAGTTCGACCCCTGATCAAAGCTCAACTCAGCCCCATCAAAGACATTTTCCATTGGTGGTTTACCCCAGAAACTCAAAACAAAACCTCCGCCACTGTCTTTGTACTATGTACTCTATATAGATGCACCATCATATATAGAATCCATACTAATATAATAAACTAACAATAGAGAGCCAAGTTCGATCTACTACCTCAGAGGAGATGCTGGTTAAGTTGCGTGTGCCAGTTTGTGGCCGGCCAGTGGCCAGATTGTTGTCCATTGTTGTCTGCACTTGTCGGCCTGCATATTTGACTTTGTTGCAGTAATTTGGCCAGGGGAAGCTCAGTCAATCAGTCAATCAGGCAATGCGCCAATCAGCCCATCAAGCAGTCAATCAGTCAGTCAGTCAGTCAGTTACTTTGGCAAACATAATTTGAAAATCACGTTTTTACCGCTCTGAACTCAACGGCTGCAGCTTGCCACATGCCACAGATGCCAGATGCAGCTCGTCATTAGAAGCACTTGTTGTCTGTTATGCTCTGGGCCATTAACTTGGCATATACATATTAAATTTATGCCCAACTGTGTGTTTTTTTTTGCAATTTTCACCGATTTGTTAAGATGCGAATGTTTTTTAATTGTTCTTACCGTTTGTGTATTTATGCAAATTACGCATACGCAACGGTGTCTCCCTTAATATATTTACACAAGACGAACGAAATTGATGTGAAAGCGACACTTTGACTTTCTTTAATTTCGTGTTGGATTCGTTGCCCAGTTTTATTTTTCCCACAGACGTTTTACACTTCATAAAACTTAATTCAATGCCATTACAAGTGTGACAAATGTGACAGATCATGAACATCATCAAGTGCCGCCAAACACGACATTTCACCTCAGACAAAATCGTATTTCATGGCATCCATCCACTGCACTTCCTACGCCAAAAAGAAAGAAAATTTTTGTTAAACCTGTCATTAAGTCAATTCACCAGCAACAACAACTACAGCAACAACAACCATCCCGTCTTACCAACTTCAGCTCCATCTTGGAGTCGATCTTCAGCTGAAAACTATTAGTGCATGTGAACGCAGCTACTCACATGAACAGTGAACAGTGTGCCCGTACCCGTATTAGTTTATCTTTTAAGCTCATCAACATTGTTTCAAGTACTATCATTACAACTTGGCTAGGCTTGACTTGACTTGGCTTGGCTTCAATCGGCTTGGTTGCTCTTGATCTTGGTCAGCAGCAGCGTCTTTGTATGCATTTGCTTTTGTAGATTACTTCCTTTTTGTTTTTTTGGGCGCCGCTAAGCACAGTGGGACAAATAGCGCAGAAAACTAAGTCAAAAATTGAAGTTATTGCAGACGATTTAATTTTCTTGAGTTTAATTGTTGAAATACCAACAATTTAATGTTAAATTACAAATTGGAAATTAACATATAGCAATATCATCTTAAAATTTTATTGGCCGATTTATTTAATGTCTTTGTATAACATAAAGCTATTATGCATATTTAAATAAAAAAAAGTTGATCATTAAAAAGTGAAATTAATTTCGTACATGAATTAGGCATTTACAGTATCGTTAAATGGATTTATTTCTATGAATTGGGGAACATCCAAATTTATTAGCGTTTCTTTTTTTCTTTGTATGTATGGAACTAATAACATAAACATTTAGGACTTCTAAAATGCATCCATATAAAAAAAATAATCTTTAAGTTAAACACAGTTAATTTTTATGAAAGAAATTTGTTATAAAAAAAATGAACAGAAAATTAAACAACAACAAAATTTACCAGTTTCGCCAGGAATATATAAAAATATAAATATCAAAAAACACGTACAAGAACGCTTGAGATGAATTGATAGAAAAAAAAAATTCTGCTCAATTAATTTTTTTAACTCAATTAAAAAAATATCACTACATCTTTCCCTCAAAATTCCAAAATTTGGTTTATACTGAATACACAGGTCTACAAATACAGGGGTCATGTGAGTTGTTGTAAAGCTAAGGGTTATTTCCGAAGTAATTTGGTGCGTAGAATGCGAATTCGGCGTCAGAAATGGCCCATTACGTCAGGATTTTGAGATATTTGAGGTTATGTAGCCAAAAAATAACATAATGACGCCGGATTCGGATTCTACGCACCAAATTACTTCGGAAATGACTCTTAGCTTTCCAACAACTGAACCATGTTGACCTGTGATATCATCATATACAATACAGTATTTTATAAAAAAAATATTATTACAAAATAAGTAAGATGGCCAATTAAGTTAAGTTAAATTTTTCAACAAATTTTAAAAAATTATAATTAATACAATTTCTGTTCGAAAATGTTCATGCCCTGATAGAAATGGCAAGTTAAATTTAATAAAAATTTCTAGACTAGTTTTTATTAAAATCCATATTTTCTCTAAAAAATAATCACATACCTTAATTTTAGAGAAAATTAAAAAATTAAAAAATAAGAACCATAATTGAGATAAATTGTAAAGAGTTTTATAAAATATCATCTTAGCATTAAAAATTATTATTAATTAAACTTCTTTTATAATATATTTATTACTGAATATTTAAAAAGCAGAGAGCTTTTCCCAAAATATTTAATGTTATAAACGAACCTACAAAAAATATGTATTCAGAATTTTTGGTATATTAGGCATTCAACTGAAAATTTCAAAATTTATTTTAATTACAAAAAATAAGATTCTTACATTTTTAAAAAATTACTTAAATGGCAGGGCGCTTATACTTAAAACAAATTTAGAACAAATGCGTTTTGTTACGTACGAAATAGGGTGATTAGGACGTGATCCGGCGAAAACGACAAAAGAAAAACTAATCAATCTATTATGATTCGTTTTTGCGTGATCCGTAATCCCAATTTTTTGCTCATCTTCCGATTTTCCTTGCTCAATGATAGGCATGTTTTATACCTTCAGATGGAAACTATTCACAATTATTGTTTTCCTATTTCATTTCATTTTTGAGAGATCCTTTATCGGAATTTTTAGCTGTCTTCTAATTTTTCCTTGCTGATTGCTAGGAATGCTTTATACCTTTAGAGGGAAATTATTCACAATTACGGTTTTGCTATTTCAAGGGAATTTTTGGGAGATCCCTAATACGGAATTTTTAGCCGTCTGCTTGTGTGTCCTTGCTCATTGCTAGGAATGCTTTATGCTTTTTCCTATTTCAAGGGAATTTTTGCGAGATTCCGTATTCCGAATTTTTAGCTGTCTTCTCATTTTCCCTTGCTCATTGCTAGGATATGCTTTATACCTTAAGGAGGTAAATTATTGACAATTATGGTTTTCCTATTTCAAGGGAAATTTAGCATGAACCCTAATCCGAATTTATCATGCTCACTTTTTACTTGCTCATTGCTAGGAATTCTTTATACCTTTAGAGGGAAATTATTCACAATTATGGTTTTCCTATTTCAAGGGAATTTTTGCAAGATCCGTAATCCGAAGTATTTAGCTGTCTTCTTATTTTTCTTTGCTCATTGCTAGGAATGCTTTATACCTTTAGAGGGAAATTATTCACAATTATGGTTTTTCTATTTCAAGGGAATTTTCGCGAGATTCCTAATCCCAAAATTTAGCAACTTATCTTATCATTTTCCTCGCTCATTGCTAGGATTGCTTCATACACCTTAGAGGGAAATTACTTCACAATTATGGTTTTCGCTATTTCAAGGGAAATTTTGCAAGATTCTGTAATCCGAATTTTTAGCTGCTCATCTGCTCATTTTTCCTTGCTCAATGCTTGAATTGTTGCAAGACCCGTAATCAAAATTTTTAGCTGACTTCTGATTTTTCTTTGCTCATTGTTGGGAATTGTTTATACCTTTTTCCTATTTCAAGGGCATTTTTTTATTCAAGACATGAACATTTCTTTATGCAAGTACAGCAACCATATAAAAATTCGCTTTAAGTTGTGCATGCTATTTTTTTGGTTAATGTAGAAAAAAAATGTTTAAAAATATTCATTCATAACTATTTAACCTAAAATTGGCATAAATGGAGCCTTAGAATATTAAAGAAAATAAGTAAAATTATTTTTTCATAACTATTTAACCTGAAATTGGCATAAATGGAGCCTAAGAATATTAAAGAAAATTTAATAAATCTATTTCCCTTTAAAATACGTCCACTTTTCAACCTATTTTGCCAATTAGTTTTAATTTCTCCTGAAACAAAAGATTCTGTTTCAAACCACATAAAACATCCGTTTTGGTGAAAATGGAAGCATCAAAATTCGACTTCAAAACGAATCAAAATAAATTGTTCAGATTCCCTTTCCGCGGCACGGCCGATTATTTTATAAAAATATATTTCCAACTAAATTTCAACAAGAAGTTTACAAAAAATATTAAAAATATATATTTTTAACCACTTTTTTGAAGCTATTTTTTTAAATTATGGATCATGTTTTGTCATATTTTAGATATTTAAAAAAGACTTTAAGCTTTTAACAAAGAGCTAAATATCTTTTTAATTAAATTTTTTAAATAAAATTAAATTTTAAAGATATTTAGCTCTTTTTGTAACCAATTCTTTTTTCTACTTACATCTATAGTTTCTTAAAATTTTATAGAATGAATATGATAATATAATAATTTAGGTTATAATATTTTTACTTTCCCTGAACATCTTTACATTTATACTTCAAATATAAAAAAAATAAATATTGTAAATTTCATAAAAAAAAATATATTAGCAGGCAAATTTCAACATGTGAGTTAAACTTCTAAAAATTACAAACAAAATGCAAAATTTTTGGACGTCTTTTCGATGTCTTTATTATATTAAATTTTGTATCATAATTTGTCATATGTTATTTTAAACATTTATAAAAGCTTTTAGCTTGTAACAAAAAGCTAAAAATCTTTGAATTACTATTTTATTTGAAAATTTAACCGAATTCTTTTTTTTCTAGTTACATCTAAATTTTCTTAAAATGTAATAAAAAAAATTTGAATAAAAATAATTTAAGGGGTCCCGGTGGTCTAGAATTTTCGAAAAATATAATTTTTTTCTTCCATATATTTCGAAAGTATAGGCTTTTAAGAATATACTGACAAATTTTTGGAAGGATTATATACACCAGTATTTTCGATTCTACAGCCGTTTTAGCAGGTAGAGTCAGATTCGTCACGCGGCGGTATCAATGGTTGCATTGTTAATCAGTGTAGCTTTAAACACAATTATTATGTTATAAATTTAAAAAAAATATAGCAATTTGACTTTAAGTTATAACATCTTTAATAACACTCACAATTTTCACAAGTTCTCAAAATTTCATCGCTTGCACAATACACTCGTCCCACTGTGCGAGCTCGACTGCTCACAGCCATAAATTAAAGCTTGTCGACACATTGGCAGCAAAAATCTCTTCAATGAGCAGGCGTTAAAGAGTTTGCTCAATTGTTTGCTTGTTTCTCGGATTGTTTGTTTGTTTGTTTGATGGATAGGTCAGTCGATACGATAGTTAATGTATATGGTGCGAGTTTATAACACAGGAAACACATGGTGAACGTCAAATTTGTTTTGACATGTTTTTATTACATTTTTTCGTTATTTGGTGGTGAAAGTGAAATTCTGTGGCTTGACAACTGTTTTTTGCCACTGTATCTTTAGCTGTACAAAGTTGCTTCCGCTGCATGACTAAACACACATAGTTGCTGTTGTTGTTGGGACAATGTATTGTTTTCGCATGAAATTAGAGGCCACAAACATGCCACTTACACAACCAAACAAATAAGCACACACACACATCCCAGTAAAAATTTAATGACTGTGTCTGTGTCTATGCATCCACAAGATACTTCCTTTGCAGCAGCGAACATCGCAAACATTCTCATCGCACAGTGTATCGATTGAAATTGAGGCTATTGCCTAAATGATGTCATTTATTGCGGCCGCAAAAACTTTCACTGTCCGCTCATTTGCACCACATTTTGCTGATTGGCTTTGTGAAGTGGTTTTTTGCACCTTTTTTTTGGTTTGGTATTTTTTTTTTCATATTCAACTATTTAATTTGCTCATAATTTGTTTCATTTTGCTGTGAGCAGCACTTTAAGCCATAAAATCTTTTGAATTCCCATGCTGTACCCCACTGAACCAAAAAACTTCTTGTCATGTTGCCACCCAGGAGATGACTTGGCAAAGCGTTAAAAAAATATATGTATAAATATATGTATATATGGGAAATGAAACAAAACTAAAAGCGGTTTCAAATACACTGAGAGAAAAAATGGGTGCGGTATTGGGAGCATGGTGTATTGAAAATGGAACAAGACTGAAAGAGCTCAAACAATCTTCGATATTGATGATGGGCATTAATTGATAAACAAATTGTAGCAAAACAAATATATTTTTGGAAGAAATTATTTGGGGATCTATCACCCGAAAAAGATTCAAAAATAATTTTGATCTGGCTGGAAATACTAAAAGTTCACTTGAGCTCTAATAGTAGACGATCATGTCTACTATACGAGGTGTGTCCAAAAAGTAATGTGACTTTGTATTTTTAAGAAAATATATTTATGTTACTCATCAGATATTTATGTTGTCCTCTTCAAGTAATCTCTCAGATACAATGGCACTGATGCTAACGGTTTGCCAATCCTCAAAGCACTTCTCATTAAGCACTTTTCGGTATAGCCTTGATGCCTTCCAGCGATGCAGACTTTATCTCTTCAATCGTTGCAAATCTCCGTCTTTTCATAGGTCTCTTTAGTTATTGGGAACAAGAAAAACTCACATGGGGCCAAATCCGTATATAATTTATTTATCCGAACATAATGGAGGTAACTCTGGAGATTCACTGACATATTTTTCTCTTGTTAAATAGTTCAGTCTATAATAAGAACAATATATACATGCTTTTGATGCATTATTTTCGAAATAGTATCTATTTCTTGAAATGAGTTCCAAGTTTCTTTAATTCGACACCATACAAATATATCCATTTTTTTTATAGTCTCGACGTTTCTTTTAACTCTTTCTGACGTTTTTCCAGTTTATACTTATTAACAAAATATATAGATTGTTTTTACATCTTGAATTAGTGAAACTCGGAACTTATTTCAGGAAATAGATACTATTTTAAAAATAATGCATAAAAGCAGTATATCAAGTTGATAGTTTGTAGTCTTCTGTTTTTTTAAATCTATTTCATTCTCTCAAAATCGGTTCTTTTTACTTCTCTTATATTATTCAACCGCCTATATTCTAAGTTCAAGTATATTCAAGTTCAAATACACTACAAATAGTTTAAGGTATCTGGAAGCTTTAAGATATTTATTATTATTATGAATTAGAACCACTTATGATCTTCAGCTCCTCGTTTACCTTTATATTAGTCTAAATGTTTATCTCTTTCTTGCTACTTCTCTTTTTCTTTCTGTATCTTTTTTTATATTTTCTTTAACCATATCGCTATTTCTAACTTCCGTCCTTATGCACTTAAAAAGAATCTAAGATAATGGAGCCATTTATGATCTTTCCTCCCCATTTATCTTACTATTCATCTTTATTATATTCTCTTTCTTCTTACTTCACTCATTCTTTCTTTGACTATCTTTAATTTTTCTATCGCTGTCTCTAACTTCCTTCCTTATGCACTTACAAAGAATCTAAGAATAAGAACCATTCACGATCTCTCACCCTCTTCATATTAATATTTATCTTTATATTTCTGTTTCTTCCTTCTTCACTCATTCCTTTCTGTTGTCCATCTTTAAGATTTTTCTATCTCCATATCGAGCTCTCTAACTTCCTTCTTTATGCACTTACATAAATCTAAGACTCTGGAATCATTCACGATCAATCTCACCCTCTGTGTCTTGCTATTTAACTCTATGTTCTTGTCTATCTTCACTACTTTCATTCTCTTATCCATCTTTGATTTTTATCTCACCCTATCGCTGTCTCTAACTTCCTTCCTAATGCAATTACGTAAGTATCTAAGAATTGGAAGCCTATTCACGATCTTTCTCCCCCCTTTATCTTGCTATTTATCACTATCTTGTATCTTTCTTCCTACTTTTTATTATTTCTGTTTCCAAGTATGACTTTTCTCTTACCCTATCGCTCTCTTTAACTTCCTTCTTTATGCAATTACAAAGAATCTAAGAATTGAAACCATTAATTAGTAAGAATCTAAGAATCGGAACTATTCACCATCTTTCTCCCCCCTTTATCTTGCTATTTATCACTACCTTGTATCTTTTCTTCCTTCTTTTTTATTTTTCTGTTTCTATGTATGACTTTTCTCTTACCCTATCGCTCTCTTTAACTTCCTTCTTTATGCAATTACAAAGAATCTAAGAATTGAAACCATTAACGATCTCTTTCCCCACCTTATTTTAGTATTTATTTCTATTTTTTCTCTTTCTTTCTACTTCGACTTTTTCACTCTGTCTCTATGTCTTTGATAAATCTCTCAGTCTATCGCTATCTCTCCCCTGTTCGCTATCTTTTTCGGCTCTCACCTATTCCTCATTCACTCTGTTTTTCTATCACTATTGTTTCTTTTTCCGTAATTTCAAGCTCTTTACTTCAAGTACAAATATGAATCTAGGAATTGAAACTAGATTAACTCCATTTTTTCTAAATGCTCACTAGTCTTTGTATTTATTCTCTCACCAGATCACTTAAGTTTCCCCTTTTCCATTTATCTTTTTTCTCTCATCCCCTTATTCACTATCTTTTGCTATCACTATTTTTCCTTTTGTTCATTTCAATCTCTTAATCTCAAGCACAAATGTCAATCGATTGGAACCAATCTCTCTCTTACTGTCCCACTACTCTTTCTGTCTTTCTATTTTAATTCTCTTCTTCTCTACTTTACACTTTCTTTCGCTGTCTAAATATTTCCTTCTTCTGTCATCTCGTTTTCAACCATTCGCTAAATCAAGGTTCTCTATTTTTCTCTGTTATCCTATATTTTTTAACATACATTCTTTTATCTCTTCCTGCTCTTTCATATTCTATTATGCTGCTCCATCTTTCCTTTTTTTCTCATCTGTTTTCCAAGACTCCCATTTCAAAGTGTCTTACAATGTTGGAGCCATTCTCTCATTCTATCTCCCCTCACCTCGTTCTTTTCTGTATCTTGCCTTTTCTCTTTTTTGTCTTTCTCTCCTTCACTTTCTGTCTCCATACTTCCTTTTTCTCTCATCTGTTTTTCAACCTCAAGAAATAAAACTCATAATAAAATGTATTACTTGACTTCTCGTTTTCGAAACGTCTTTCGAGTTCACTTTAACCTCAAATTTTACTTATTTTTAATCAAATTCTACGCAAATTTATTAACTCATTTTTCAAAATACTCGAAAGTTGACTTTCTATACAACATTTTTCTCTCTGTGTAGACAGCAGACAGCTTCCCTGCCAATCGATGTATACAACAAGTGAGCTCAGAGGCGATTTTTGTGTCGCCTTGCAACAAGTTGTTGCCGCTGTGTTGAATTTGGTTGACACTGTGATTACCTTTCTTTCACACACACACACCAACACACACACTGAGAGTGGAGTCGCCTCCAGTTTGTTGCATTCAGGTTTTTTGCAACAACAAAATTACAGTTTCCTTCTTTACAATTGCATGTGTTCATGCGTAAAAGTATTCCAAACTCAGCCAGACTTGTGACTTGGCTTAAAGCCACATGCACATTCACTGTTACTTTACCGGTCTTTTTGGTTGCCACTTTTTTTTATTTGGGTCACTGTTACAATTTACACTGACAACAAAAACGGAACGCCACACCATGGCACGGGATGAGACGCTGTGGGACGACGGACTGAAGCGCGACAACAGCGCTACGCTCAGCTCAGCTCAGATTCCAACAGACAGCATCAAAGCCAAAATGCTTTGGGCCATGTCTAAAATGATTTTCCAATTCGGCACAGTTAAGAACAACAAGCTCTGACAAGCCTATCAGAGCCGGCCCCCAAATGGCCCCAAGAGAACAACCAACCGAGAGCCAAAACAAAACGGTAGGCAAAGTAGTTAAAAGTCCATGTCGAGCAATTAAATCTGTGGCTACCAAATAAACTTGGAGCAGTTTATCGGCTATCTACAAGATAAACTCTTAATTATAGTACGCTGTTGGTATATCCGACTTATCGGAAATTGTACAGGAAATTAAAAGTTTGGCTGTAAAGTTTTTGTTCGATTGCTTGAAGAAAAATTGGATTTTAATTCGACGAAAAAATGTAGCGCTTAAATTTGGCCTTTTGGATTTGTTTTAGAGAGGAATTAGTCATTGGCAATTATAGAAATATAGAATAAATTCAGGTTAAAATTAAAAAATATAAGAAATTTTGGGTTATAATATAAAAATATTAAGATGAATACAAGAAATTAAGCTATTAGAGCTAATAGCCTTTGGCTTTATAATTAATTAATTATTTATTTACTTCAATAGTATAAATCTAAAAGCTACCAGGCTGCGCATTTCTATATCATTGTTTGGAGGTGTTTGGATAAAGGTAGCAGTAAAGAATACAAATATATATTTTTTTTATTATAATTTTAGTAGTAATCAGAATAATAATTGCCTTTTAAACTATTATAATATTAATATTAATACGTAGAGTTGGATAGCGCAGAAACATTCAAATTCAAAAATTCCGCAAACTAAAAACCTTTGTTTTTTAAATATCAATTAATGAAAATAATAGGTTAAGTTTCACCGGTTGACCCCTGAGAGGAGTCAGATATAGACCAGATAGTCCTTAGTTGTACTGGAAATAATTATAATAAAAAGATTTATGATGACACTTTATTCTAGCTCTCACTTTCACTAAAATGTAGTGAAAAGAATACAATTCTTTTTTGAACTTTTGGCCAATAAAACAAAAAATATTTTCCAAGCTATTTTTAACCTTTTCATAACTATTGATCTGAAGCGACATAACTGGAAGACCTATATACATATGCATATACCATTGTAACGATACTATATATGTATTCCCTTCCTGACGTATCGGTCTGCTCTATATCAGATCTTATGATCACAGAATTATTTCATAACAAGAAATTTAGATCTCTTCTCCCAAGTGGGGGCTTGGGGTGTTGGCAACCCCTGTGGAGACCTCCGGTGGCAACAATGGTTTACGGATGGGTCCAAAACTGAGCAGGGTGTAGGTGTTGGAGTCGTTGGACCCAACACCAGAATCTTTACCGCAATTGACATCTGGCACAACGTCTTTCAAGCGGAGAATCATGCCATAGAGATCTCGGCCCTTAGTATGGTTCACAAGGGAACTAGGGGAGCAAGTATTTATTCAGATAGCCAAGCTGCTATTAGGGCCTTATCATCTTGGAGCATATCCTCCAGGATGGTTAAGGAATGCCATAGTTGCCTCCAAACCCTTTCCTCCCGAAACAAAGTAGGGCTCTGTTGGGTACCTTGGCACTCAGGAGTGGATGATAACACGATGGCTGACGATCAAGCACGACAGGGTGCCTCTACCCACACTACATCTCTTGCGCGATTCTGTGGTATTGGTTGGTCCACAATCAAAACGATGATAAACAAATGGGTTACAGGAGAACATGGGAGATACTGGTTCTCCCTTCCGGGGCTTCGTCAAGCAAAAGTGCTTGTCAAACCTCTGGATAAGATCAAGACAAATGGCCTTGGCAGAACGGATCTAAAGCTCCTGGTAGCTCACCTATCTGGCCACCACACTGTTAGATACCAGCTACAGAAAATTGGCTTATCGGACTCTTCAGAGTGCAGACTCTGTCTCAAAGACGATAAAAAAACCAGACATATTCTCTGTGACTGCCCAGCGCTGGTATGGCACAGAGCCTGTCACATAGGAAAGGAACGGATTAGTCCCTTTCATCTTAGGTCAATACCAACAAAAGACCCATTGCTATTCATGCGAAAAGCGGTACAAAAGACCTTTTGGCCGCAGTGCCCCACCTCTTTGTGATGAACCCTAACGGGGAAAAAAAAAAAGATACTATATTTTAATAATAAAAATTATCTTTAACAGTTCAGAATTTCCGGGTGTTTCTAATATAGCTTTAATTCCAAACAGGTTGTCGAAATTAGAAGTAGTGGCCAACCCTGACAGCATTTAGCTATATAGAAATGTTAGAATATTTCTGGAGTATTTACTTCAATAATGAGTTTTAAACGGGAAATTAGAACAGGTGGCCAACCCTGACAGCATTAACATTATAAATTATAAAATTATAAAATTTATAAAATTTTACCAAAAATTTCCAGCCAAGCTTACTAATTAAAACCAGTTTGATTATCTCTATTATATATTATAATTTCTAATCAAACCTATCTTGGAATTATATAAATAAATAAATAATATTTTTTTAAATACATAATAAATCCAAAAACAGAAGTGATTTCACAATTTCCATTCCCACCTTAAAATTAAGCTCCATTAATTTTTTCAAGATACCTACGCAATTTTAAAACATAACTCTCTACAACTAAATCGTTATAAAAACTAATAAACAAAAAAGTGTTGTCATTTATTTTTTATACTAATCGTGGTATTAGGCAACACTAATTTCACTTTTCGTCTGTGTAGAAAAACTTCTTTATTATCTTAATCTTGAATTGTTATGAATCGCTTGATTTAAGCCAACTAATTATGATCAAAGCCAAAAAAACGAGAGTAAGCGAGACACGCACCAAGTTACTTAGCCAAATTCAATTTGTTTAAGATTTACTATTGTAAAAAAAACTTGTAAAAAAAGCAACTTTTATGAGACCATAAAAATAATAATATTGTTCATATTTCTTGGCGTTTGTGTCACGCAAGAAGTTTTCCCTACTTACGCGGCGACAGAAAACGAAAGTTTTTCTTTCTTTTTTATTATTTTCCCTGACGCTCTTGGAATCCCAACAAAAAATGTGACCTTTTTTTTAATGAAATACTTGATACATAGAAAAATATCTAGCTCTTGTAACGGCTTGGCTAAGATTCGACTTGACCAAGATCATGACAACAAATAGAGTGCAACTTGGCAGCAGCTGAGCCGCAACATCATCCATTTCAATTACTAATCAAAGATCCGTAGATTGTAATAGAAATGTAAAACATCATAACTTGATTTCTTCTCTTATAGAGTTGCAACATGCATCTTGCAACACGCTCTACTACGCGTGATGCCAATTGGACTATGGCATGTTCCTTCATACGATACACGTTAATATATATGTCGGAACATGGGCGCTCAAGTTTACCAAGTTTCCCAGTCACGCAATACTTGGAAACTGTTGGAAAAAATCTGTGCGCTCTTAAATTACATAAATTTCTAACGATTGTTATTGAGAAAATTTTTACATTGAGATTCTTGGTGTAAGCGCACTTACAATTCACCCAATTTATTTCGAAACTTATTAATTATTGGGGCAGTTCCCAATTTCGTTATCTAGAGCTTCTTAAATTCGTAAATATGAAATACATTTTTTAATAACGCTGCTAATTTTTATAAACAGATCCAGATGTCAGACCAAGTATTTCTTCTAATTTTTGAGTCACGGATGCCCAAGACAGGATCCTGTCATAACCTCAAAAATTCTCATGAAATTTTTAACGTTGAGATTCTTGGTGTAAGCGCATATACAATTTAGGCAATTTATTTTGAAAGCTAACAACTTTTGGGGCAGTTCCCAATATCGTTATCTTGAGCTAATTTAAATTTACAATACATTAATTAATGATGCTGCTTCATTTTTATAATCGGAGCTAGAGGTCATACAATGTGTTTTCCTTCTGCTTTTCGAGTTACAGAATTCGAAATAAATAAATGGCGGACGTAAAGTCGGGCGCGGACGACTTTAGGATACCCTGTACCACTAGCTTGTAATAAAGTCCGATTTCTTCACAAAAAACCAAAAACAGAAGAATTTTTAAGCAAAAATTTTTTTTTGACCGATCATTCCTATGGGAGCTATATGATATAGTCAACCGATTTCAATAAAATTTGACACAATGCTTAAATACCTTAAAAAAGATCTGAATGCCAAATTTATTTCAAATATCTTTACAAACAAACAAAACACATCGAATTTTGTTAAAAAATCGATTTTTTGGAAGATCGGACCTATGGGAGCTATATGATTTAGTCAACCGATTTTGTTCAAATTTGGCACATTGCTTAAGTGGTCTAAAAAATTTCCAAACGCCAAATCTGGTTAGGATATCTTTTTTAAAAAACGAAATATAGCGAATTTTTCTTTAAAAAAGTTATTTTGGTCGATCGGTCCTATGGGAGCTATATGATATAATATAGTCAACCGATTTTGATCAAATTTGGTACAGTGATTGGGAACTATAAAAAACTTTCGAATACCAAATTTCGTTACGATATCTTCATAAACAAACGAATTATTCATCTAAAACGCTTTTTTTTGTCGAGGTCGTCTCAAACATCCCCATGGGAGCTATATAATTTATCCCCGATATCAAAAAAATAAAATAAACTTGCCTCCTATGGAATAATATGGGATCTAATGTGAAAGTTTGGTAACTCTAGCTCTTACCATCTCTGAGATCTAGGCGTTCACACGGACGGACGGACGGACAGACGGACAGACGGACATGGGTATATCGACTTCTCTATTCACCCTGATCATATTTTAGGTAACTTTGGGGTGTCTCCGACGTCTCCTTCTATATGTTACATACATTTTCGGCTTGCACAAACTTAATATATCCTTGGTACCATACGGTACAGGGTATAAAAACCCAGCAAGTCAGGATCTTGTCATAACTTCAAAAAAATGCATTACCTTTTTTTTTGAGGCGTGATGTCCGGTTTTGAAATTTATATAGTATTAGGATTCTTCAATCCCGTATCCAAGGTTCAAAAAGGCTTAGCATATCAGACATTTAAGACAACTATGGAGTTTTTTGAACTTATGTTACCTTGGATCTTGCCGAAGGTAACCGGAATGCTTTTACGGAAATGGTAATTAAGTGCTTAAAATTATTTAAGAAAAAAATTAGAGTAATGTGAAGGCTTTTAAGAAACAGGACTTCATCGGCTTGTCTTCTATATATAATAGTTATATCTTCTTCTTCTATAATAATCTCTAATTTCTGGTTACTTTTTCTCATCATAATTGCGAGATCTTTTCGTGAATTGAAAAGATATTTCATCGAAAGTGATAAAATATACATACAAAGGCGCACATTTTAGCTTCTAAATTTCACTCAAGTTTAGTAAAAATAAACTTAAATTTTTTGTTTATGATTCCAAAATTCTTAGATTCCCTCAAATTTTTTAAAATTCCAGATTGAGTTATTACTTTTTTAAATATATACCATTTCACAACTTTTTAGTGAAAGTGAAAACTAGAACAGGCCTTTTGGCATTTTTTCGACCTTAACTTTCGGCTCCTTTTTAAGCGTTACATGTAAGTGTTATTATTAACCTTATAATATCTTAAAAGCTTGCCTAAGTTCAAATTTCAAAATTATGCTTCGGAATGGCAATATTTGTTGTTGCTGAGTAATGGTTCATAATCTAGTTCAAGAACCATTGCTTCGTCAAAGATATTGGAAGTTATACATTTTAAAGAGTTTTGAAAAACGCTTGCATATAAAGACCTCAGCTTATATGGCGACCCCCCAAGGTCATAAAAGAAAGCTGCCCCTGCCTAGGTGGCGCCAGTGGTTTAAAAAGGAAAATTGCTGTTAGCCAACCCTGACGACATTTTTAAAATCTTCACTTCAACAGCCAAAGACTCGTTTTTTGTATCCTGCTGATTCCCACATATAGATGGCGCCAGTAACTTAAACAGACAAACTGCTGTTAGCTAACCCTGACGATATTTTCAAAAATCTTCACTTATAAACAGCAAAAAAATTCGTTTTTTTTCCTTTATAATGCTATAATGCAAGTTCACATAATCAACAACACACATATATACATAATTTATACATATATATATATAACATATGTACATACATACACATAAATGTACGAATTTTTTTTATTTTTGCAGCGTTAAGCTAATTGATCGATAATAATTTTCCATTTTACTGTTAAATCGCCTCGTTTGTTTACATTCTTGTGTTTGTATATATGTATATGTGTATATACCATATACATATGTATACAACTCCAAATTGGAAACAAGTTCTTCACGCGGCACAACCCCGCTTTGCTACGCTTGGCATGCCGCATATTTCATGTGTTTAATTAATTTCCATTTATTTTTATGTTTTTTTACCCATTTTTTTTCCTTATTATTATTATTATTATTATTATGTTGTGGCAAGTATTTTTTCAAACAACAAAAGATTTCACTGCATTTGACGCAACTGAAACAATATAGATGACTAACTAACTGTTCAATGATTGCTAAACCCCAAGGGTCAAGACCCAAGACCCACTGAGCCGGGTCTCAATCTTTAGCTTGCATGCCGCTGCGCTTGTAAATGGCTCGAAATGGCTCGAAATGGCTCAATGGGGCTTACTGATGAGTCCAATTGACTTCAACAAGCGCCACAATACCGACAACATTTGACAGAGTGAAACAAATTTAGTTTTTTTTTTTTGTAGCTATTGAGCCAATTTCCATACATGATTGATGATGACGACAACAACGGTGGCTGCCGTTGCTGTTGCTATTGGGATACTCTACATGGTGGGGCATATAGCATGGGTAGTACAATATGGTTGCAGCTATGTCCGATTGCATAAATTTCTTTAAATAAATAACTAAAGTATAACCGATTTGGTCAAATAGCATTTTAACCAGCTTGGATGAGGTGCACATCTTGGCCTATAGTTAGAAGTTTTATTACCGAAAGAAAAACCTCAACAAGACCCCCTGTCCCATGGAACTTCTTAAGTAAAATATCCTAAGGCAACCCTGTAATTCTCCAGCAGTTCTCTGGCCGATAGATTTATTTCCGAAAGAAAAATCTCAGCCAGATGCCCTGGCCCATGAAGCCTGCTTAAGTCAAACCTATTTTATTTTATTTTGGGGATGATCATAAGAAACATTATATTACAAAGCTTCGATAGTCTAAGTAAAACGATATCGATTACGCAAAACATTGTTTATGATGACTAATTATCAAGATTTAAAGATTAAAATATTTGCGGAATTTTTTCAATTGAATCTTTTAACTAAAAATTAGTTAGATCGTGTTCATGGGATCCCTGTCTTCCACTAATTTTTTTTCAAGGTAAATAAAGAAAGTCTTTTTTTATGTTAAAGGAGAAAATTTGAATTGCTAAAAATTTTAACAAAATATAGGTTAAATATTATATATGAAGCAATAAATTAATTATTAAATTAAAAAAAAAAAACGATCAAAAATAAATATTAAAACATTATAAATCGTTTTCATATTTTATAAAAAATATTACCAAATTCAAAATTTTTAAATATGGATTATATATATAAAGCTGTGAATTTTATATTAATTTTAAAAAATTCGATACAAAAACAAATAAATATTTGTAAAAAATGCTTATTAAAATTTACATGAAAAATAAATAAAAAATTATAAAAAAAATATTTAAAAAATAACTATGTTAAACTACAAAAAAGTATGGAAATAATTTTTAAAAAATATATAAAACCAGAATTATATACTGTGAAAAAATTGTATACAGAATTAAAAAAAATGGCGGACGTAAAGTCGGGCGCGGACGACTTTAGGATACCCTGTACCACTACCTTGTAATAAAGTCCGATTTCTTCACAAAAAAGCAAAAACAGAAGAATTTTTAAGCAAAAAATTTTTTTTTGACCGATCGTTCCTATGGGAGCTATATGATATAGTCAACCGATTTCAATAAAATTTGACACAGTGCTTTAATACCTTAAAAAATCTGAATGTCGAGTTTGGTTCAAATATCACACACGAATTTTGTATAAAAAACGTGTTTTTGGACCGTTTTGTCCTATGGGAGTTATATGATCTAGTCAAACGATTTGGATAAAATTTAGTACAGTGCTTAGGAATTATAAAATACTCACGAATGTCAAATTTGGTCCCAATATCTTTACAAACAAACGAAACACAACAAATTTTGTTAAAAAATCGATTTTTTGGAAGATCGGACCTATGGGAGCTATATGATATAGTCAACCGATTTTGTTCAAATTTGGCACATTGCTTAAGTGCGTTTTCCAAACGCCAAATCTGGTTACGATATCTTTATTAAAAAACGAAATATAGCGAATTTTTCTTTAAAAAAGTTATTTTGGCCGATCGGTCCTATGGGAGCTATATGATATAGTCAACCGATTTCGATCAAATTTGGTACAGTGATTGGGAACTATAAAAACTTTCGAATACCAAATTTGGTTACGATATCTTCATAAACAAACGAATTATTCATCTAAAACGCTTTTTTTTGTCGAGGTCGTCTCAAACACCCCCATGGGAGCTAGATAATTTATCCCCGATATCAAAAAAATAAAATAAACTTGCCTCCTATGGAATAATATGGGATCTAATGTGAAAGTTTGGTAACTCTAGCCCTTACCATCTCTGAGATCTAGGCGTTCACACGGACGGACGGACAGACGGACAGACGGACATGGGTATATCGAATTCTCTATTCACCCTGATCATATTTTAGGTAACTTTGGGGTGTCTCCGACGTCTCCTTCTATATGTTACATACATTTTCGGCTTGCACAAACTTAATATACCCTTGGTACCATACGGTACAGGGTATAAAAATTTATATACGAGATATTTTTAAAAAGATTTTCAACAATTATCGATAGCACTCAAAATAAAAACGATTCAAAGTCGATTCGAACTCATTGAAAATCTAGAGCATCATTTGTCGAAATGCACTTGTTATGGCATTTCAAAACGAGTCGAAACCTAGAACAGGCCTGAATATTTTGGAGTTGGTTCTAAACTTTACCACATTTTTTGGAAGTGTATTCAATACTCTTGCTGCATATACAAATACAATCGGCTGTGCTTCTGAAAACGAATTCGAACATTTGATTCGACAATATCGGCAAGAAAAATATCGATTTTCCGGAGCGCGCAAAACCGAATCCGAATAAAATTGTTCTGTTTGGATTTTTCGTTTTCCGGAGTATAGCTAAATAGCTCATTTCGTTAGGTGAGCAATTTTTGTATTGGTTCACTCTTAGCTCCCATAAAGAACTTCACTCTACACGTTTTTGATTTTTTGGTACTTTATAGTACAATATAAAAGCACATAATTATTTCGAGTATTTAGTAACCTTCAAAAGAGATTATGATTCTCCATCAAACATGAGTCAAATATCTTGGCAATCCATGAAACAGAATTTTAATAAAGAAACTTTAGGGCACAGTATTAACCCTACAGCTAATTCAAGTGGTCACAATCAATTAATATTGTAGGATTGCGATAACTCAAGAACGATATAAGACCTGTGCCATATACCAAACTCCACCCTTTCATAATCTTTTAATACCTTCAGAAGATATTCTGCAAACACGAACCAGTTCCAAAATTCATAGCTCATTGCTTTGAACCAAATTCCAAAGAGCACATAATTATTTCGAGTAGTTAGTAACCTTCAAAAGGGATTATGATCTCTATCAAACATGAGTCAGATATCTTGGCAATCCAGGCAAACAAACTTTTAAAAAGATTCTTTATGCCACATTGTTAATCGAAAAGCCAATTCAAGTGGTCACAATCAATTAGTATTGTAGTATTACGATAACTCAAGAATGATGTAATGACATGTTCCAAATACCAAATTCCATCCCTTTACTATTGCTGTGCGCTTTCATAATCTTTTAATACCTTTAGAAGATATTCTGCAAACACGTTATCTACCAGTTCCACGAACCAGTTCTAAAATTCAGTAGTTCATTGCTTTGAGCCGAATTCCAAAGAGCGTGTCAAACTTCGGAGTGTGGTCTTCTTTAGTTTCTACTGCTAGATCCGTAGCCGCGGTGCTGTGGACAAACTTGTTATCTCATTTCATTCGGCACAGCTTCCCGAGTTTACACTTCTTTTCTTCTATAATACATAAATAGCTAAATAGCTAAAATATTAGTATGTTTAAAAGCAGCTCAAAATTATTCAGTCGTTTGACACACTTTCATTCATATCGCTGCAGATATGAGTAAATGAGTATATTGGGTATATGAATATATGAGTATATGAATATATGACTATATGAGTGTTTGAGCATTTGAGTATCTGTGCGATGTTGTAACCTATTTTGTATGCGTCGTTTGCGATTATTACATTATCTTAAATTTCTCGCTATTACCAATTAGGGTCAAACATATGAGCGAAAAAAACAAGGTTAGACTTATTAAACTGAAAATCATATAATAGACACTAAACGGTCCAAAGAAATTAGAGTCAAAAGTCAATATTGGAGATCTCTTTTACGTTTAGCAGGTGCGCCCCGAAATGGACACATTCACACTTAAATATAAAAGATTAACTTGGAACATTCTTTGCATATTTAATGAACCAACTCAAATGAACCGAACTACATAAAGGAATACGAAATTTGAATTTTGTAGGCAAGTGTTAATTGGACCATAAATATTGAAATTGTATATAATTGAAATTAAAGTTTCCCATGCAATTAGTGCGGCACTGTCAACTTGCTGTAATTACAATTTAATTTAATTAAATTTAATAATGTATTGGTGTTGCCAACTCATAATTTGTCATAATTATCCCAGACACTGTAATTAAAAACTCGTAGGCGTTGTCAGCCATATTTAACATTTTCAACATAACATGCGTAGCCTGTGTTAAGCCGCTGTTAGCGCGCTGTTAACTTTATGATTCATGAATGATAAATTGTGTTTGTAATTTAACAGCTTTCTTTTGTTTAAAAGATGAATAATATTTTAAGATTGCGTAAATGCCACGAATGAAATTCAATATGTTGAGAAAATGGAGTTTGTGGCAAGCTGCCAAAAACCAGATTTAAATATTATTTAACACATATTTATTTATATATATTTTATAACAAATTATCTAATACTATAGATTTATCTCACGCTTATTCACCTGAAGAGTTTATATTCTGCCAGATATTCTCATAATATTATTTATAAATCAATTAAAGGTTTCTGATTTGGACGGCTTATTTACACTTTAAGGAAGCAATGCAAATGTTTTGGAGTAAAAATTGCATATAATTCGATTATATATAAGAGGAAGACTCTTGAAAAGATCTTCTTAAGTTATTTTCAGTTTCTTTAGATTGTAGTTATCAATTGTTATTTATCACAAGAGCATTTTATAATCAATAATTTTTTTCGTTCTTATTTAAAAAGAATTATATTTTCGTTTATTCTTTTAGCATTCAATAGAAAGTATTTGATTTTTTTTGCAAATGTCACTTGTCGTTTTTCAGGCAATTAACATCATGTTAATTTATATCGACAAAAAAAAAAGTTTTTTAGAATTGGAATATGCTCCAAATTCTGTAAAAGACACAAAAAACATTGACATAGTCTCGACTTGGCGCCTAGTTGACCAAAATGGGGGCACGCACAAGCGGCACACACACACTCTCACACACATGCACACACACACACACATACACTCACACACATGCACACACACAACCACACATACAATAAAATGGGGCAATGTGGAGCACACAGTGTGTAAGGTGTTAATTGTCGGCATTAACTTCGGACCATTAACTCAAGTGCTTGAACAAACTAAACCAAGACGGGTCTATATATAAAACTGAGCTCTGCTGTACTCTTTCGATACTTGAACAAATTGAGCTGCCAACTAGTTTTAGTTTTTTTTTTTTTTTATTTTTAAGTTGCTGCAACACAGTTGACTTGGCTTAATGCCAACGAAAATCAATTAGAAGTAAGTAGTGCCAGAATTGGATAAATGTCAATAAGCAGGCGCGTATGTAAAGGGAGGCTGCGCAGGGTAAGGGTCACCACGAGTTAATTGCAAAGGCGTTAGCGGAAAAAATAGTGTGACCAACTATTTTTATAACTTTTCGTGCAGATGGATTTATAGGGAAAAAATTAGTTAAAAAATTTTTTTTTTTAAGTTAGTACCCAATTATTGTAGTTTTAAACATATTTTTTGCAGATAGATTTAAAGCTAAAAAATTTTAGAAATTTAAATTTATAAAATGAATGCATTAAGCTTACAAAAAAAATTAAAAAATGCTATTTTCACTTTTTACTCGATTATGACTAAACTGATTTACAATTTTTTTATTTTAAATTACACAAAAAAATTTAGTTTTTCTTTAATAAAATATTTGTTAGGATATGTTTTCTAAGTATATCTTGCAAGATTTTTTTAAATCCTCTTTGGCTCTTTCTTAAAATGTACTTTGATGAATTTATTTCCATGTTAAATTTAAAATTGTTGACTTTAGATGTTATGAAAAATAAAGGGTTTTAAGGTAAATGTATAAAAAAAATTTAGTTTTTCTTTAAAAAAAATATTTTTAGGATACGTTTTCTAAGTCACGTCATTCAACATTTCTCTTTTAATGCTCTTTCATAAATGTGCTTTGATAAATTTGCTTTCATGTTTAATTTAGTTTTTAAATATAAAATTTTTGACTTTAGATGTTATAAGAAAACGGTTTTTGAGGTATGCCAAAAAATTAATATTATAAAATACTTAAGACTTTGAAAAATTTTAATTTTTTAGGTTTCTATTTATTATTTTAATAGATATTTTTTTAAACTTTGTCTGGGCTATTGCTTACAGAAGCGAATTATATTTTTATATATATATTATATAGAAATTATAGAAATTATTATAGAAATTATTTCTTTTTAATTTTAAAAATAAATATTTTGAAACTTTTAGGTTTTTTTTTGTATGGGAAAAATATGTTTAAGGAAAAAATAATTAAAATTAAATTTAAGAGTATTTTTAAAAACTTCCTCTGGCCCCAAGCTTATATGATTTGAACTAAATTCATTTCGTCAATTTGATTTTATTTTAAATATAATAAAAAAAAACTGTTCTAAAACAAATTGTAATTTTTCTTTTGAAAATTTAGTTTTATTTGTTTTTAAATTGTCTTTTGGAAAATTTAATTTAATTTTAAATGTAAATTTTAAATGTTGTAAGGCTTTTATTATTATTATATTTATAATTATAGCAAATTTCTGTCATTGCGAATTATATGATCAATAATTCAAAAAGTTTGAATGCTTTTTTTTATGAATAAAAATCTTTTTAAAAATTGTACATAATTTTTGCTATATCATATTAAATATATATGATTAAAAAAAAAGTTAATATTCTTATTCAAGGTATGTGTTGATATAAAGTCAGAGAGTATTTTTATAAACTTCCTTTGGGCCCTTCTTTACATAGTTTAAACCGAATTGATTTAGTATATTTAGTTTTCATTAATTTGAAAATTTAAAAAAGGAATCGAACATTTTTTTAATTTCTTGCTACTTTTCATAAATATTATATGTCGAATCATATATATAGGTATTTAATCCTTCTTTTAAATACTATAAATTTTAATAATAAGTAAATTATTGTAAAATTTGCTATAAAAATAATTTTAAATTTTTTGTAGCTATTTTCAAATAAATAAAGTATTTTTATAAAGTAGCTGAAGGCCTTTTGCTTGCCAGTTGTTTAGAATTTAGTTAATTTAGAAATTTTTTTAAATTGTACTTAACTGTAAAAAGTCAATAAATATTTTTTTAAAGCCACAAATCAAAAAAATTTGAATTATTTAAGTACATAATTTACGGAATTTTATTAAAAACCAGTTTTCAATAATATATTTTAGAGCCTCATCTTATGTATTGTTGAACCAAATTGATTAGTGAATCACTACATAGTTCGATATCTTAATTTAAATGCAAATCTTTTAAGATTTAATTTTTAAATGGTAAAATAATTTTTATTTATAGAGTTTTTTGAGTTTTATTAAAATTGCAATCGGTCCCTAGATTGCATCATAAGAATGAAAGTCGACTGAAATTGCAATGATCCTCAGCCAATATAAAAACTTATTTCATTAATTATAAAAAAAAATATAGAAAATTATATGAATTAAACCTATATGTATATCAAATCTGTCTTGAAGGCCTAGAACATGATATCGCTTAAGACGTCATCTATCATTTATATTTTATAGCAAATCTTGTCTAAATTTGTAAAGAAATTAATAATAATTAATGAGTAAAGTAATATCTTATTGCTTAAAAAATCGATTTTTTAAATATTTTTCCTTAAAGTTACAAATAAAATTTAATGTAACTATTTCTAGGACCTTCTCACAAAGTTCAGTCCATAGTGTTTTTATGAATATAATTTATAATTTATATATTTTTTAAGGCCCTATAATCCATTAGGAGTTAAAGGAAATAATATCATATTTTATAATGCAATTGGTATTTCAAAATATTTTGAATATAAGATATATCGAATATCAAATAATTTCTATATCATATTGAAAACTTAGTCAAAAATTAAATAATAATAAAATTAATATTTTTTTATCAGCATTGCTCAACAAAGATTTTTCGTCCAGTAAGAAAATTAAAATTTTCCATTATTTCCCATTAATTCAGTTAATCTTACAAAAAGTTCCACTACTTTGTTTCAAACCATAAATTACATCAAATCATCCGCCCCATTGCCATTTTCCCAAAATCCGCCCCTGTTAAGTAATAGCTGCAACTGCTTTACGTGGAATCGACTTCTTAGCCCACTGTTTGTGTCTTTTGGGGTCTGTTAGCAATTTGCTAATTGAACTGGAAAGTTAAAATGCAATCAAAGTGAATTTAAGCCTCAGCGCTGAACTTTGACACTAAAGTGCGCTGTGTGCAGCAACAACAACAACAGCAGCAACAACAAAAGTGAACATGAACAAACACGAACAGCAGCAGCAGGCAGGCATTGGCAGCACTTTCACTTGAAAGCTTTGGCAGCTTTGGCCAAGCCTGAGACTTTGACTTGCTTGAGTTGTTAGTTTTATTGTTTGTTTTTTTCTTTAAATCTCAACTTTTTTTCATAATAATTAACATTGAAAAACGCAATTAAGCTGCAAAACGTGCAAAAAGTAAATATAAAAAAATAATAAAAAACTTAATACTTATTTGCATTTTACTTTGAGGCATTAGAGCCGCAGCAGAAGCGCTTAAGCTTGGCCCAACTAAATTGTCACTTTCATTTAGAGAATTTTTATGCATTTTCACTTTATAAAAGTCCAATTAAGTGTACAGCTACGACTGGCCCAAAGCCTTTTGAATGAGAGATGTCTTAATTAAGTTGAAGTTATCAACTTTAAAGCAAATATTTTTACTTAAATATTTTTACGATTTCCATGCCAACTAACGGTCGTCATTTATTTTTTATCACTTTCAGCTGGCCGCAAACTATTCGGCGGCTATAGAATAACGCCAAAACATTGTCGCGCTACCAAGACGCTGCCGAGCACAGATCCACGCGCCAATGGACCCACGATTTGCATGTTCAATCATGAGTGCGCTCAGCGGGGTGGCGAAGTGGTTGGCGCCTGCATGGATGGCTTTCTATTTGGTGCCTGCTGTCAGGTGTCGCAAATGCAAGATGAGCTCGCCAGCACGCTGATCAATGAGGCGCAGAATGCCTACTTCCAGCAGCATCAACAACAACAACAGAAGCTGCCGCAGACAGTGGCAGCCCAATCCTATGAGAACTACGGCGAACAGCAGCAGCAGCTGAGCGAAAGTCTATCACAGGAGAAGGACAACTATCCCACTGCATCACAACAAAACATTTATGGTCAGCAGAATATGGACAAGCTATACCAGCAGCTGAGCAGCAGCAGCACGCCCAGCTCGGGCTACGGGGAGTCGCATTCCCGCCCGCAGTCGCAGTCACAGTCACATGCCCAGACACAATCGCAGTCCCACTCTGAAGTACAGTCCCAACAAACGCAACACGAGTCTACAGAGAGCGCAGCAGTCTCCTCCAGCGTGGAGTTCGAACAGGAAGCGCAACTACACACAGACAACCAGCTATCCCAAAACAATGAAGTGGACAAAAATCAAGCGGCCTCCAACTTCCATGTGCACAAGCACTCAGTTAAAATCAGCTCACCCTCCTCACCGCCGCAAAACGATGATTTTGTCATGCAAGTATTGAGCACTTTACCACCGGAGCATGAAGGAGAACATCCCATCACTTTCACCACCGAAGTGCCCACAAAGATAGCTAGCAGCATTGTAGAACAGACCAGCTCCGAGTCCAGCTCGTTTGAAGAAGAACCGCCGGCAACAAAAGCGCCCGCTAAACAAGAGCAACCACAGCTGATAGAAACTATCAAGCGTCCAGTACAACAGGCTAAGCCCAAGCCCGCGGAGCAGACCAACCTGCATCATCATAACCACTTACTACTCGATGGCGGTGAGTTTACGCATAGTGACATAACACATCCCGGTGCTGATGCCGATTTAGTAGAGGATCTACAATTCTCCACTGGCTATGGACCGCAGCCCGTCTATGCAGAGCCACCCAAGCAGCATACCACAGTACAACAGGATGACAAATATGTCTTAGTGCAAACCATACCAAGTGAGAAGCGTCCTAACAATGCAGCAACCACCTCACCGCCCATTACTACACATGTGGACTCCATTGAATCCATCATACTGCAACTGAACAATACCAGCCATGGTCCTAGTTACAATGTGGTCAGTCAATCCCAGCAAGCGCAAACGCCATCTTATAATCAGGCAGTCGTTCAACAAGCTGTGGCACATGACAGCTATGCTGAGCCATCTACAACACAACGTCCCTACGACACCAACAACTACAACGAGGAGAGTGAAACCAAAAGACCAGACAACTATTACAACTCGGAAACGGACAATGGACAAGAGTCCAGCTACACCACCAGCGCAAACTATGCTGACAGCGAGATCGTTTACGATAAAGTATCAGAGGATACTTCTGCCTACGAGCAGCACACACAACGTCCTGGCTATGGTGAAGATGCCTCAGTAAATATGGATGAGCAAACAGTGCCTGCAAATGGCTACAATGATGTTAATTCAGCCACCGGCTCACAAACTTCACAATTTAACAAAATGCCCATGGGTGTAGCCTATCCCGTGGACATGTCTTATACTGAAGAAGAATCCA
This sequence comes from Chymomyza amoena, assembly GCA_037043745.1. NCBI lineage: Eukaryota > Metazoa > Arthropoda > Insecta > Diptera > Drosophilidae > Chymomyza > Chymomyza amoena. Next base: position 189,007 of record JBAMAX010001826.1, read on the forward strand.
ATGAGCCATCAGGCTACGGACCGCAGGCCAGCTCCTCCGAGTCTGCAGTAGCCAGCAGCACTGAGACGACTTATCAAAAGATTTCCAACAACTACAACGAGCAGGCGCAAACATCGCAGATTTCCAACAACTACAACGAGCAGGCACAAACATCGCAGATTACCAATAACTACAATGAGCAGTCCCAGTCTCAAACATCGCCCGCTTATGTCAGACCCACATCCAATGCTAACAAGCCCAATCGTCCAGTGGCTTCCTACATAGGCATGGTTACCATGCAAAACTATAACAAACAACCTGCGGCTGACTACAGTCAGGTGCCACCAGAGGTCTCCGTCTCATCACATACGACCAAGGTGCAAGGAGACTATGTGGAGGAGACGCCAGCTTATCCGCAAACAGCTGTAAAGTTGCCAGTTACTACACCAGTGGCTGTATACATATCTTCCACCTCTGCACCCTTGGCACAAAGACCACAATATGACAGTTTAGTGACAGACAGCTCCTCAGTGCGACCTTTGCTGGTGACAGCCGGACCCAAACCACGTCCTAGGCCCAGTCAGAAGCGACCTTCCAGCAGCAGCGGCAGCATTAAAAAGAAGCCACAACCGTCCACGGCTAGCTACAATCCCGCATCGCAATCCCTAGCCGACTATACGCCAACCGAGAGCTATACCCGGCGACCTGTAACACAGCCTGCCAGCAACTATGACATTGAGGATGCTACACAGTCCTACAACAAGCAACCCAGCGGCAGCTATAACCATGAACAGGAAGTGCAGCCCGCCTTAAGTTATAATCAAGAGGTAGCTAGTTCGCCCACGCGTCGTCCTGGCACACAAAAGCCGCCAGGAAAGAAGCCAGTATCCACTAGCTATGTAACTGGACCCAGCACACCACGTCCTCCGGCTACCGTGGACTATCATTATGACAAGGTGCCGCCGCTATATATGGCCGACGATAAGTTGGATGCGTTCATACAAAGCACTGCCGAAAACATAGTTGGATCCACGCCGGCGCACTACCAGCCACCACTCTATGCAACCACAGCCACACCAGTGCATAGCCGACCCACTAACAACTATGGTAGTCAACATAAGAAACCCGGATTCGTGCAGGTGCAGAACGGCACACCCAAACCACCCGTGCCCACAGTGCTGATAACGCCCAAGCCGACAGCTATCAATCTAGTTACAGCCAGCTCATGGGCACAGACGTCCAACACCAAGCTAGCTGAACGTGATACCACCACTCCGTCCTACGTCTATAAGAGACCCACTAATGCGGGCAGCACACCACAATATGCGCCAGTGCAGCCGGTCAGCTCCAACGATTTCGAGGATCCAGGCTACTTTGGCATGCAGAGCAACGTGCATAGTGCCTTTACGCAGTCCACTACCGAAGCGGTGTTTGCAGTGCCCTCAGATGACAAGCCAGCATTCCCAGGCTATTATGGACCTACTCCCACATATCCGGCCTTCTCAGTGCCTGGCGAAAAGGTTGGTGAACAAATCGAAGAAGAGACCTACACCTCACCCAATGATTTCGTCAACTTCCCGCCGGTGCGCAATCCTAACCTAAACATGTCCGCTGTCTCGAGTGCTGTTACCAGCGATATTGAGCTATCCACTCCCTCTTTTGTTGAGGATGTTGTGCTTAAGGACAAAATGAATACGTTGGTGCACAAACTGGTTGCCTCGTTGCAGGGCAATTTCGAGGCTTTGGCGGATATGATAGATGAGCCTAACAACACAGCGGCTACGTATCAAGCGGGAGCAGCTGGCGGAGCTACTACGGTGACACGTAAACCCACAAAAAAACCCGTGCGCGTGGCATCGACCACCAAGCCAAAGGCAACTACCAAGAGGCCAGTAACACGTGTGTCCACCAAGGCGCCAAATAAGAAAACTTCGGTGACGACAAGAAAACCAGCCACACGACGCACCACTGTGCTGCCATCCACAACCACGCGCAAACCAAGCTCCAAAAAGCCCACACGTCGTGTTACCCCCACTTCCACTACAATCAGCGCAGCGCGTCCTGTAGACGATGAGATTGTGGACGAGGAAGATGAGGAAGACGTTAATCCCAATCCACAGGATAATGAAATTGATCAGGGTTCTACGCTTAGTTCGTACGGCGGCGCCAATGGACGCAAGATACGTAAGTATTGAGTGAATAAAGCATAGACAAGCATAGACCCGCAACGAACTGTCTCTCTTACTCTCTTATTCACTCACACTCTCTCTCTTTCTCTTATTTTCTCTTGTTTTTAATCTTCATCATGCACATAACCAAAATTCTCCAAATTCTCTGTACCTATCAATCCAATTGCTCTGTACCAAATCATTCAATAACTTTAGCACGTCGCCGCAAACGGCCTGCCAAGCGGCAACAGAAAACAAGCTCTTAACTAATCACAAAGTCCCAAGTCCGTTAATCCCAACTCCTTTCCTGCTCTAGTCACTGTTCCATTGTCCCTTCCCAAATCCTCCTAGTCAACCTTTTGTAAGCTGCCTGCTATTGACTCTCATCCTTCACACTTTTTTGGTCACATTCGCTCGCTTGCTTGCTGTTATTTGTCTGTCTCGCTCTCTCTCTCTGTGTGTCTCACTCTCTCTCTCTCTCTGTCTGAACACTCCCTACTCCTAACCTCACATTTCACTCCCCATCTACAGAATGCGGCGTTCGTCCTCATGTCAAATCCGGTCGCATTGTCGGCGGCAAAGGCTCCACTTTTGGCGCCTTTCCCTGGCAGGTGCTGGTACGCGAATCCACCTGGCTGGGTCTCTTCACCAAAAACAAGTGTGGCGGTGTCTTAATCACAAACCGCTATGTCATCACAGCCGCTCATTGTCAACCTGGGTAAGTGCGATGACAGCTGCAGCTGAACCTATGCCACATGTCACTAACCTTAACTTGCTTTCACCTTCAGTTTCCTTGCCTCATTGGTGGCAGTCATGGGTGAATTTGATATTTCAGGCGATTTGGAAAGCAAACGACCCACTACCAAGAATGTCAAACGTGTCATAGTACATCGTCAATACGATCCGGCCACATTCGAAAATGATTTGGCTCTGCTAGAGCTGGACAGTCCCGTGGCGTTTGATACACATATAGGTAAGTTGAAAAAGAGGTTACACATTTTTTATGGGTTCCGAAATATTTGTATACCTCATAATTCTAAGTCATTTAACTTCTCGACCCTGAATCAATCCTTTTAAAAACGTATTATATGTAGCTGCGTCATTTTGACTTGCTGTTTCCGCATATCCATTTTTAAACTGCTTGAGTTCAAAGCAGCTTTGCAGCTATGAAACATTCAACCATTCCCAAAGCTCCTTCAAGCGCACAGGAAGAACTTCCTTAACTGAGCTTAACCTTCGAAGTTTACCAAGGACACCGCAAAACACGCAGCTTTGAAATGAAAATATGCTCCATGGCAAATTGTTGTCAGTGTTTTACATATATTTGGCCTTAAGTTAACAAGTCATGATAACGTGTTTTAAAACTTGGAGGGGTGGGGAACAAGGAACACGTACATAAATACATACTTAAGGGAATGTTATTTGGCAGAAACACCCACACAGATATTATATGCTTCATTTTGATTTGGTTATTTTTACGCATGAATATTTTTATATTTACGGAAATACTTTAAAAATTGTAGCATACTTTTCGGTGCCTGTGCATAAAGCAAGCAAGCAGTTAGCTTAAGGGGTTCACGCTCTTACAAGCAGTGCAAGAAATGAGTTTCAAAAAGTTTTTATTTTTAGGGATATAAATAGGGTACATGACTTAATTTTGCATAAATTTGATTTATTGATAAAATTAAACTTTAAAAGAATTATAATTTTTATGCTTAATCTTTCTGGTTGACATGATTAATATTCTACTCAAAAATTTAAAATTTCTCATCAAATTAAACAAATTAAATTTTTGTTTCTTCAAAAATTCTTTATATATACATGAACCTAACTTATGAGATATGCTTTCGTAACAATAAAAATGGACATGAGATTTTAAATTTTCAGGAAAAATATTATTCTAGAATTTTACGGACCAATTGTGAAATTTACGACCAATTAGTAAGCAATTCTCTTCGAAATTAATTTTCTGATTTGAAAATATTTGTAAAACACCAAAATTTCTTATATAAATAGGGGATTTTTTCTTTAGCTATAATTATTATAAATATCTCCTAGAATTTACAGCTTTATTTATATTTATAAAATAAACTGAATAAGTCTGCTTCATCGCTCTTATTCAGATCATAGGGCGGTCTTCTATACCTAATCGGTAAAAGCATATTTTGATTATAAACTATTTTTCTCATATGGCATATTATGACGCAAAACTTATTTAGCGAAAAACGGCAAATACCTCTTTATCAGAAAGTTTATTTCTATATATGTCATATTTATTTATATATGCTAAAAATTCTATATGGCATGATTCTTTTAGTTTTATAGGAAACTACCTGTAGGACTTTTTGTATAACTAATCGATAAAAGCATCTTTTAATTCTGGAACAGTTTCTTCTTATTTGGCATATTATGATGCAAAGCATATTTAATGGCAAATACCTCTTTATCAAAAAGTTTTTATCTAAATGTGTCATATTTCCTTATCTTCTGATTTGGATAATGCCGAAGACTTTATATTCGATAATTATACCCTGTACCGTATGGTACCAAGGGTATATTAAGTTTGTGCAAGCCGAAAATGTATGTTACATACAGAAGGAGACGTCGGAGACACCCCAAAGTTACCTAAAATATGATCAGTGTAAATAGAGAAGTCGATGTACACATGTCCGTCCGTCCGTTTGATAGCCTAGATCTCAGAGATGGTAAGAGCTAGAGTTACCAAACTTTCACATTAGATCCCATATTATTCCATAGGAGGCAAGTTTATTTTATTTTTTTGATATCGGGGATAAATTATATAGCTCCCATGGGGGTGTTTGAGACGACCTCGACAAAAAAAAAGCGTTTTAGGTGAATAATTCGTTTGTTTATGAAGATATCGTAACCAAATTTGGTATTCGAAAGTGTTTTATAGTTCCCAATCACTGTACCAAATTTGATCGAAATCGGTTGACTATATCATATAGCTCCCATAGGACCGATCGGCCAAAATAACTTTTTTAAAGAAAAATTCGCTATATTTCGTTTCTTAATAAAGATATCGTAACCAGATTTGGCGTTTGGAAATTTTTTAGACCACTTAAGCAATGTGCCAAATTTGAACAAAATCGGTTGACTATATCATATAGCTCCCCTAGGTCGATCTTCCAAAAAATCGATTTCTTAACAAAATTTGTTGTGTTTCGTTTTGTTTGTTAAGATATTGGGACCAAATTTGACATTCGTGAGTAGTTTATAGTTCCTAAGCACGGTACTAAATTTAATCCATATCGTTTGACTAGATCATATAGCTCCCATAGGACCAATCGGTCCAAAAACACATTTTTTATACAAAATTCGATGTGTTTTGTTTGTTTGTAAAGATATTTAAAATAAATTTGGCATTCATATCTTTTTTAAGGTATTTAAGCACTGTGTCAAATTATATTGAAATCGGTTGACTATATCATATAGCTCCCATAGGAACGATCGGTCAAAAAAAATTTTTGCTTAAAAATTCTTCTGTTTTTTGGTTTTTTGTGAAGAAATCGGACTTTATTACAAGCTAGTGGTACAGGGTATCCTAAAGTCGTCCGCGCCCGACTTTACGTCCGCCATTTTTTTTAGGATGAAACAGCAAAATAAATGTCTTATGCCATTTTGTGGCATAGTTTTATTATTATTATTGAAAACAGCTATAAAGGATATGATATGATTCAGTTAAACATATCCAAAATGAAAATAATTTGTTTATTTAACATATTTTATGTAGCACTTAAAGCTTGCATATGAGTAGGTTTCCCAATTCGTCATTTCATGACGACTCTTCCAACCTTATTTCAGAAAATAAACCTCAAAGAAAAAAATATCAAAGTGGGATAGAAAATAATTAGCTAAAATTGCCAAGTTCTGCCATATTTCAAACAAAATTTTAAAAATATGACAGCTTTATGACTCTTTTTTTTATATGTCATATCTTACAGTTAAAAAAATCTAGCTTGCAATAATATTTCAGCTGATATGATTAGATAAAAAAATTATGTATTGTCATATTTTTTTCTTAATAGATAGCTTCAATATATTTGCAAAGCTCTGCCATATTTAAAAAAATATAATCAAAAATATGACAGCTTTATCACTCTTTTTTTGATATGTCATATCTTACAGTTTAAAAAATCTAGCTCTCTTTTGATACCTAATTTTGTTATGTCAAGATTAAAATCAAAAATATTTGATTAGTTTTATTAGTTAGTCATTTTATGCCCACTCTCTCTCCATATATTTAAAAAAAATAAGCACAAGAGCAAAAAAAATTTAATAAAAGAAAGAAATTGTAAGTTGTCATATTTGTACCTAATAAAATGGCAAAAAAAAACTGTATCAAAAATATAACCGTTTTATGACTCTTTTCTTAATATGACAAAACTAAAGATTTAAAAATTAGCTTCTTGTTTGTCATTTTGTCATATTTTGCCAATTTATTTACTCGTCGACAAGCATTATATCGAAGAAACAATCCTAAATTTAATTCTAATCCAAAAAAGCACATATTTCAGAGTAAAAATAGCTTTAAGTTGCCATATTCATTGAGGATCTAAAAATTTAGTAATTTTTTGTCATTTTGTCATATATTGTAAGATTTTGCCAATTCATTTACTTGTAGACAAGTATTATATCGAAAAAACAATCCCGAGTTTAATTCTAATCCAAAAAAAAAACATATTGCAAAGTGAAAATAACTTTAAGTTGTCATATTTTTTAGTCAAACTTGTTGCACAGTTGTCATTTTGTGACATATTTGAAAAACCCCTACAACAATATTTGTTTTTTATGATGTGAAAAGCTTTAAAATAAAATATTATTTATTGGTCATTTTGTCATATTTTATGCAGCACATGGAGCTTCCATAAATTTTTTAAGGTTTTTGTAATTCGTAATCGAAAATAAAACAAATGCGATTATATTTTGAAGTGAAAATAACTTTAAGTTGTCATATTCTAATCCAGAAAGCTAGCTTGCATTTAGTTGCATTGCTATTTTGTGGCATATTTTATTAGGGGAAAATTACATCTAGCCTTGATATGCCCAAATTAAAGACCAACAAATTTTACTTATTGTTTGTCATTTTGTTATATTTTATATATATGTTTCGTTGTTTGTTGTTATATTTTGTATTGTAGTAAAAAAAATAAATGTTTGTCATTTTGTCATATTTTAGGCAGCATTTAAAGCTTGCATATTTGTATTAAGATTTTGGTAACTTATTCGGCAGGTATAATATTGTTAAAACAAACCTGAAAATAAAACGAATCTTAAACAAACATATTTTGGAGTAAAAATCGTTGTCATATTTTTTAGTCAAGAAAGAAAATTTACATATGCACTTTGTTACTTACATTTTGGTATATTTTAATAGGAATATATATTTCATTTTAGCTCTTATGACATCTAGTTAAAGATTAAAAACAAAAATTATTTTTAATTGTTTGTCATGTTGTCATATTTTAGGCAACATTTGAAGAGTGCATACATATATTAAGGTTTTAGTAATTTATTCGAAAAGGTAATATCGTAAAAACAATCCTGAGAATAAATAAATCAAAGGCGACATACTTTGGAGTAAAAATCGCTGTCATATTTTTTTATCAAGAAAAAAATTTTCATATACACAGGCACATAGGCCATATTGTGGCATATTTTAATAGGAATATATATTAAATTATAGTTCTTATAGCAGCTAGCTTTTATGTGACGAAATTAAATTCAAAAATAATGCTCAATTGTTTGTCGTTTTGTCATATTTTATGCAGCTCTTAAAACTTGCATACATAAATAAAGGATTTGATAATTTATTCGGCAAGTCTAATATCGGAAAAACAATCCAAAGTATAAAACAAATTCAAATGCGAATATATTTTAAGGCAAAAAACGTTTTGAACTGTCATATTTTTTAGTTACATTTGTCATATTGTGGCGTATTTGAATAGGAAAAATAGCTACAAAAATATTTTAGTTATTAAGACACCTAGTTTTGATATGTCATAAGACTTTTTTCTTGTCATAAGACTTTTTTTCTTGTCATAAGACTAGAAAAAAATATTTTGCTCAATTTTTGACATTTTGTCATATTTTATGACCTTTGACGCGTACATATGTGTTGATTTTCAAATGTTGTATTCTTGTAAAGGAGGCAAGTTTGCATCATTTGCCATTTTATGGCTTATTGTAATATTGAAAACTGTCACAATATGACAGCTCTTATAACATTGAGTTTTGATCTAAAAAATAAACAAAGTTTCCTTAATTGTTTATCATGGTGTCATATTTTATCCAACACTTAAAGTTTTCAAATGTCAAACTTTTAATGATACTTGTATTCCACTTTCCACGGAAGCATCCAAATCCCAAAGCGAACATAAGTTCAATTGAATGACGCTCACACAGTCGTTATTGTTGTTCCCAAATTTTTCTCAAAATTCGAATCCCATTTAAAATACTTTATGCCACAGCAACCAGCTGCTAGAAAACTGCTTGGCAACTGCTTACTTGCTAAGGCCAGCAAACCCCTTGCCCAACTTAGCTGCTTAAGGCAGACTGCTCGTTTATGTGAAAAAACTTTGCGCTCCTAAATTTTATAAACTTTTTTTCTTTTATGTTTAGTGCCCATTTGCATGCCCAATGATCTGGCGGACTTTACGGGTCGCATGGCGACAGTCACCGGCTGGGGACGTCTTAAGTATGGCGGCGGTGTGCCCTCCGTGCTGCAGGAAGTACAGGTAAGACTGTGGCAAGCCGTAAAACACGTAACACACACAACTAATTAAAACTTAAATTAACCAAACAATAGGTGCCAATTATCGAGAACAGCGTTTGTCAGGAGATGTTCCACACCGCTGGCCATAACAAGAAGATACTCAACTCATTTCTGTGCGCCGGTTATGCCAATGGCCAGAAAGACTCCTGTGAGGTAAATTGTCTTATCAACAAAGTTGGGCGGTTCGTTTTTTTAATTATCTTTGGTACTCTCCCCTAGGGTGACAGTGGCGGTCCCTTGGTGCTCCAGCGTCCAGATGGGCGCTACGAACTGGCGGGCACTGTCTCGCATGGCATCAAGTGTGCGGCGCCGTATCTACCTGGTGTCTATATGCGCACCACCTTCTACAAGCCTTGGTTACGCAGCATAACAGGCGTTAAATAGACCAACTCCATACATAAATCCTTCCTAGAAACCTTCATCCGCTCCCGCACCATCCCCTCCCCCTGTACTGTAAATACATTTTTAGAAGTTAGAGCAAAATGTTGGCGCACCTTTTCAAAAAACCGAAAATTTTGATTTAGTTTGTAAAACTCTCTCTTAAATGTATGTCAGTCTGTTAAAGAGTTGAAAATGAATTTTTATTGCCTACTTTTAGGCGCTCTTAACATTTATGCTAAACTAATTTATTTATTTTTTGACTTTTTGTACGCGTGCCTTTGTAGTCTGAATGTGTTTACGTTATTAATTAATTATATTTAAGCAATATTTATTTATTTATTTAATATTAAGCGTATTTGTTTATTTATTTTTTATTGAATTATTTATTGCGCTAATGATTTTGATTCAACTAAAAACTAGAGCAAACATTAAATGAAATTGTATTTTTTAAGCGATAAAAAAAATTGTTAAATTTTCACTAGCAAATTGTTGTTAAAAAAAAAATAATGAATATCATGTTTTTAGTTCAATTGAATTTACTAAGCTAATATTAAATTATTTATTTAAATTATGTAGCATTAGTTTCTTAAGTGCAAAAAAAAAAAAACAAAATCACAACGAAATAAATTTTAAAAGAAACGAAAAACCAATTTATTTTGCGTTAATTAAGTTGCAACTAGTTTTCGCATTGCGGCAAGTTGCAAGTTGCTACAATGTTGCAATTGCAACTACGTCATGCATAACAAATGTCCAGCTAGTAATTGGCAAACCAAACTTGCACCTTGCAACAAAATAATATAAAAAAAGCAAATTCTATTTCTATTTTCTATTTCATTCAATTCAAATACGATTTTATGCTTTGGCATTCGTAACTATATTTGTTGTATATATATATATATATATCTATTATATATGTGTTTGCTGTGTTTGTGTGACCTTATATGTGTGTCTGGGGCAAACAAGCGAAATCAATATGGCAGCCAGCAAGCTATATGTATGAGTTTGTACCGTACACAAATTGACTGCTGCTGTGCGCCATTGCAGCGGCCATTTTGCAAGCTGCCATTTTCTACTTGGCAGTTCCGGCAGCAAACATCTATCTAAAATAACAAGAATTTTATGTTAGAGAAAATCTCGACGTGAGGATACATTGCAGCAAAATCATTAAAATGAACCCACGCAATATGTGGGATAAAAATAGAAAAGTTGATCAGAAATTGAGAACATTTTTGTTCTTAAAGAGGAAGTTATGTATTGAGAATTTAATAGACTTCAAAAATGTACAACAAATATTTATAAGCATCGTACTTGCAACTTTTTAAAAGCAATTTTTCGAAGAAACTCAGTTGTCATTACGCTATGTCCATTAAGGCAAGTTTCTCTGCCGAAATTCTTTCGTACCGAAAAAAAAAGGCTTTGCAACTTGAAAAATATTTTTCGAGTCCGATTATCTAGAAATGTTTATACCCTTCAGTTATAGGTCTTCTTTTTGTTCTATTAACTCAGGAGCAGCATACGACCTATAGATACAAAAGGTAAGGAAACCAAAGCTCAATTATCTCAATGGAAGCTGCCCCACGAACAAAGACCGAAAAACGCCCAAGTTCGGTCGAATGTGAAAGTTTGCCCCATTTTCTTCGATTTCAGGGGCTTGGTGCATCATGAGTTCTTGCCACAGGGTAGAACGGTCAATAAGGAATATTACCTGCAAGATATGCGCAATTTGCGAGAATCGCCAGCAATGCGCCAGAAACGCCCGGATTTGTGGAAGAACAAAAATTGGCTTTTGTACCACGATAACGCCCCTGCTCACACATCGTTGCTTGTGCGCGACTTTTTGGCCAAAATCAAAACACTAACGATGCCGCAGCCATCGCATTCCCCAGATCTGGCCCCCTGTTACTTTTTCTTGTTCCCTAAACTGAAGAAGCCCATGAAAGGACGACGCTACGCTACGATTGACGAGATAAAGACGGCATCGAAGGAGGAGCTGAGCAAGATAAAAAATTATGATTTTTTGAAGAGCTTCGAAGATTGGAAAAACCATTGGCACAAGTGTATAATATCTCATGGGGGATTACTTTGAAGGGGACAAAATAGATATTCATGAATAAATAAATAATTTTTGAAAAAACACAAAATTTGCGATATTTTTTGAACACACCTCGTATTAAATTTGTGCAATGCATCAGATGAACAGATACAAGAAGGAAGCGTTGCAGACTCCAAGTCCTTTATATTATACAAAAATGCTTATCATAGTCTTATTATAGCGACTGATTCCTGGTCGTCTGTATAAACACCTAGATTTCGGAGACTGTAAGAGCTACAGACATGAAACTTTACTATCTGGAATTCTTTAGAAGATGAAATTTGTTAAGTTTTTATCTCAAACTTAACCGTTCCCTCGTAGTATTATAGATTTTCTCGCTTTTTACCTACACAGTTTAATATTTCGATCTTAAACTTGACTATGCGTCGTAGTAAATTGCATTTGTGTATCATAAAAGAATGAAAAATTGGACAACTATAACAAAAGCTATAGTCAAAAATGCTCTAACTGTGGTAAAAAAAAACTACCCCGAATCGACAAATTTTGTTAAGAGTATTCATGTGACCCGCATAAACAAATCATCATAAAAATTTTATTGATACCATACCCTCACTGCCTGCAATCGATTCACGATTTTTTCTTCCGCAACCCTTAACATATGCTCTTGAAACTTAGCCCATATACTTCAAATAACCTATTTGACACGACTATTCAGTTTTCACCAACATCGGTAGAAATTTATGGATGTCTGAAATGGTTCACAAATGGAATATGCGGCAAGAATTTCTTTCGAGAAAAGAAGCACGTGGTATTACATCTAATAATAATATTGAGGAGAAAACTACCCTGCGAGCCTTAGGACCTATTGTTCTCCCTACTAGCTCTAAAGCATCTTGGCCAGTCCAGTTGTGTAATTAAATTTAATTATCTATGATGGTTTTAGGTACCAGGTATCTAATTCGAGGTCAAAATAGCGCAACCCACAAGTTCTCTTGAACAACCTAAAATATATCATCATTTTATGGCAATTTTTTCTATAAGCGAAATTTGTTGAAAAGCTTGGTATTGATAAATCCAATATACTATATAACAAAATTTCGTATTGCATTAAGTTTGGCCTTTCCGATATTCTCATATATATAATCAGGGCCGTAGAGAACAAAATCCGGGCCCGGACGAATAAGGTACTGGTTCCTCTATGATACGTTTAGCCTCAATCACAGACAATAATTAAACCGGGCCCTGAGAAAACTCCAGCTCCGAGGGGATTCCCTACACCTCTCCCCATACACTGATCGGTCCTGCCTCATAAAATGTAAACGTGTCTTAGCGACTTTAATATAAAAGATACATCCGTTCTGATGCAGTACTGTAGTCAAAAAGAAAGGAAACATACTGAAACATCTCCCATTGCGCTCTGATCTATGTACCAAATACTTTATACGGATTCAAAAACGATTTCCAATAAAAAATACCTTGTCAGATTTTCTGAAATAACCTTCAATAGACCTCGTTTTTATGAGGTTAAGGCAGAACTCTGCCGCTGCTAATGCCATGTAACTATAAAAGTACCGACCTGAAATCTTTCAGCTATTCACATTATCAGAAGAGTTTAGAGACCCGAACAGGGGCGTAACGAGGTCGGGGTTTGGTGGGTGTGACACCCCCAAACATCCATCAGTTGGCAAATCTCGGGTATTTCACGCAATATTCGAGAAATAATAATTCAGAATCGGATATTTGTCGGTAATTTGTTGAATCGAGTCGGCATTTTGAGGCTCATTACCCCTCTACATTCAATGCTCTCGCTTCGCCACTGGACCCAAAGTTTCTCAACTATTTATTTTGTTAGAGAAATACAGTTTGCAAAAATAATAATTGGATATAAAGCAGTTGCGGAATCAAGGATTTGGGAATACTCGTCATTTCGAAGTGTATATATAGTATATCAGATATGGCAGTAGACTGTCAACATAATTTCCAGCTTTTGGGGAGAGGAGTTCGGACCCAAAAACCTCCCTTGGATCAGTCACTAGTGTAAAGGCTCATGAGATTTTAATCGACAAAAACAATATTGACACTTCGTTGAAAATTTATGCCCATTCTCAAACCATTTTCTTTGAAAGAAACTATTATCTTTTCTTGGCTGTAAACAGCTTACGGAGCATCTGGGATCATTCATAGACTATGTGATGCGTCCGGTAGGAGGAAAGAGGGTCTGAGCGAAGCGTCACGAAATACAGCAAATCATATGGAAAATCTTCAAAAATATCGCGTTACTGTGTCAAGGGGAGGGGGGTCTATTTTTGACTGAAAATCAGCGTCACGTAATTTATGGATAATCCCTTTGCACTCCTTGGCACTGAAGACTGCCACTAAAGACTGCCATCTACCTGTTTTGTCTTATCAACATAGACACGATTATTGAGTTAGGATGTAACTTAGAGCGTCTCTTATCCTGTTTCAGGCATCTCTTCCCCACTCTGTGATACCTGCTCCTTTCTAAGTAGGCACGATTTTTCCACAACGCACAGATTCATAAAATCTTCGCTTTGAAAAAGTTGATCGCTAAAGTTTCTTAATCTGTACAAAGTACATGAATAGTCCAGCGGACCCGCTTAAAAATCTTCCGTTTGATTTCAATCTCTTCTCATACAGTGCGTCGAATATGTCTAGAGACGTCAACAAAGCTGAAGTAGCCAAAGATCTGAAGTAGTATTTTTCACTCAAACGCGCCAAGAATATTTTCATCACAGAGTAGCTAAAGCGTCTTGTACAGTGTTAACTACTTCCTTCCGCCAACCTTTCAACGGCGTACCAAGAACACAGTAGCCAGGAAACGAGCATGTCCGTCAACATGACTTTGCGAAAACAGGAAATAATTTCTCGTTAGGCTAAATATAGTAAGTACAGAGCATCTCAGTGTTGGAAAGCAGCTATGGATAAACATTTTTTTATATACTGTCTGCTGAACCGAGAGTATACTATGTTAGACCCGTATGAGCCGTGCTACCCACTCAGATTTGTTCATCCACTCTATTTGGCCACATGTTGAAAATATCAAGCCTTAATTCCAAGAAAAAACTCTCCCACAGGCTATTAGCAAATTCTTGGAATGTTAATACATTATATGAGTACGTTAATAAGCAGAACTTAAGTATGTATCTTTCAAAGATAATCCACGACTCATGTATTCCGTATTAAGTAAAATTAAATACATATTTCTGCTATAAATTTCAACATGGCTGCTGCCATCTTAAAGTATATCCTTTTTATTAAAGTATCTGAACACCTTCGGCATCTAAACAAAATCATTTAACCGTGCACACAATTCTTAAAGCTTTTCGCTTAAGCTCTCGAGAGAAATAAATTCGTCTGGTTTTGGCAAGGCTTTAACAGATAGTATTACAATTTTCTTATTATTCCTATAAATAATCACTCTCAAACACATAAACAAGACGCCCTTGGAAAATCTTTAGTGTAATGATTAATTTATTTAATTAAAGCTTAGTAGTTGGTTAAGTGCAAATTGATTAATTTGCATTTTGCGTAATGTAACTATTGGATACACTACAATATCTAAATGAATAATTTATAGAAGAACAAACTTCATTCATGCTAAACTTCATTTATATGCATAACAGCACATAGATACACACAAATACACACACAGAGCCACACAGAGCCACCCATACACTTAAACAAACTTGATGAAATTTATGTAATACGTTTTTAAATGTTAATCGAAATTTTGGACAAGCCAAACAAGCGCTCTGTGACGTCAGTCTACACACATATCTATCACAAATGTTGCGACTTTTCATTGATTCCTAGGCGGCTAATCTCCGGAAGCACTCACGTACATAAACACTGAGCGAAACGTAAAGCTTTCCGTCAGTCGCACTTTTAATTCATGAAAATCAACAGCGAGGATAAAGCTTACTCACAGAAGCAAAGCCATGATGTGAAGGAATAAGGTGACGCTTTGGCGTGTGCAACTTTTGGCTCTCTCTGCGCATGTACGTTGTATAAACGAAAGTTTATTTTATTTCATTCAATATATATATTTTTTTGATTCCTTAATACAAATTACAAAAAAATTAAGAATTCTTGATATTTCAATTTATATTGGGTTAATTTTAAAATAATAAAAAAAAAGGTGATTTTTTTTTTAATTCGATATTTATATTGTATTTATTTTTTTCTATTATTTACACTGAAGCTATCTTGTAACTTTAAAAAACTATATGGATTGTTGGCTTAGTCCTTCGAACACTGAAACTATTTGTGGCTGTACCTACAAAACTATTCAAAATTTTGGGTATAGACTATTTTTTCCATGTACTTAGAGCTCATATAGGAGGTCTACATATACCACTGTGAAAAATATGCTCAAATCTTTTACCGATATTTTACATTTTATTGCAATTTTGGTCTGGAATATCTATATCTTAAAAAAATCTGAAGGCCCTTATACTTACAAACAATGTTTAATTTTTATAGAATATGTGCGTAAAACTTCATCTTTCTAAAAAATTATAATAAAATTTTAAGATTTTTTGACAGAATATGACAATGTGCAGTGCACAGTGGAAAAAAAGAGCTACAAAAATTGCGATTTTTCGATTACGGAGAGTAAATTTCTGATTTATGGCGCATTTTTTTTATTTTAATTCTGAAAGTTAAAAACTTAAGCTGGCAAAATTAGAATTTTGTGCATTTATGTGTAGCCTATATTTATGCTCATTTTCATGGAAAGACTATCACTGAAAAGACAATTAAATAACCCTAATTATATTTGTTATCATTTTTTAAACATCTTAGATTGCAACCTTCTAAATGATTTTCAAAGCCTAATCCCAACAATTTTTTGTATGTTCATTTTTGGGATTTTTCCCACACCTAACCAATTTTAATGACTATTAAAAAATTTTGAGAAATAAATTGGTAGACAATTATTTTAGAGATGATGTCCCGAAGTGATTTTTCAAAAACGAAAAACTCTCCCTCACTTATAAGGCGACGGGCTGGCCACATTTAAAGCTACTCGACCTTGGAATGAGTTTATCCCAAATTGTTTGAATTGAATTGTCTACGATTGACTTGCAGTTAAATCGAGTTGAATTGAACTGACAGTGTTGTACAGTGAACTGAATCCGCACGCAACTGAACTGAAGTGAACAGGAAACTATATACACTGCCGCTCAACTGCATAGGCTCACGATTTCTACAAAAGTTGTTGGAGCATAACTTGCCAATCAATTGGCCGATCGCGATGAAATATATTGTTTTTTATAGATACTTCTATTGTTAATAATAAACAACAGTTAGCGGTCACTAACATTAGTACGGATAATTTTATTTTTTGTTTTCCGTTAGCATACCAAAATTTTGTTTTTTATTTTGGCTCAACAGAATAGGTTCAATAGTATTTAACTTCAATTTGTGAGCGACAGCCACAATTTAAAGATGTCAATTCTTAAGTTTTTATCACTTAATAGTTATTGTAGCAATTATTATGTAAAATGGGCCGAGGAACTCAACTAAGTGATCTCGAAAAAGGTAGAACAGAAGGATATATCGAGTCTGGTTTAAGTCGCCGTTAAATCGTAAAAGACATTTCGATCCGAACAATAATAATTAATAAAAGCTCTGTGATGGCTACATCACCTCTTTGAGGTTCACTTGCTTTTGGTCCTTAGATTAAGAGAAAAAAAATGGCGGACGTAAAGTCGGGCGCGGACGACTTTAGGATACCCTGTACCACTTGTAGCTTGTAAAAAAGTTCAATTTCTTCACAAAAAACCAAAAACAGAAGAATTTTAAAGCAAAAATTTTTTTTTTGACCGATCATTCCTATGGGAGCTATATGATATAGTCATCCGATGTCAAAATTTGACACAGTGCTTAAATACCTTAAAAAAGATATGAATGCCAAATTTCGTTAAAATATCTTTACAAACAAACAAAACACATCGAATTTTGTATAAAAATCGTGTTTTTGGACCGATTGGTCCTATGGGAGCTATATGATGTAGTCAAACGATTTGGATTAAATTTAGTACAGTGCTTAGGAACTATAAAATACTCACTAATATTAAATTTGGTCCCAATATCTTAACAAACAAACGAAACACAACAAATTTTGTTAAAAAATCGATTTTTTGGAAGATCGGACCTATGGGAGCTATATGATATAGTCAACCGATTTTGTTCAAATTTGGCACATTGCTTATAGTGGTCTAAAAAATTTCCAAACGCCAAATCTGGTTACGATATCTTTATTAAAAAAAGAAATATAGCGAATTTTTCTTTAAAAAAGTTATTTTTGGCCGATCGGTCCTATGGGAGCTATATGATATAGTCAACCGATTTCGATCAAATTTGGTACAGTGTTTGGGAACTATAAAAAACTTTCGAATATGAAATTCGATATCTTCCTAAACAAATGAATTATTCATCTAAAACGTTTTTTTTTGTCGATGTCGTCTCAAACACTCCCCATGGGAGCTATATAATTTATCCCCGATATCAAAAAAATAAAATAAACTTGCCTCCTATGGAATAATATGGGATCTAATGTGAAAGTTTGGTAACTCTAGCTCTTACCATCTCTGAGAACTAGGCGTTCACACGAACGGACGGACAGACGGACAGACGGACATGGGTATATCGACTTCTCTATTCACCCTGATCATATTTTGAGGTAACTTTGGGGTGTCTCCGAAAGTATCCTTCTATATGTTACATACATTTTCGGCTTGCACAAACTTAATATACCCGTGGCTGCGGAGCCCTCTCCGAAAATTAAACATATTCTCTTAGCTCTCTACAGACGCCATTTTGTTTTTATTACTTTTAAAAAATTAATTTTTATAGCTCAAATTATTGGATTTTGAATATAAAATAAAGTTTCATGCTCTACACACTATACAATCTAAATATTTGCAACTTGTGGCGTCACTGGCTTTCACAAACGTTGCCTACACAACGCGTCGTCTCCTCTCTTCGTTACTGCCGGAAAGCAAACAGCCAAAAAAGAGCTTTTTGTGTCCTCCGACAGGTGTCGACTGCTCACAGCTCAGTTAGCCGCAGTCAGTTGCTCAAAGGACGAGCAAGCCGAAGGTAACTACCAATTTCTGCTGCTGCTTTTAAGGACTCTCAAAAAGGGGCAAAGTTAAAGCCAATATTTGCCGACGCTTAAAACACGAAATGCCAACGCACTTAGGCTAAGTGAATTTAAACATTTTGTGTGTTTGTCAACACTAGTATTAGCCAGAAGTGCGCGTAAGTGTGCGTTTATCTGTGTTAAGTGTATCTCATAGATGCATGTGTGTGTGTGTGCGTGTTAACGTGTTAGTTTCTAATTACTCAGATGCAATTTGCATAATTATGCACAAATTGCAGTAAATGCATAAGTATGTGTTGTTGAGTGTGTGTTCTGAGTGTGTATGAGTGTGTTTATGTGTTTGTATCTGTGTTGCAAGTGTCATAAAACATACGTAAATAACCTTCCAAATGAAATGACTGCTGTGGTGTATCTGTGTCTGTGCTGTATCTGTGTGTACTTTGCGTACCTTTGTCTGCGGTGCAGGTGCGGATTCAGGGAAAAAAGGGTACACTGAGAGCATCTGATTTGCTCAAAAGTATGCTACATGTTTTCTTGAGACTTCCTACGTTCCCTTGAAGCAACTTTATTTCGCTCCTGTTGACATTCTGACATATTCTGACTCCGCTCCTGTGTTCTGGTGTCATAATTACTTCTGCCTCAATTTACTCGACTCGTTCGTCAGCTTCAGTTACTCCCAACCACAATTAACTCGTTTGCCAGCCGCCTGGCCAAACAATATCTTGTGGGCGTGTGAATACAAACACATTACATGGCTCCTGTCGCAACTTCTGACACCCGGCATCGTTTTCCGAATCTTCTACAGAATTCGCTCTCAGCTGGCTTTAACTGGCAACTCATTAAGTGGCTTTAATTGGAAGCATGTGGCTTTTTCAGTGAAGTCCCAAGTAATTGGAGGCTAATGGAAATTATGCTTTTGGGTAAAATTGCTTTATTTGGAAAAAGTTTTTGTTTACATGCTGTGAAAATGTGAGATAATTATTCATGAGCAGAAGCCTTCAATTCTAGGAAATGTAAGGGTATACTTAAGCAGAAACATTTTGAGATCTTTTTAAAATTGAATTCTCATGGTGTGGTTTTGAAAGGAACCATTTTGTTTTTTAGTACATTTTGTTATTGTAGATAAGGGTTTATTATTGATGATTTTTGACCCTTTAAGCCTAAAGAACGGAATAAAATTTAAGGATTTTTGATTCCCAAATAATTGCCGAATATAAAAAAATAATTGTTTCTAAAATTTTTACTTTAAATTAAAAATTTTTTTTTATTATATTAATGGCCAGTTCCAGTTTGCTACATTGCCTTTAATTTAGTGAAAAATTAGGAATTGTCCGATATTAACGCTGGAATTAACGTTTTTTTTTACATCTAGTTCAAATTTAAATTAAAAACTAAAGCTTACATCTTTTAAAGCGCTGGCAGTAATTTATGTTTATATTTATTTAATAAAATTTTTAACACGCTAATTAACGTTTTGGACTTAAGGATTTAGGAATTTTCCATTGAATTCGGACCAATTTCAAATTATTGCAACTGTCATTCTGATTTTAAAGTACCAGTCGAATAGGAATCCCAGTAAATCGCTGAAAAATATAGAATTCAAATTCAGATGTGACCCTTGAACTCAAAAACTTGTAAGATTTTAGAATTTTCCGTTGATTTCTGGCCAATTTTAAACTATTTTAACTGCCATATTGATTTCAAAGTACTCTGACTGTTGCAGCAAAGCAAACTATTTTTCAAGTGAAGTGTGAAATAAAAATATCTTTTGGTTGGTACTAAACGTCTCTATAGTCAGACCAGGGTTATCGGAGATAATAGAAATAAAATATTTTATAGGCGGTGTTTTGAATGGCCGGAATATCCCGGAATTTTAAGAGTTTGGCTCTCAAAGCTTAATAACGCGATTTTAAGAAACCAATGTTCGATTCTCAGTCAAGGCAATCCTTTAAGGTAACATTTTATTTTATATTGAAATTCTTCTTACGCAAAAATATATTATTATTGATAGACTAAGACAATTTAAACCAAATAATCCGTTTTATATAATTGGGTTTAAAAGAAAGAAAAGAAAGTATTGTTCTATGAAAGATACTATAAGAAGATCTTTTCTATGCTGATTTTGCTTGGGAGCAGAATATTGATTCTTTCTTTACCCCCAAATAATTTTAAGCGCTATATTTTCTAGAATTTTGTAGATATAGCTTTAAGGCGTAACCCCCAGGTACTTTTCGTGTAATTTGTTTTTTAGTTAACGAAGAACCAAAAACATAATTCTTGTTCTTCTCCAAATGTCAAATACTAAAAACTTTTTAGTTTTTGCAAAATCTTACAAAAGCTATTTTTAACAGAGGTGAAAGTTCAATTTTAAGAAGTTGATAATTTTCCAAAATTTATCTATTGTGTTCATCGTCAAATATGTTGTGTATCTTATGTGAGCTTAATAAATAAAAACTACTTACCTTAACATAAAAGATAGGCGAATTTTGAGTCCATCTTTATTTCAGCTTGTTTAAGACATATGTGAGCCTATTAGGCAAAAAACTGTTTACTTTTCGCCAAATTCAAAATAGCAATTTTATAGTGAATTTTAAGAAATGCATCTCTAAGAATCATAAAAGTCAAAAAAAAAAAAATTGTGCCTTTTGACGAAATAAAACATAAACATTTTTTGGAGCAGAGTTCCCATAAGCTCATTTTGTCGATCATTCTCATTTATTGATCATATTCTTTCTTACACTAATGTAGCTTGAAAAATATTGAATTTTTCACGAAATAAAAAAAAGGAGGATTACCTACGTCTGCATATATAATACTTAATGAGCTTTATAAAAAAATGTGCTTCTTTTAATTTTAAATTGATACAGAGCATCTCTCTGCCATTACTATTATCCAAAATATTAAATTTTTTGTAATCAAATACTTTGATATATTTAAGGATCGTTCGGATTACATTTTGTATAATTAAGATCATTAACATATTACATATAAAAGGCCCACAAAACAAATTTTGTACTCAAGGATTCCGATATGATTCCGATATAACTCCAATAAATTTTATAAAAAGGACATATGGATTTTAAAGATGTTTTTTTATCAATTTGTTTTTAAATTGTTGAATCCAAAGCCAAACCCCCAAAAATCATTCAGTTTCTTAGAGTTCCGATATAATCTCAAAAATATTTTTTTCTTTGAGATTTTTTAGGCCTCGGATTTCACCCTACTAATATTTGGGAAACACATTCAGCACTTCAAGCTTGCATTTTTTTTTTCGTCACTTTTTTTAAGATCTGTTGTACGAAAATAAGATTTTTATATTTTTTGGGTCGCTAAATCCAAATCCGATTTAAGAAAAAGACTCATATCATATCTTTAAATAATTTATTTATTAAATTTTTGATAATAAAAGAATTCTATATAAGAGTTTAATAATGCCAACTTGGTCTTATGCATTCAAATCTGGGGAACAACTGCCAAGTCAGATATTAAGAAAATCAAACTTTACAAACAAAACTTTGCGCAAAATTGCAGATGCCCTGTGGTATATCCGAAATGGAAACCTTCACAAGGATCTAGGCATTCCTTATGTGGGTGAAGTATCGAATAAACTTAGCGACCGTTACGTTGATCGCGTAAGGAACCATCCGAACTCGCTTGCATGTTCCCTGGCCGGTCATAGAGTAAGAAGACGCCTAAAACGCCTTCATCCAAAAGACCTCAGAATAATAATATAAAAAAAAAAAAAATTTATTCGGGTTTCTTAAGGGGCACATTGTTTGTGACATTTTTGAATACCTGTTGTACAAGAAAAATTTATTTTTTTGTGTCGCTCAATCCAAATCCGAAGTAAAAACAAACCCAGCATGTCAGGTTTATGAGATACCCTTTAAAAAAATTGTATTTACCGATTTCTTAAATTTATTTCAGAATCCTTTTTGTCTCTTTTTAAGACCAATTTTCCGCAAATATTTTTTTGGGTCGCTAAATCCAATTTCGATTTGCCAAAAAAAAGCATCCCAGGTTTGTGAGAATCCCTTTAAAACATTGTATTTAATTTTTTTTTTAAGGTTATTTTAGGCACTACCTTAGTTGTCGACTTTTAACCCTGAAAAGATGCCACTTATTGGGAATTCAAGAAAAAAAAAATATTGTGAATCCATCTATTTAAAATTTTGAGGGTATATTTATACATGTCCGTTTGTAGAATAAACAGTAAACTTTTTGAAATAAAATATTAAATATTTTTGAAATGACATGCGATCTCCGGTGGCGCCATAAAAAAAAAACGATCATTTTATCTTTAAACGCGTTTTTCTCGAAGACAGCATTTTTCGAATTTTAGCTGGAGTGATTACTCGGTGACAAATGATCCGATCGCTATCAAATTTCTTTTTGCATCTCCTCTATATAGTTCTCCATACGATGACCCTCCAGTTTTTTGATCTGATCAAATTGGCAGGCCAAAAACGACCAAAATTTTGGGAAAAATTTAACTTCTGACCCTCGGCAGAGGGTCATCGTACAGAAAATATGTTTTAGTTTAACGAGAATTTTTGTTTTTTAAGTTTTATCAACGGAGAAGGCTGCAATCACTCCAGCAGTGGAGAAACTTTTTTTTTGGCACCGCCGGAGATCGCGTGTCAATTCAAAAATATTTAATATTTTACTTCAAAAATTTTACTGTGTATTCTCAAAACATGTATAAATATACCCTCAAAATTTTAAATAGATGGATTCACTAGTTTTTTTTTTTAATTCCCAAAAATGACCTTTTTTAGGTTGTCACACTAGGTGTGCCCCTTTAATTTATTTCAGAAACCTTTTTGTCTCTTTTTTAAGACCAGTTTTCCGCAAATATTTTTTTGGGTCGCCAAATCACAAAAAAAAAGGTTTGTGAGAATCCCTTTAAAAAATTGTATTTTTAATTTTTTGTGATTTAAATCGGATTTTTTACAATTAGTTTTTATTTTAGTAGACCCCTTTTGTCACCTTTTTTTAAGACCAGTTTTCCGCCAATATTTTTTTTTTAATTTTTTAGGTCGCTAAATTCAAATCCGATTTCCAAAAATACAGCAAATCAGGCTTATGACATACCCTTTAAAATAATTTTATGTATTATATATTTTAGAGATTATTTTATTTTTTAATAAATTACAAATAAAAAGGTGACTTTTTAGGATAGTTCTTTCATATATTCAAGCATGCACTTTTTAATTAATGTAATTTTTTAAGGACATTTTTTGCAATCAAATATATAAAAATTTTCCTAATTTTATATTTTATTTATTTATAAGAATTTATTTTTAATTTTCAATTTCAATTGCTCAATTTTAAACGAATTTCCTAGAAGTTATTGCAGACACACCTTCCTCATAGAATAAAATAAATTAAAAATAAATTGTTTTTCATTAGAAAAACTAACTTAGAACCGTTCAGACATTTTTCCAACGAATTTTTTGACAGTTTAATTGCATTCCGTTTTTATTTAAATTTCCGGCTAGTTTAACTCAAAGCATTTTACCTGCGTCCTTTTGAATTTAAACTCAACAACATTTTGTGAACATTTTTAATGGAATTTTTTACCCTTACTGTCGCCCGAAAAGATTATCTATAGATATCCATCCATTAGCTTTTGACTTTGTGCCTCTTCCAGACTTGCTAATTGAGAAAGTTGCCTGTGCATCCAATTAAAAATAAATCTAAATTTAGTTAAATTTGTTGCGAAAAGGTAATTCCAGTAATTAAAGATGGCGGCAGCAGGCTGACCGGACGGACATTAACATTAAACAGTTGCCTTTTGGGGCCCATAAGGAAACATTTTGACGGTGTTTATACTGGCCGCTTGTTGACCAAATCGACCTCAAACCAGGTAAAGGTCAATGAAGGTATCCATTTCGTTGTAGCAAATATAAATGGCGTCGCTTGTGACGTCATCGTGTGCCCAACTGTTGCGTCCTTCGCAGAGTTTGCTGTTGTTGTTGTATCAGCTGTTTTTTTAATATGTTGACCCTGGAATATGTTTGAACGTGGGGGCGACTTGCGATTCATTGGGCAAAAAGGTGGATAGAACGTCATCCATTAACTCTAGTAATTGCTCAGAGTTTTTTTTATGTTGCCCTCGCTTTTGATGTTTATTTATGTTAAAATGTTAATTAAATGACCCCAAATTATGGCCACAAAGTGGCCGAGGCTAACTTGCTACAAAAAATTGTTGTGGGTTAGCAACAAAGTTCAACTTCTATTCGAAGTTAATTTTGATTTTAACTGGCAAATTTTCATAAAGTTTTTATGCTAAAAAAAGTTAAGTTGTATATCAAGTATACGCCACGAGGTTTAAATATTTCTTTTCATTTAAGTTTAAGTCAGTTCTTAGAGAAATCTCACATTTTTATAATAAGTTCTTATCTTGAAAGTGTATTTAAGAATCAAAGCCATTTTTCGTTACCTATAAGTCATGTTGGGCATAATGTTGAATAAAAAAATGGCGACCATAAAGTCGGGCGCGTATGACGTTGGAGAACCCTGTGCCGGTAGCTTCAATAAAATCCGGTTCCTTCACAAAAAACCAAAAACAGAAGAATTTTCAAACTAACAAAATTTTTTTTTGACCAATCGTTCCTATGGGAGCTATATGATATAGTCAACCGATTTCAATCAAATTTGACACAGTTCTTAAATACCTTAAAAAAGATCTGAATGCCGAATTTTGTTCAAATATCTTTACAAACAAACGAAACACATCGAATTTTGTATAAAAAACGTGTTTTTGGACCGATTGGTCCTATGGGAGCTATATGATCTAGTCAACCGAATTGGATTAAATTTGGTACAGTGCTTAGGAACTATAAAATACTGACGAATGTCAAATTTAGTCCCAATATCTTAACAAACAAACGAAACACAACAAATTTTGTTAAAAAATCGATTTTTTGGAAGATTGGACCTATGGAGAGCTATATGGTATAATCAACCGATTTTGTTTAAATTTGGCACATTGCTTAAGTGGTCTAAAAAACTATCCAAATACCAAATTTGGTTACGATATCTTTATTAAAAAACGAAATATAGAGAATGTTGCTATTAAAAAAGTTATTTTGTCCGATCGGTCCTATTGGAGCTGTATGATATAGTCAACCGATTCTAATGAAATTTGGCACAGTGTTTGGGAACTATAAAATAACTTTCGAATGCCAAATTTGGTTACGATATCTTTATAAACAAACGAGTTATCCATCTAAAACTTTCTTTTTTTTCGAGGTCGTCTGAAACACCCCAATGGGAGCTATATAATTTATCCCCGATATCAAAAAAATAAAATAAACTTGCCTCCTATGGAATAATATGGGATCTAATGTAAAAGTTTAGTTACTCTAGCTCTTACCATCTTACCATCTCTGAGATCTAGACGATCAAACAGACAGACGGACATGGTTATATCGACTTCTCTAGTCACCCTGCTCATATTTTAGGTAACTTTGGGGTGTCTCCGACGACTCTTTCTTTATGTAACAAACATTTTCGGTTTACTAAAACTTAATACGCCCACGGTACAGGGTATAAAAACGCAATTGTTTGTACGTGCTAAAAATAAATATATCTTTTTAAAGGATTCCAAAAACTATATCTCAGTCATAACCATTAGTCCTTAGCACTTTAGTGTCGGAAAACTAAATATTTCACTTAAACGAATTTCGCCATAAAAATCAGTCTCCATTTAAACTATTCCATTGAACAACTAAGCTTGCTAGAAGAAGATAAAAAGTGTACACCATTTAATGACCTAGACAGGATATTGCCTGTCATTAAGCGGTTCGCAGGAAGCCATTTAGTGGTTTGCGCGTTTAACACAAATGGCTGTAAAGGATATTTGCTGTCTTTCAATGCATCTTAATGAGTTCTTGCTTGTTGCCTTTCCAAGTTAACAACAGCTCAACTACGCCCACACGTGCCAGGACAACGATGAACTAACACCCGCAGGACCTCACACACACAGATACGCTCTCATCGTTCACTCTTTAACACTCCTACGAATTGCAATGAAAACCCTTTTGGTTTGGGCTGCTCTTTTGCTGGGAGTCACCGTGCAGCTGGGAGAGACTTCCACCTCCTCCAATTGGCAGCGCGGCCTTTTCAATCGAAACTCGCGAAATTTTATGCGTCGCAGTGGAATCGATGGCGCTGTGGCGGATTCGGATGTAGCAGGCACTTTGGATATAATGGGAGATAATCTGGGCACTGGTTATAGTGAACTTTTTGCTCCCTACGTGGGACAACCACAGCAACAGGTGAGTGAGGGGGGAAAATGCAGCAACAAATAACCGGAGGGTTGATGGTGAAATAAAATTCTAGTCAAGCGGAAAAGTTCTGGGAAATTTGTGTACGACTGTTTGGACAAATTGGTCGTGTTCACTGGAAGTTTCTAGTTTCGGACATGCAATTAATTGGCTTTTGTAGAAATTTGATTTTGTGAAATGGTTTTGAAGGCAGTTTAAATAATTTTTTGGGTGAAATAAAGTCAGTTAGTCTGTTTAGTTACCCAGAGAAGGTTTTGACCATTTTGATGGCTCATAAATGTGAGGGAAGTAAAAAATTCTTTTTACTTACTGGTACTGGGGAAAAAAATAATACACCCAAAAAAAATATTGTTTTCTTAGAATAAAGCAATTAAAAAAAATATCCCTCTATTATATAAAAAAGCGTTTTTTTCTCATCTTTTTGAAAGTGTAGAATATGCTTGGTGTATACCAGAAGATATTTGTTTCTCATGTTTTTATAAAGTAAGGAATTTAGCGAAATGAGTAGAAAGAAGTTGAATTTGAACTAAAAGAGCGCAGGCGAGAACAGATGCGAAAAGCATCAATGAAGAGGTATGAGAAAAATAAGGAAGTAATTTAATTTCAAGTGGGTCAAAGAAACTTATGTTTTACGTGTTACGGATGTTCTCATGAACGCGTTGATGAATTTCAAATCTGATTTTTGCTTGTGTTAGAGGTTGTCAATACGGAGGTTTTAAGCTTATTACGATGTATTATGTATATTGGTTCGTGAGATATACGCATTTTTGTGAATATCGTGAATATAGCAGAGTAGAAAATGGTTCAACACCGAGTATTGGACATAAAGTGCAGACAGAAGCGGGTTGAAATGTAGTTTCTGAGGGGCATGAATTTATTAGAGAAGCGAGCTCTCTTTAGAATAATGAAGTTTGTCCATACGCTTTTTAGAGAGTCATGAAAGTGAACTAATCCACAAATCTTATGATTGTCTAGATAAGCTAACTAGAGAATCTTAAGATGTTTATACACTTTAAGAGTATTCAAATAGTTTAGGCAGGTCATCTGCCGGGCTCACTAGTTTTTATTAACAAAATCTAGAACATTTTTTTAAGTATACTCAACGTGTACTAGCTCAGTTAGCAATTAATTTAAAAATCCCACGAAAAGTTCAAAGTTCATTTCACAATTTACACACACACACACACACTCCCACCCAAACAAACATGGCCGCAATGACCCACACAAAAGGCTTCTGATTACCAGCGGCCATTTTGTATATTTTCTGCCACTATTGTTAATATATATTGCTCATACGCCCTGTATTGTTCGCAGACAGCACGTCAGGAGCCCAGTGAAGTATATGGCATTGTGGAGCCACTGATTGAGGACACACCCTGCGCGGATCGCGCTTGTCTGCTTAACGAAGATTGCTGTCCCACTGGTGTCTGTGTCAATACATATGGCGGTGCGTGCAAATCCTCCAGAGAAATCCACATTTATTTTAATTAAGCTAACTCTATTGCAGAAGGCAAATGCATCTATGTGTATGGACGCAAGCGGGAGAAGGAACTTTGCCAGCGTCACTCGGATTGTGTCACCGGCAGCTCCTGCATGCTGCTGGCGGATGGCAGCGCAAGATGTCAGTTTCCTACGATACTGAGGGATGTAGTGGAGGTGCAGACAAAGCAGACCTTGGGCAGCGAATGCAGAAGCTCCGATGAGTGCCAAGTGAGCAAGTAAGTGTGAAGGGAATCTAGAAGTTGAGGATGTTGCTAAATTGTCTTTTTTTAGGGGCCAATGCTGTCAGAGAATGCAGCATCATGGACTGCCTAGGTATACCTGCGGCTATTTTCGAGATGCTTTTGATTGCATTGACATGACTCAGCCGGCTGGAATGGTGGTAAGCCGCCAAAGAAACTTGAGAATCCTTTTTTTTCTCTAATTTTCCTGCTTTACAGAAACCACGCAGTAACTTTAAACATCGTCAACCTTAAGGGCTGCAAAAATTTACAAAAAAAAACAACAAAACGAATGAAGTCATTCGATAACATATCAATTTGAATATGAATATTCGTCAACCAATACATATCATAAACTATTTGCAATAGTCGTAACATTTTTTGTCGCTTCAAAAATATATAAATGTACTTCCAATTTTTGAGCTATTTTAGATAAATGTTAATTAGTAAAAATTATGTTTTATTAAAATAATCAAAATAAATAAAAAAAAAAATAATACTGACTGAGGCATTCAATGTTATTACAGCAAGTATTAAAAATATCTATGAATATTCATTTCAAGTTCTAAATGTAAACAAAACAATTATTCAAAGCATGCATAAATTATATATATTAAGTATACGCAACTTTATGCATATCCTTTATATAGCCAAAGCTCCCAAAATGGAGAACTGTTTTTTTTTAGCACTTTGTTTACATTTTAATCAAGTCAAGTTCGAAAAACCAACATTTGCTTATATATGTATAAATGAAAAGGTTCTTGTAATATAATACTTGCATCTATAAAATTATAATTAATACGAAATAAATTATAAACAAAAAAAAATAAATAAATGTAAAGCACAAAAAAGGTGCCAAGGGCGCAAGCCCATCAAAAACAAAAACTCAAATTGGTTTTAATTGGAATTTGTTGCTAGATAAATATAATTATATGCTAGGTAAGATGGAGTAATATTCTGCGGGGGCTTTCAGTTTATTTAGGCAGGCTCAGACTCTCAGCCTTAAGCAGACAGATCCGGCAAAAAGGGGTCTCCATTTGCATTCCTTAAACCCTGCTTAACCTTGTATGAATTTATTGCTGCAAAAATCTTGAGCTTTATGCCGGTCTCTAAAATCAACGATTCACCACAAACTGGCGCTTAAAGTCCTTAATGAAAATCCCATTGTAGGTGTTGAGTGGTGTCCGTTTTTTAATTACTATGGTTGTGCCCAGGAAATCGGGAATTCGGGGAACACGGGCACTAAATTCTTTATTATATCATTAATTTCATTACATTTCATTTAATTTCATTTCATCAAACATTTTTCTACTACTTGCACTTGTGGTTTGGCCTCGACGCGGTCTTGACCTCCCCCAATCATGTTCTCTGACTAACTGATTTGAGCCGGTCACATGCTTGACCGCAGAAGCCATTGCAGTAGCTGCTACAGTCCAGCATGCGGCTGGCTCAAGCCGCATTTCATGCAGGTGCGAGCGAGACAAACACACAGTGCAAAAGATCCGTTACTGGAATTGCTACTGACAAGTGACCCAGTAGGAATTATTGGAACAGTCGGTGCGTTACAGAATATTGCTGTTTAGCGACGCGACATTAGGGATCCTTAAAAATTTTTCCATTCAAATTTTTGCAGGAAATTATATAAAGCTAGACTTAAAGTAATGCCTCCAGTTACAAAAATTTTCTAATCCGATAATCGATTGCAGAAATGTGTAATAATGTAATGAAGCAAATTAAGTAAACACATAATCATTAAGTATTCGCATAATCTTTATTTTTCATTTTCAAACGTCTTCCAAATTGGAATTTTGATCGCCATTAAAAACAAGGTTCAGAATTGGTGCAACTGCAAAATGTTATACATTTTTTAAGAGCTCCTGAGAAAGTACAAAAAGAGATCCATTTATGTTTTTCTTAAAAAAATAACTGGGTACAAATCAATCCGAGAACTTAAAAAAAAAAAATCTAAAAATTAAGTTCGTCTAATCAAAATAAATATTATTAATTAATAATATTATTAATATAATATTTCAGTCAAAAAATTTATTAAAAATACCCATTAACATTTTTTTCAATTTCAAACAATCTTAGAAATTCAATTTTATTGCCATTTTGTTCGATAACTCCTAATACGATTACCTGAGAAGACAGTAAATCAAATTTTCATAAAAAGGACTAAAAAATGTATTTGTGAAAAGCAGCTAAAGAGTTTCGTTTACGTTTTTTCATAAAACCATTCTCTTCAGAGTTTTGAATAAAAAAATAAAAATTTCTTATTTAACAAATTCTTGTTTTGCAATTTAATTTTTTACAATTCTTCGTAGAGTTTTGCTTACGTTTTTCACCAAAAACCAAAAAATCCGAAAGATTTTAATTCAAAAAATGTAATAATATGATTTCTCTTCAGAGATGTGGATAGCAACAAAAAATATTTAAAACCATACTTTAATAAAAATTTGTTATTAAAAAAATTTTTTTTTTTGCAATTAAATATTTAACAATCATTTACAGAGTTCCTAAAAAAAAGACTTTAAAAAAAACCATCAAAATCAAAAGATAATTAATTTCAATGAAAATTCACGATTTAATGCAAATGGTTAATTATTTTAAAAAAAATCTTTTTCCATTTGCTTATAAGGTGAAGAAGTTTTTAATCTTTTAAATATTTTAAAAATTATTTACAAAAATGTTTGTTTCGGTGCGTTTGTTTTAATTTTTCTCAAAACTTATTCAATATCAAAACTGCGGCTCGTGACCGACCATGTCAAAGGCGTGATTAACTGATTTTTTGTTCTCTTTTGTTTAACTTTTCTTTACTCACGAAGCATGATCAATTTTTTGTTGAGAGAGCCTGCTGGCATGGACTGAATTTTTATACCATATATGAAATGACTTATCAATTTTTATGAAACTCTAAAAAGCTGTGTAGACTAATACAAAACTAAGCTGACATACGTTGTCTTTATTAAAAATAGTTTAAAAATCTGTTCCTTTAAATAATTCAATAATATTTTCATTGATATGTAGAATGTAATGATTCTTGACACTTTTTACTTGGAGGTTTATTTTATTTAATTTTAGATTAAAAGTGAAAATAAAATGCTTTTAGGTAAGAATATTAAAAATAATGACGACTTACCTGCATAACCTTTTCTATTGTAATTTATTTAAAGTCCAATATTATTTTTATTAAATTATACTTTGCTCTTAAAGAAAAATAATAAGCATCAATTTACACTCTATTAATAAACAATAACCAATTTGGCTACAGGGCATCATAACAAAAACAAAAACAAAAAAAACACACCGATTGCACACACTTAAAAAAAAAATTCACAAAAAAAACACTCACACTAATGCAGATGAAGCTGCTTTTAATTTAACTTCAAATAATATTTCACTCGCAGCAACAAACAAAGCCACTCGGCATGCACTATCGCTAACTTCGGCTTTGGAGACATTTCGCGACGTCATTCGGTTTTCACGACGCGACGTTTGGCCAAAGGAGCACCACCCACGCACGCAACACGTAGCTGGCGGCGCAGACTGAACACTTTTTCACATGCTTTAATTTTAATAATTAATTTATTAGTTTAATGATTATAGCAGTGCCAGCAATAAAGCGAACTTATAAAGCAACAAACTTTAATAAAATTAATCATTTTTTGTTTGCAAAGCACCGTTACTTGGCGAAGCTAAAAATGCGCGGCAGCCACAACGTTTGTCGAGATCCGTATCCTCTTCGATAACTAACTATCGATAACGACCAAACAGTGTTGCTAAAGTTGAGCTCAACAGTCTGGCAACCCAAGTGTCAATGTTTATTGCACTAACTATTTTAAAACCTTCTAACACTTTTTTGTGACGCTTAAATTTATTAATTAATTTACTGCTATTTATTGTCTTTTGTTTTACTTTTCTGTACTCAGCAAGCACAATCAAGCATTAGAAAGTCGCACATTGCGCAGGTTAATTTGTTTTCTCTCGAAACAACTATCGCCTGCAAGCCTGCGCTGACGCCTGCTGCAATGTATGTATCAGGGGTGCCACAGAAAACCCATTCGATTCAATTTCGATGCAGTTGCAATTCTTGGTGCCACAGACATGGCTAACAACGGTTTTAAAACCGCTCATAGTCATGTATGCGGCACCAAGAATTGGAATTGTATCGAAATTGAATCGAATTGGTTTTTTAAAACCCTTGTTAGCCATGTCTGTGGCAGCAAGAATTGGAATTGAAATCGAATTGGTTTTCTGTGGCACCCCTGTATATTTTCTTTCTTTGCGCTAAAGCACTAACAATTTTTCTGCATTGTTAGAAAAGTCTGGAACTCAAAAACGACTAAATTAAACGCAGTATTTTGCTAAACGGATTCTAAAACAAACAACAGTATGCCGACCATTAAGTTGCAATCCTCTGATGAGGAAATCTTTGATACCGATATTCAAATTGCCAAATGTTCGGGCACTATTAAGACCATGTTGGAGGATTGTGGCATGGAAGATGATGATAATGCAATTGTACCATTGCCAAATGTTAACTCGACCATATTACGCAAAGTGCTGACCTGGGCTAACTATCACAAGGATGATCCTCAGTCCAGCGAGGATGATGAAAACAAGGAAAAGCGTACCGATGACATTACCTCTTGGGATGCTGATTTTCTTAAAGTTGATCAGGGCACGCTTTTTGAATTAATTTTGGCCGCTAACTATTTGGATATTAAGGGTTTGCTTGAGTTAACCTGCAAGACCGTTGCCAATATGATCAAGGGCAAGACTCCCGAGGAGATACGCAAGACCTTCAACATTAAAAAAGACTTTACGCCGGTTGAGGAGGAGCAAGTACGCAAGGAGAACGAATGGTGTGAGGAAAAGTAAACGGCGAAGAAGAACTAGAACGTGATTGCGATTTTTAGTTATTAATTTAAAGCCTACACTACAAATCTATTAAAAACTTAAATCTATTTCCTTATTTCCTAAAAATGAGAACCTGCTGGCACTGACAGAATTTTTGTATACATGTTACTATATGAAATGCTTAATCAATTTGTATGAAACAACACCGACATGTATTTAAAGTCATTTAAGAAGTTTTTGTTATTGTTAATACTGTTGTTAATTTAAATATCAATCATTTTAATTTAATTAAAATTATCATCGAACTCTCATTTGTTTAAAACAATAGCCTAAAGCAAAATTATTCGTCTTTAATTGTTATAATAAATACAAAATTTAAATGATTTTGTAAATATAAGAATCATGAATTAAAACATTAGATTTAGCAAAACATAAAGATACAGATATTTTAGAAATTAAATATACTTTCCAAATAAGTAATGTTTATATGTTTATATGTAAAAAGTAGTTTTTATTAATGAATTTAATCAAATCTCAAAAAATTTGCAAGGAAATTGACAAGAAAAGGTTTTCTGTGGCACCTCTCTATATGTACGTTTATTTCAATTGATTTTTTTTGTTGAAATTGAAGATTATTTAAATAATAATTTTAGTAAATTAATTGCATACGTACTTTGCTTACTTGGACTTACTTTTATGCTTTATTTCAGCTAATAAATTAAATTGCGTAATAATTATTTTGAGGGCAAAACGAAGTATATGCTGTCGACAAGTAGCGACGTGCGGCGGCTTGGGTCCCAGATTACGGCCGACAGCTATACTTTCGATGTTGTCAAGGAATTTATCTACCTTGGCACCGCCGTTACCACCAACAACAATATCAGCCTGGAGATCAAGCGCAGAATAACTCTTGCCAGCAGGTGCTATTTCGGTCTCAATAGGCAATTGAGTAGTAGAGACCTCTCTCGCGCGACAAAACTATCACTCTACAAGGCACTTTTCCTTCCAGTGCTTCTTTACGGCGCGGAAGCCTGGACCGTGTCGCTAACTGATGAACTTGGGAGTTTTCGAGAGGAAAGTACTGCGCAAGATCTTTGGTCCTATTCGAGTTGTCGATGACTACCGCATCCGCACCAACCAGGAGCTGTATGAGCTCTTCAACGACATGGACGTTGCTCAGCGTATCAACATCCAGCGGCTTCGCTGGCTCGGACATGTCGTTAGGATGGACGAGGATGCTCCAGCTAGACGTGTGTTCGATGCGGTAGTCAGCGGCCGTCGGCGGAGAGGACGACCGTGTTGGCGTTGGAAAGACCAATTGGAAGGGGCCCTGTCTTCGCTCGGTGTGACCAACTGGAGAAGGCGCACGCAATGCAGAGGCGCCTGGAGAGACGTTTTAAGGCAGGCCGTAACCCGGTAATCGGGTTCTTATGGCCACATAAAAAAAAGAAGAATATAGGTACGACAAGATTTCATTTAGGTTTTAGTATTATAAAAAAAAAAAGAAAACGTTTTCCTGCTTCAAAAGTTATATTTTTTCCTTCCGGCCTCTAACGAAATATTTTTTTCGTGATCCCTAAAGATAATTTTTTCGAAAATCGTTAGAATTTGTTCTTAAAACCATATTGAAGGGGTTTAGTTATCTTAAAAACAAAAAAACCCACTCTAGAACTTACCTTGCGCCCTCTTATGGCTTATTTTGGAACTTGATTTAATCTTGACAAATCGGCTATAAATTTCTGTCGCTCATCGCTGCGGCTGTTGCCGAATAGAGACACACTTCCCCCTAGTCACATTTAAAACACAATTTTCTTATATTTTTTTACAAATATTTTTTTTTTCATTTTATTTTTTTGTTTTTAAATTAAAGTGCCAGTAAAAACGCAGCTTAAAGCTAAAAGTTAGACTCTGTTTACACTTTTAACGCTTTTGTTTTCAACAGAACACCTCACAAATAAGTTTGGAGACGACCAAACGGTGCTACATCTTCATCATCTTTATCATCTTCATCATCTTAATTCATCATTTCACTTGCTTTACATACATATATCTTGCAATTCACTTACAATTCCAATTAATACACATTACAAAAAGAGGTTGACTTTAGATATTCAATTAATAGATGGATGCATTTCCGATCTTACACTTTATAGTAGTAAAATGAGAAAACGCTTTTGCCGCCATATTACATATACAATATATAAAATACGTCTATAGTTAAACATATTTTATTTAAATTATTTAACAAATATAATTTTTCATTTTATTATTATTTATTTTTAAACAAAATGCCTTGCAATTTGTTGCTCTTGCCAAAATAAAACAACCGAAATAAGTTGTATATAAAATAGGATATTTTTTCTTTTTCGCTTTTTGTGTTAAACTCAATTTGCGCATATTTTTTTAAGTCTTTTACTTTTATCTTCGGCTTAATTGTTTTTTTTTTATTTTTTATTTATAATTGTTTTGTAGTTAAACTTTTTGTCAGTTCATTTCGTAGTGTTTAGTTATTAAATAAACTAAAACACTGCAGCTACAATATAACTCAGTTATAAGTAATTGCCTTTAAATTCAAGCTTTAAAAGGATTTTATGCAAATGAAAACCCTTAAATTAAAATTTTAATTAAAAGCTGAACAAAAATTTAAGGACAATTAATTGTGTTGCTTATAAATAGTTCGATTTTTGCCTTTTAAGGCAGTTCGCCTCTAGGGTTGTTACGCATAACTCTTAAATAAAACATTTATTTTTTAAACTTGGAGCTTTTCTTTTTTTAAGGAGCACTATGCTACACTAGAAAAAACAATTGCATAACTAGAAGGGTATTCACGCTAGTTGTAATAGGTTGAGCATGCGAGCTTTAGTCGTGAGTGACCCTAATTTTTGGGAAAAAGCTACATTTTGATCAATGCTAAATATTTGTGGGCTTAAAATTTTTAGAATTCTTAAAAGTTTCTTAAGTTTAGCTTTGAAAAGAAGTAATTTTAAATATTTAAAAACAAATTATTAATTGAATTTTAAAGAGAAAAAAAATTGCATAGCTATAAGGGTATTCACGCTAGATCTAATAGGTTGCTTTAGTCGTGAGTCACTCTAATTTTTGTAAGAAAATGCTACATATTGATCAATGCTAAATATTTGTGGACTTAAAATGTTTAGAGTTCTTACAAGAATTAAGCTTAGCTTTGAAAAGGATTAGTTTTAAAGATTTTAAATACAAAATATTGGAATTTTTAAGACAGCTTCTTAACTAAACATAATACATTCAAATATTTTGGATTTTCGACAGATATTATAATTTCTTATTAAACATTCACAAGCATTTTTAAAAATTTTATCAATGTTGAAGATTTTTAGATTTAATCTTAAGAAATCTAAGCAAATTAGATGAATCTTTGAAAGCGAGCTGATTTAAATATTTAAAATACAAATTATTAATTGAATTTTTAAAACAGCGTTTGATTATGTAAAGGAATCGGAATACATTTAAATATTTTTGTTTTAGGACAGAATTTATAAATTCATATAAAATATTTACAATATTTTTGAAGA
This sequence comes from Chymomyza amoena, assembly GCA_037043745.1. Lineage (NCBI taxonomy): Eukaryota > Metazoa > Arthropoda > Insecta > Diptera > Drosophilidae > Chymomyza > Chymomyza amoena. The sequence continues at coordinate 225,939 of JBAMAX010001826.1, forward strand.
TTTTTAGATTTATTTTTAAGAAATCTAAGCAAATTTCTAGTTTTAAATATTTAAAATATAAATTATTAATTGAATTTTTTAAACAGCAATTGATTATGCAAGGGAATCGGAATACATTTAAAAATTTTTGGTTTAGGACAGAATTTATAAATTCATATAAAAAATTTACAATATTTTTGAAGATTGTTAGATTTATTTTTAAGAAATCTAAGCAATTTAAACGAATCTTTGAAAACGAGTAGTTTTAAATATTTAAAATACAAATTATTATTTGAATTTTCAAGACAGCAATGAATGATATAAAGGAATCATCTTGATATATTGCATTTAAATATTTTAGTTTTAGGACAGAATTTATAGTCATATTAAACTATTTACAATATTTCTGACATTTTTTAATCAAACCAAATTCACAAATAATTTGTATAAATTTTCTAAAGATCATTCATATTAGTTTCGAATCATTATTTTCGCTGTATCTATCAGTTAAAGCTACTGCATGAGCAATTTTTTAAATTATCTCGAATTCTTTGCATCTTTTGACTTAAAACTATTTAGCAGTTGACAAAAAGTAGCTTTTAAATTTACAAGGATATCTCACAAATGTACATACTCATACTCTGTTATTAATAGATTGAGTATGCGAGCTATATGTCGTGAAGTCACCCTACTTTTTATATGACAAGCTGAATTTTGATCAATGCTTAATGGATTTCGATTCAAAATGTTTAGAAGATCAAAAGAAATTCAAGTTAACCACATTCAAAAGGAAGTACTTTGTACAATATTTAAAATACAAATTATTGATCGAATTTTTAAGACAGCAATTCATTATGTAAAGGAATCGGCTTAGCAAAATACATTTAAATACGTTTTGTTTTAGGACAGAATTTATAAATTCATATTAAACATTTACAATCATTTTGAATTCTTTTAAACAAAGCATAATAACAATTTATTTTTATCAGTTTTCTAAAAAGTCGTTCACATAATAGTTTCGGATATTGGTTTCTCTTGCCTATCGGTATAGCTACTCATACAATTTTTTGAATTATCTGGCATTTGATTTGAAACTCCATATTTAGCATTGATTTAAAGTAGCTTTTAAATTTGGAAGGATATCTCACAAATGTACATACCCATACCTATTATTAATAGGTTGAGTAGGCGAGCTACATTCGTGAGTCACCCTACTTTTTATATGTAAGCTGAATTTTGATCAATGCTAAATGCATTTAGATTCAAAATGATTTAAAAAACTAAAAAAATTAAGTTAATGCTTTGAAAAGAAGCACTTTTAAATATTTAAAATACAAAATATTAATTTAGTTTTTAAGACAGCAATTAATTATGTAAAGGAATCGACTAACAGAATACATTTAAATATTTTTGTTTTAGGACAGAATTTATAAATTCATATTAAACATTTACAATATTTTTGAATTCTTTTCAATCAAAGCACAATACAAATTAATTTTTATGAATTTTCTTAAAAATCGTGCACATTAGTTTCGAATATTGTTTTCGCTTATTTATCGCTATAAATAAATCATACAATTTTTTAAATTAATCTTGAATTTTTTACATCCTTTGTCTTAAAACTATTTAGCATTGAACAAAAGCAGCTTTTAAATTTACAAAATAGTAGGTGCTTCACAAATGTACATACTCACACCTATTAAAACTAAGTTCTAAAACCTATTAATATTTGTTCTAGGAACAAACTCCGGAGCGGTTCAGCCAGGTTAAGCATTTTCCAAATCAGTTTACTTAAATTTTCGCATACATAGTTGAATTTTGTTTACTTTTTTTAATATTACATTTTGGTTTTCAACTCGCTATGTACAAATTTTATAATTACAGGAATTTTTTATGTAGTTGCAAATGTTAAAAAAAATATGTTATGCTTTTTTTAAATATAAAGTAACAACTAGCAAGTTACCTAAGCTAAAACATATAGTGTGTGTGTTTATAATTATACAAAATTTAGTTTTGATTTATCGAAATCCATTTTTTGTTTAAGTCTAAATTAATAGGAAATGAAATTACAATTTCGTAGGCCAAAATTTAACAATTTAGTTAACACAAAATATAAATAATGCTATATTTATATGTATATAACATTATAATATGACACACACATATAATATAAAGTTACTTGCTTAGAAGCTTTTTAAAGTTATCGATTAAATTTAATTGAATTAAGCTTGAGTCTATGGGGGCAAAAAACAATTAATGAAAAAATTACTTAGGGTATGCATATAAGAGCTTTTAGTTAGGGCAATATAAATGTTATAATTTGTATAATAATTTCATATAATTAATGCAAATTTGTTTTGGAAATTGTGAAGTTACAAAATCAAAATTTTTAACAATTTATCAAATATTCTACAAAACAGTTTTGACAATCTTATTCACCTAACTAAAAGTTCTAAAGTGTATACCCTTACATTCGCTCAGTTATTGTTGTTGTATTTGTATACAATATTTTGTTTACAACAAATAATAATATGACTAACACACATATTTAATAAACATTTTCATCAAGACTTAAATTAATTGTGTGTATGTTTGGGTGTATTTTTTCTTTTCTTTTACAATTTGCATAAGCATAAACTTTATATTTTAATGACTATATTATTTATATATATATATTTAAAATAGGAAGAACAAGCTTTGGTTATAACAGAAACAAAAACTGGAACGTTAATGCAGGCGCAGGCTCTAAATGCTTATGTATTTTTTTGTTGTAATTTCCATGAAAAGTGATGTGAAACTTAGTTTAAACTTTAAACTTAAAATAAAATGTATATTTGTTTTTAAATGCAGCGGCAAAGACAAGGCAAGCGTTACTTGAGCAATTGTTTTACATATTATTATTTTGTTTTTTAAGTATAAAAAGGTTCCTGAGTTTTTTTTTAACAATTTTAAAATTGTTTTGCGCCTAAATATGGCTCTATATGTTTATGTTTATTTGCTTAGTTTAGTATTTATTATAAATGGATTTTTTTTTTGTTTGGGTTGTTTGCAGCTTTAACAAAACTTGAAAGTAGCTTTTTTTTTAACTTTTCTTGCTGCTCAGTCTTGGCAAAGTCTTTTATTGAGTTATTTTAAATTTTATGCGTTAATTTTTGGGTTGTTTTTTTTTTAACAAGTACGCCTGCCAGGCCTGCGCTGCTGCTGGCAGAGAATGAGTTAGGGAATCTCAGCAGAAATGTCAATGGAAAGTAATATTTACAAAAGCTTAAAAATAATATAAAAAAAAACCTAAACAAAGTGTGTTCGATAAAGTATATGGTATATATAGCATAACAGCATGAATCTTAGTTCTAAATATTTACAAAATATTTTCTTGATTGATTTCTTTTGTTTTGTATTTGTATCTTTTTTGTGGTCTCTTCTCTCTTCTCTGGGTTTGGTTGCTTGTGGCTTACAGCCTTACAAGTCCTTTAAGGTAACACAGGGCCAGGTTACAGTTGTGTGTGTATTTGTTGCTTAGGTGTGTGTGTGTGTGGATGTGTGCATGAGTAGAGTCTTTTGTTATATACAATGCAAGACAGCGCGCCATTTGCTGGGCTTCAGACATATCGCAGGCACTAGAGCCACAATCAGTTTTTGACCTTATCCTCGACACTTATGCTGGCCAGCGTTTTCTTAATGCGCAGCGCTGTCAGACGTGCTACGGGATTGGGATACCAGCATTCCTTCATGACCTTGGCCATGTTGTGCAGCACGTCTGAGGCGTGCCAACGATTTGGTATATTCGGGCGGCTCTTTTCAATGCAAACAACCTGCAAAAAAGCAAATTTTAATCATTACATGCTCTCTCTAACTCAAGTACCTACCTTCTTCATTTCCTCAATGCTTGGATCTGGCTGCACTGCATCATAGTACGGCAGCTGATACTCATCGTAAATCATGCCCATATTGCAGCGTCGCGCTATTTCCCATAATATCAAACCAAAGGCATAGACATCAGCGCGCTTGTAAGAATCAAAATGCTGCGCATTCATGCTCTCATCCAGCACTTCAGGCGCCATGTAGCGCTTGGTGCCCACACGATGTGTGGAGGGTATATCCACCGAGTCATCTTTTTCCACATGACGCACGGCCAGGCCCAAATCACCAATGGCGCAGCTCAGATTTGACTTGACCAATATATTCTTTGATTTGAGATCACGATGAGCTATGGCCGGTTTGCCCCTAGTGCCCACAATATCCATGTGCAGATGTGCCAATCCTGTAGCAATGCTCAGCGACATGTTGAGCATGGTCTTTGTATCCACAGTATGTGTGGTTAGATAGTCAAAAAGCGAGCCGTTCTCATGGTAGTCTGTGACCAGCCACAACTGCGTCCAGGTGCCATTATCTGTGCGAGAAGAGATACTACATTTATCTTTATCTTAACAAACGTATGTTGCTCAACTCACCTTTATTATCCGCTGCAATAAAGCCCAAAATATTCTCATGTCGCAACATCACGGTCTGATAGATCTCCGCCTCACGAAACCAAGAGCACTCCTCACGGCTGGAGAAGATTTTCACGGCCACATTCTCACCACGCCAGCGTCCACGCCAGACCTCTCCAAAGCGACCTTTGCCTATGACATGGCAAAGCTGCACCTGTCGTGCTATGGAACGCTGCACCAGCAAAGGCAAACCTGCCGAACCCGAACCCGAAGTAGTCATCTCAATTATGTCATGTATGGTCGTATTGCCATTCAGTATGGGATCATAGACAGAGTCTTCCTTGGCAAATGGCCGGCCACTTGCCGAGCGCTTGCGTCGCTGGCAGTAATACCAGGAGAGAGTGCCCGTCAAACAAATGACCAGGGTCACACCCACTATAATAGCGCCCAGTGTCCAGCTGCTTAGCGTTTGATCCGGTCGAAAATCTAGACGGCCAAAATAAAGACGTTATAAATAAAAGGTGCCAAAAGCTGTACACTTGCATGTGTGCGTGAAAATTAATGGAAAATTAAATGCTGTGAAATGCAGTTGTGTTAGTTCAGTAAGAGGCGTAAGTTTTATGCAGCATGCAAAGAACGTGATAGAAAAATGATAATAGAAACAAATCCGTAACCAAAAAAAGAAATATATAAACACAAAAACCCATAAAACATATATAGCTAAAGTTACGTGCATTTAGTTATATACTAGTACATATATGCAATACATAAACACATACATATTTGTTAAAAGAGTGCACTAACCTGTGTGCATATAGAGTGTGCGTGTGTGTGTGTGTGACTTAGTAGTTATTTACAAACCTTTGCATACTTTGTGGCGCACGGTCTAACTTAGAAAAACTTAAAAGCTAATTGGATGCCGGCACCAACTAAACAACTGCATACTAAACAAATACACAAGCACATACACACATACACATACATATATATATACTCTAGACAGATATAATGCTATGGCCCAAAACAAACTAACCTCAAAAGCTGCCACTTGGCAACAAAAACGCAGAAGCCTAACGCAGCGTAGACGCATACAAACAAAACACACACACACACACACACCGTCTCACCCACGCACACACACACACATTCATACAAAAGTAATGCAAATGAGCGCTAACTACAGCAAGACATATACATATATATAAATGAAAGATGAAAAAAAAAATATGAATAATGCTGACGGGAATGAGCGTAAAGACAACAATCGGCAAGCCGAAGTTTAGATACCCTTGCAGGTTGCGAACTTAATAAATGTGTTTATCGATAAAATTTTAAGATTAAGTGTGCCAAATTATCGTTGGGGGAAAGCGACATTTTCTTATTTTTTGTAAAAATGTAAAGCCCAAACAGAAGAAATATAATTGCTACTTTTAAGTACATACTTTTCTATTAATAATTTTTTTATAATTAATTACATCGATAAAAGCTTTAGAATAAGCGTGAAAAGTTATCGATCGTAAAAAGCGATATTTTCTTCTTTTTGATTTTTGTACAATTGTTGACACCAACAGAAAAAAAATTATTTGCATATTTTAAGAGTTTTCTACAATTTTTTTTACTTAAAGAAATTTTTGCTTTAAGTTAAGCCATATGATAAGTAAAAGCATCGATGTATTGTTAAGAACGACATAATCGATGTTGTTGATAGTGCATTGCTTTTCAAGTATTACGAAATATAACTAGGGCTTTATAAACTCATGCTATCGATTTAATTGTTGTAAAAGTAACATACGCAGCAGTCAGGAATGAACTGATTTAGTTTTTATATTTATTTTAAGAAATGTCTGCTTTAAGTGAAGCAATATAAGCACTATCGTGAGTAAAACCATTGACCAAATTTTTTATTTTTGTACAATTGTAACAAACTCAAAAATATCTGCATATTTTAAGTACTGTTCTATATATATTTTATTATATTTATTCAAAGAAATGTCTGCCAAGTGAAGCAATATAAGGACTAACGTGAGTAAAAACATCGATGTATCGTCACGGACGATAGAATTTTTTTTTTTGTACAATTGTAAGATCAAACAGAAAAAATTAATTCCATATACTACTTTTCTATATTTATATATATTTACTTAAAGAAATTGCTGCCTTATTGGAAGCAATAAAGGTACTATCGTGAGTAAAAATATCGATGTATCGTTTTTGATGATAGTGCCATAGTTTCTTTTAAGTATTATGAAGCATAACTAGGCTTCGTAAAGACATCGATTCTTGTAAAAGTAATATACGCAGGGTTGCCAGTAAAAGTTACGGCAGTATAGCCATCTGGCGGACGGAATATAGCCAAAAGTAGTCAACTTCCTATATAAAATAGCTAAAAGTAAATAGCCAAATTATGAATCGAAAATTAACTCTCATATTTATTTTCTAACCCTTTTTTGATAGTTGAGTACTTTTTACGCAATACTGTGGATATTAAGTTATGTAATAAATTGTTTTACATACATACTTGTTAGTAATTATGTATTGCGTAGTTATTGGTGGTAATTATTTTAATTTTGGGATTGGGTAATTACTTTAATTTTGGGAATACGACGAAAAAATTCAGTGCTCTAATTTTTTTATTGTTCAAGTCACAACCTCAAGGAACATGGATCGCAAAGAATCTTATAGTTAACAGAGCTAAATTATCTTCACTAATCTCTGTTTAAATATCTGTGCTTAGAAGTACAATAAATCTTTGCTTATAAACTGCTTAGACTCTGCTTAAAATCTCCGTCTACAGTACGAACTCTGCTTAAAGTAATAAATCTGTGCTTACAACGTATTTTGAACTTTTAAGTATCACAAAGATTAGGTAAGCTCACAGACTCGAGGAACGAATAAATACTTGGTTTACAGCTCAGAAATTGCACAAACATATTGGGCATCACGTAAAATATCAAGTAACTCGAGTTCTTCGGGTGTGAAATCGCGGGAAATCAGAATAATAGCCAAAAAGTAGCCAAGATTTTGAGAAAATAGCCATTTAAATAGCCATAGCCAAGAATGATATTTTTTCTAGCCACAGCTGATCAAATATAGCCACTTTGGCTATAAATAGCCAATACTGGCAGCCCTGAATATACGCCGAAATCGGGAATCAATTGATTAATACTAAATATAAACTATCGATTAAGTTTAGCCACGGAAAAATCGTTTAAATTGTTGACAACATTGTATATTTTTTCTTCAGCAGCTTGAAAACTTTTTAAAGATCTGTAAACGTATAGATTGCCCTTTTGATGATAAGAAATCCAACAATGACTTATTTCAATAATCTATAAAATCGATTATCGGCGGATCGATTGTCAACCTTATTACTATAGATTGAAGTTTTGGTGAGAATAAATCAAATAATGGCATGTTCTGATAATCTTTAAATCTATTATCGGCATATCGGCTGCCAACCTTATTACTATAGACTGCAATTTTGGTGATAATAAATCAAATAATAGTATTATTCTATAATCTAAAAAAACTGCAAAAGTATAGAGTGCACTTTTGGAGATAAGAAATCTAATAATGGCTTGTTTCGATAATCTACTAAATCGATTATCGGTGGATCGGCTGCCAGCCAAAATACTATAGACTGCACTTTTGGAGATAAGAAATTCAAAATTGGCTTGTTGCGATTAATCTATCAGTATCGAGTTATTAAGCGATCGATTGGCCGAGCCTTATTGATTAACCAAGCCAAAGCAAGAAAATGGCAGGATTTTTGCTCCAGTTAGTGCTAATCATTAAAAAAAGCCAATCAAATATTGCAATCTTTGTGTCGATGATTTCCACACACATTTTTTCAGTTTGAACAAAACTGTCTTTCAAAAAATACTATATGCTTTGACTATAAGAATTTTCGTGAGCGTTCGTCGATAATTTTGACGAGAATACTAATCCTAATTCAGTTTTTTTTTATTTTAAGTTTTGTTTAGTTAGAAAAGTCAAAAAATTTTTAAATGAACTGCTAAGCTTTCACTAACTTACAAGAGAATTAACTTTTACAAACTAGCGTTTTAATTCTAAAATCTTTGAGAAATCGGGAAAGAGTGTTAGATGTTATGCGAACGATGTGAGGAAGTTTCAATCATCACTTCAATCGCACTGAAATTTGAAAATTATATTTAGCTTTATCATTTATTAATTAATTTACAAACATGTATATTCTAAGATCTTTAAAATCTGCGAAAACACTTGTTAGGTCAAAATAAAAGTATGCTAATCTCGAGTTTCAATCACAACCGCGTCAATAAACGCCTAAAAACAGACTTTTTTGCGCAGGTTCTCTCGATGATCCTTAAGTTTTGTGAGCTTGCTGTTCATAAATACAATAAAAATTTTAGATTTTACCAATCATTAAAAAATTCTTAAATTTTTCGAAATTTAATAGCAGTATTTTAGAAATGAAAGCTAGAGCTAGTCAAGCTTTCAAAGCTCTCAAGTTACATTTTTGATATAATATAATAATATAATATTGATTTTGTGAGGATGATGAGGCATGTCTCAAACTTATAGGGATTTAAGATATAAAAAGTTATTGATTTTTTATTTAGCATGATTAGCGAGCGATCGTGTTTTTCAACTTTACAATAATTTATGAAAATTTAGAACTGAACTCAATAAAGACATTGAGATTAATTGAGGTTAAGTATCGATCGAAGGCTAAACATTTTTTTAGAATATTGATTCTCAAAGCGTTGCCCTAGCATAACAGAGAATAAATGTTCACGGGCCAACTGTGATAAAAAGTGTACACATTAATTAGGCCCCTCCATTAGGTTTTACTTTTGGGGAATCATTAAGCTGGAGTAAAATCATTAAAGATAGTTCGGCAATTTGAAGGTTAGGTTCGTCCAAATTTGGTCGAGAAGACCGCACTCGTAGAATATTAGTCTGAAAGGATCTCTCGGTGGAATCGCCATTCACAGCCATCGAGCGCCTCGAACGCAGCGTAGCGCTCGCGAGACTTTCTTAAAGCTTTATACGCGTTTATGTCAGTACCCAATTTTTGGTTAGTATTTTAAGCGCAGGTCTTGATCTGCTGTTGAGAAGCCATTCATGTCAAGCAAATCCGAAATGATATAGTTTTACACATGACAATTGGGACTATTCTATACGTTTTGAATTTCGTTGAGGTAAAAAAGTCTAATTATTGTACAAAAAAAGTCGCATTTAACATCTTTTCATCATGCCACAAATAATTTTCGAACTTTGCCTTTATTCGACGAATATTTAAAACAGACTGAGCTTTAAATGAAAACGAGAAGTTTCGTAAAAGTATATGAAGATTTACGTACTATCCGAGGCCCCAGAATTCTTATCTCTCGATCATCGCGTTTACGCCCATTTCTATGCTACAACATATTTAACAACAAATCTAATGCACTTCCCGCAAGGGTAGGGTATTGAAATAATTTTTTGTGCAAAATATGAATGAATGAAATGACTTTGGCAAAGTTGATGACGTCGGTGGCCATGGTGGAGTGCACATGAATGGGTTAGCCAGCCAGACAGCGCGATTCACTCAGCCGTCGATTGTATGAATGAGTGAGAAACACACACACACAGACACACACACCACACACATACAAATGGAATAGATAGACGACTGTATACACACACACACAAACACAAAAAACAAACAAAGAACGCCAATGTGCAGCTGCAATTGGCGCAGGGGTGGTAGTTGGCGAGGGTGCTGCAACTTGTTGTGGCAACGCGAGTGCAACCAACTTGCAACGAGACGGTCGGTGGTGGTGGTGCAAAAAGGCCTTAGGATGCTTCTCGACGCCAAAGCCAGACGTTGCCTACTTCCTTTGCTGCCTTTGTCTCTGCAGGCGTTGTATTTTTTTTTTTATATCTGTTATTTTTTTATGTGCGCAATTTTAACAAGTCAATGGTAAAGGTCAGCAGACGGCTCGAAACGCATTTAATGCAAGCGATGGGGTGGGAGTGAGGGGGTGAAGTGGGTGTAGTGAGTGGGGAGCAATGAGCTGGGTGGGAACAGCGCACAACATGAAGAAGAGACGGAGATTGAAGAAAGAACGCAACACAGAGACAGGTGCGTGGGAAAGACGAAAATAAATGAGGTACGTTAAAACAAAGATGAAAAGAGAAGGGGTAGAAAATATATAAAAATAACTCAGAGAAATATCGATAACGCATATCGATTAATTGAAATCGTAGAGAGCGGCAGAGCGTTGTACGTGTGTTGTGTGTGTGTATGTGTGTGAGAGAGAAAATGAGAGCGTATGAGAGCATGTGAAGAAAATGGTGCTAAGACTAACAGTATACTTTGCGCTCAGTGTAATGACATGGACGTGGACAATGGGGGTACGAGTCGTATTCGATGTTTCGATTTATTTTTTGGTTGTTGTTTATCGTAGATCTCTTAAACAACGCTCACCTGGTAAAGCATCATGATAATTTTCGAGTTTATTGCAAAAATCATCATGACAACACTTAGTCGAGGACATCGCTGTTTTGTAATGACACGAGGCAGGATCTTCGGGTGGTAAGTGATTTTCTAAGGGCAGGCAGCTGTGGTTGTTTTGTTGTAGTTGTTGTTGTTGGTATTAAGTATTTAGTATTTTTATAGCAAGTAGAGTTTTTTGTGATAAGGTAAGTATAAAAATAAGGCTAGGTTAGGGTTAACAATTAAAAAAAAGTTATATCGCACTAAGTTGGTTGTTGTTGTTGTTGGGTAGCTTTTTTTGTTGTTGTAGTTGTTGTTGGTGAGTGCAGAGTTGTAAAGCCGAGGATAACAGCGGGTACTACTACGAGCGGAGCGTGCGAGCAGCAGGGGTTTGTATTTTCTTATGACTATAGCAGAGGCGTAGGGGGTAGGGTTCAGCAGTGTAGTATTAAAAGCAGCGACAGTAAACCCAAGTAGTTGTAGATTTTTTTTTTGTACATAAAAACTAACTACAGTGACTGCTTTTGCGCACAAAAATCAATATGGCAGCAGCGTGAATACCCCTAAGCAAAAAAGTAGTAACAACTACGCTTTAGTATACAATAAAGTTTAAACTTGTTTACAACGTGGTACTAAAATTGGCATGCATAAGAGACTAAAATGTTCTAAAAAGTTTAAATTTATAGCATTTTTTTTTTGTGTTTAGGTGTAAACTGTGTTTAAATTTTTTCAAGTGTAGTTTTTAAGTGCCAAAAGACAGTTATAGAGAGCGTAACGTGCAAAACATAAGAGCGCAGAGAGAGAGAGAGCTTAAGAGAGAGCAGCGCTAGGCATACAAAAAAAATAAAAGCAAAGTGCTAAAAAGTTAAAATACTAAAACAGAAAAAATACTAAAAAAAAATATATTAAAAAAATTAGCATACTAATTAATGATGCAAAAAGAGCGCTAAATTAATTGCTGTGCTTTTTAGTTTGAGTAGAAGTTAAAGAGAGTGTGTGTGAGAGTATGCAGTGTTGCAAAACAGTTTAAGAGAGCATTAAAAGTGTTGACTAGCTTTGCTGTGCTAATTGTTTTTGTTGTTGTTGTATAGAGTTTTGTGTGTTGTTTTTGTTGGTTGTTTGTTGTTCATATAGTACCTGTTTCAAATGTCCTTTTCAAGAGCTCATCTTTATTGCAGAAATCCTTATCACAACATTGAATTCTATAAGAATCGAGTTTGCTGCGGCTGGTAAGACATTCCAGCGGCTCGCGATGCAGTTCGTATTTCTTATCAAGGCAACTGTGCACAGGATACAGTATAAAAACGCAATAAGCGATAGCGAAGTACGTTTGTGTACAAAAGAGAGCGCACAAACGCAAGAGCGAGCAAGTTTGGTATTTATTTTTGGTATTTTTTTGTTTTGAACATGGATTAGAGAGAAAATATAACATTTATAAACAAATTAGTAAAAAATGCAAGAGTCCGTTAAATTTACTATTATTTTCTTCTTTTTTTTTTTGGTCTTTTGAGTTACACTGTCCAACGGGGTTAGTATTTTTTGCTGCTAGTGTTTAGTAACGGCTTGAATTTTGAGGTTAACTATTTCTTTTTTTTTACTTTTAGTTTTTGTGTCAACTCAACGAGCATAGAACAAGTCGAACGAACGTACAAACGCAGTAACTTGAACGACGTGCATTTTGATGGGTGAGAAAGAGAGGATTTTTTTATAAACTGGTTGCTAGACGTGCATTTTGGCGCACCTTCGTAGTAAATTTGCTGCATTTGACCATCGCTATGTAGCAAAGACAATGACGTAGATGATGACGATGACGACGAGGACGTTGCATTACGCAGCGCATAGTACTTGATAACAGGACGCAAATGGCGATTGCAAAAATCATAATCTTGGCAACAGGCATGACCACCACGTCGTGCCGCTGGACGTGCTGTGGGTCCGCCATTGCGACCATCGTTGCACCATATAAAACGACCCGGCGGAAAGCTCTGCGACATGTGAAGACAGCTGTGCACACATATCCATCGGTTGTAGAAGTTATATCAAATTGTTTTTGCATTTTCTAAGCTAGGGAATCGAAAAAATATATATACGAAGATATATACATACCGATAGCTGAAGGTTATCTTGCTGTCCGTATCCTTTTCCACCGAAGTAAAGCAATGGCCATCTGTTTCGCATATGTAGTTGGTCTCCTTGCAGATGTCACAATGACACTTGAGCTTTTCTATAAATAAAATTAGAGAGCTGTTTAGTAAGTTGTATAATACTTAAGCTGTATAAATAAATAGAAGAATTTAATCTGAAACAACATTCGTTATAGATATAAATGCAGCAATTCTATGCAAAATGATATCCCATGAAGTCACTACTGCAACTCAGCTCAGCTTTCTGCTTAATAAAAGACTTAAAAGATTCTTTAATAATGACATAATAATAAGTCTTCTAAAAGAAATCGGATTTTTGTGCGGTAATTTAATGTACTCAAGATTTTTCTTTGTTTAAAAATCGATTGGTCTCGAATTTGAAACTAATCTTTTGTATATACAAAATATTTTTTTTACGTTGTGTTCATTATTAATTTTTTGTTATTTTGGCTGCTTGATGGCGCCAGCAGTTTATTGTCGCTAGAGGCCATTACCTTGTTGTCGCTAGATGGCGCCAGTAAGTAGCTGCATGTTTGTGTTTATAGTATATCATTTAAATATAATCAAGATTTGTAACAAGATTTTGTTAAAAATGAGAATGGTGACGAATGCTGCAATTTGTACACCGAAAGTTAATGTTATGAACTAACTCTTGAAATTGGAGAATACTATTATGAGGATTCGAAGAAGGAAATGGAGCTGGATCGGCCACAGCGATTGACTGAAAACGACAGCTAGACTCGGAAATCCGTGCCACGCGTCTTAGCTGGAATAAAGTACAGAGACTGGCACAAAATAGAGACAAATGAAAGAAATTCGTTGCGGACCTATGTTCCACCTTGGAACTCTAGGAAATATATATTATGAGGAAAATTAGAGGATTAGAGGGATTGGCCACATTAAAAGAATTTCAAACGAAAGAATTTAAAAGAAGGTATTTACTCTACGTTCAATAGGAGGAAGAAAAAGAGGGAGATGGCTTGATGACGTCGAAGCAGACCTAAAGACGATGAACGTTTGCAATTGGAAAGATAAAGAGAAAAAGTAGTGAACTGAAGAAAGATTGTTGATATGAAGCTATAGTCCATCCTGGTCTGTGAAGTCAGGAAGAAGAAGAAGGAATGAAACAGACGATTTTCTTTTTAATTTTCCAAGCCTATAGCTTCATTTAGACAGCCATAGAAAAGCGAAAATATTGCGCAGAGAAGCAATCTGTGCAATCCAAAGGTCAACGCCCCTAGTTTTAATAATAGAAAATGGTTATAGTTAGACAGTCGTAGATAATAAAAACAGTCAAAAAAAAAAACATCGCTGGATCCATCTAGCTATTGGTACTAGTTGGTGTGGTTTTAGAATTTTTCATTCCATATATAAAAATATTATTATAATTATATATATAAGATAATTTATGCCATAATGACTCAAGATTTGTTAAATATTTTACACCTTGTACTCGAAATATTATGAAGATTGGGATTCACAAAGAACTTATCTTCTTTTTTTAAATCTTTCATTGTGGTAAGGAACTTCTTAAATGGAAAGAAGTACTTATTGACAACAATATTTCCAAAGTATGTATCTTGCTATTTTTAATACAAATTATACAAACTATCATAGACCATTTCTAAAAAGCACTCTTAAGTACATATATCCACATTAGAACTTTAAGATCTTTATCGTTATATTATATAGACTGGACCATTTATAAAAATTTGATTTTATTAAAAATTACCCAAATATTAAATTTTTTCAAAGGAAATCTATTAAAAGGACTTAGAAGGTACTTACAAAAGGTTGACCAAATTTTGGTCCTCATACCCTAGGACTATCTGGACTTTATGTGACTTCCTTAGGGGTCAATGGTCCTTAAACATAACCAATATCTTGTCTTGAAAGTCAGTAGATTTCATTAATGGATTTTCTATAGCTAACTATAAAAACCATTTTATAAGCTATTATAGACTTCGGCAGAAAATTCCTCTAAATTATTAATACCTTTTTCTCTAATTTATCCGCACATTAAAGATTTCAGTGTCTTAATTTCTGCTACTATAAACGATACCATATACCAGGGTGGTCCAATAAATACTTAGCCTCACCGCCCGATGGCGACATTATCGAAAGAGAAATTTACTATCGTGTAGTACATTCTCATAGGCGGCTACCGTCGAAATTTCAGCCGAATCGGACTCTTAGTACTGTTTGCATCGCGAATCCTAAATAATCGTTTATCTTTTGTAGGCTAAGTACTTATCGGACCACACTCGAATATTAAACAATTCAAATTTTTCCAGATAATGTTTATTTAAAGGTCTAAGAAGTAACACAAAAAAGTGGATTCTAATCTAATCTGCGTAACTTTTATTGGAAGGACTCATAGAAGCAATAAAAATGTCCCAAAATATTTTTTCCAAAAGTGGCAGCCATTTTGCATTTTCAATTAGGAGATTAATGTTTTAAGTACTTAATGAAGTATGTAATGATGGGAAATCCAAAAAATTTTGCAAAGAAATATTACGGAAAAGTCCCAAATTAAATTTTAAAATTGGTCATCGTCAGAGAATATAAATACAAAAATTCCAGGGAAATATATTATATTAATTTGTCTTCGTCAGAGGATATAAATGAAAAAATCCCACGAACATATATTATTATGATTTGTCATCGTCAGAGGATATAAAAGCAAAAAATCGCAGGGAAATATAAAAAAAAAAAAATTATATTGATTAACATAAGAAATTATTTCATCCTAAAGAACATTAATAAGTATCTTATGAATTCAAAAACAAAGTTGCCAAATATATCGATATATTACGGAAAAGTCCCAAAAAACTATAAAAATTTGTCATCGTTTGAGCATATATATTCAAAAAGTCCCAGGGAAATTTATTATATTTATTAATATAAGAAGTTATTCCATCCTAAAGTATCTAAAGAACTATTTATGAAGTACAATACAAAGTTGCGCAAGAAGTATTACGGAAAAGTCCCAAATTAAATATAAAAGTTGTACATTGTCTGAGGGCAAAAATTCAAAAGGTTCCATGGGAAAAATATTATATTTTCAACCGATTCCAAAGTATTAAGAAATATAACATAAAATTTAAACAAAGTTGCCAAAGAGTTATAATAGAAAAGTCCGAAATAGTTTACATTATCTTAGGATTTTAATGCAAACAAGTCCCAGGGAAATATATTATATTGAAAAGTCCTCAAAAAGTTTTCATTATCTCAGGATTTTTAATTTTAAAAAGTCCTATGGGAAATATATTATATTGAAAAGTCCCAAAAAGTTTTCATTATCTTAGGATTTTTAATTTTAAAAAGTCCTAGGGAAATATATTATATTGAATAGTACCAAAAAGTTTTCATTATCTCAGGATTTTTAATTTTAAAAAGTCCCTGGGAAATATATTAATATATGAACGAAGACCCAAAAAGTTTTCATTATCTCAGGATTTTTAATTTTAAAAAGTCCTATGGGAAATATATTATATTGAAAAGTCCCAAAAAGTTTTCATTATCTCAGGATTTTTACATTTTAAAAAGTCCCAGGGAAATATATTATATTGAAAAGTCCCAAAAAGTTTTCATTATCTCAGGATTTTTAATTTTAAAAAGTCCTAGGGAAATATATTATATTGAAAAGTCCCAAAAAGTTTTCATTATCTTAGGATTTTTAATTTTAAAAAGTCCTATGGGAAATATATTATATTGAATAGTACCAAACAAGTTTTCATTATCTCAGGATTTTTAATTTTAAAAAGTCCCTGGGAAATATATTATATTGAAAAGACCCAAAAAGTTTTCATTATCTCAGGATTTTTAATTTTAAAAAGTCCTAGGGAAATATATTATATTGAAAAGTCCCAAAAAGTTTTCATTATCTCAGGATTTTTAATTTTAAAAAGTCCCAGGGAAATATATTATATTGAAAAGTCCCAAAAAGTTTTCATTATCTCAGGATTTTTAATTTTAAAAAGTCCTATGGAAATATATTATATTGAAAAGTACCAAAAAGTTTTCATTACTCTCAGGATTTTTAAATTTAAAAAGTCCCTGGGAAATATATTATATTGATAAATGTTTGAAGTTATTCCCATTCTAAAGGACTTTAAGAAGTATTTATTGAAGTAAAATCATAACTAAATTGCCAAAGAAGTATTTCGAAAGTCTCAAATGAAATAAACAAATTTTTCTTTGTCTAAGGATAGAAATGCAAAAGATCTTAAGGAAATATATTATATTGTTAATGCATGAAATTTTCCCATCCTTATTTAACGTATTATTATAAAGCATTAGTAAAATACGAAAAAAAATATTCGTATTACGAAAACGTAAAAAAATAAATAGGAAAAATTTTCATTGTCTAAGGATATAAGTGCAAAAAGTTCCAGGGAAATTTATATATATTGCTTAATGCATAAAGGATTTAAATGCAAAAGTTCTCAAGGAAATATGTTATATTGATTAATGCATGAAGTTCTCCCATCCCAATTTAACGTATTATTATAAGAAATTCGTAAAATACGAACAAAATTTCCAACGAAGTATTACGGAAAAGGCCAAAAATAAATAGGAAAAATTTTCATTGTCTAAGGATATAAGTGCAACAAGTTCCAGGGAAATTTATATATATTGCTTAATGTATAAAGCTTACCCATACAGGAACTTAAAGAAGTATCCAATGAATCAAAATCCAAACAAAGAAATATTACGAAAAATCCCAGAATTAGTATACAAATTTTAGACTTTATGAAGGTATTTAAAAAAACCTAAAAAAAAATTTATGCTTGAGGAAAAGTATCCGATTTTAATTAGCACAGATTTTTCTATTATTACATTCGTGGCTGGATATACTGAACATTCGGTATAGTGAACACCTCGATATAATGAACACCTAAATTTTTACATAGAGTACACTATATTTTTTTAGTGTATCGAAAACCTCTAAATAGTGAACCAAATTTTTAAAGCATTTTCAAGGAAAAACGAAGGACAAAATCACAAAATGGAATCAGAAACCAAAACAGGTATTCCCCTTAATTGTACTCTTGTTGTTGATTGCTACCAAATCAGCGGTTCCTTGACGTTATTGCTGGTTTTGTTTACCTTTTCATTTTCGCACAAAAATATATTCGAAAGATCTCTTGAACAAATAAAATAAGTTTTAATCAAAAAAATGTCAACCTTGATATAGTGAACAGCCTTGATATTGTGAACAGGCCTTGCAATAATTAGTTCACTATATCCAGACACGACTGTAGTAAAGTTATTTACTATTATTTATAGATCTATCGGACTCTTGCGGGGTTTGTTTTGAGAACGTCGAGACGACCAAACACATCTTGTAGGACTGTCCAGCAATAGGTTCGGGACAGAGTCATATATTTGGGAACTGAACGGTTCCCCACGTTCCAGCTACATCAAATTCTTAGGAAAGACTTACTGTCCTTTATAAGAAAGTCAGATAGTCTTTTGGCCTAAAGCTGTGTATAATACAATAGATCTTCTGATCGCAGTGCCCATCTTTTATTTAATGGAACCAAACTTAAAAAAAGGAGCTATATGATATAGTCAACCGATTTTGTTCAAATTTGGCACATTGCTTAAGTGGTCTAAAAAAATTCCAAACGCCAAATCTGGTTAGGATATCTTTATTAAACAACGAAATATAGCGAATTTTTCTTTAAAAAATTTATTTTGGCCGATCGGTCCTATGGGAGCTATATGATATAGTCAACCGATTTTGATCAAATTTGGTACAGTGATTGGGAACTATAAAAAACTTTCGAATACCAAATTTGGTTACGATATCTTCATAAACAAATAAATTATTCATCTAAAACGCTTTTTTTTTGTCGAGGTCGTCTCAAACACCCCCATGGGAGCTATATAATTTATCCCCGATATCAAAAAAATAAAATAAACTTGCCTCCTATGGAATAATATGGGATCTAATGTGAAAGTTTGGTAACTCTAGCTCTTACCATCTCTGAGATCTAGGCGTTCACACGGACGGACAGACGGACAGACGGACAGACGGACATGGGTATATCGACTTCTCTGTTCACCCTGATCATATATTAGGTAACTTTGGGGTGTCTCCGACGTCTCCTTCTATATGTTACATACATTTTCGGCTTGCACAAACTTAATATACCCTTGGACCATACGGTACAGGGTATAAACATAATAATAACAAGCTGAAGAACTACTTGATGAAGCGTCGTGCAAATATAATTGGTAAATAAAGCTGTCATCTGTCAATCTCAATGAACCGGACATAGTTAGTTTAAAATAGCATTACCTTGCTTTATTTTGACAAAGCATTAATAATTTTATGGAACTTCCCAGGGATTTTGGTCAAGTCATTGACCAAACTAAGTCAAAACACGTTCAACATAAACAGCTACCATAATAATATAATATTATCAGCTGATCAGCCGCTCTTCAGACAGAGTGAAAAACTCTTTGCAGCATTTTTGGATCATTACATAATCTACAATTAGATAAAATGAATTGACGGTTTTGTTTTTTTTATTTTTCTAGGCATAGCTCGTTCCGCCCAAGTTTTGCGAATATTTTTGAAGCCAACGCATTGAAAAACGTGCAAATACAAAAACAAAACAGACTTGACAACAAGTGTAAAGACAATAACAAAAAGAAAAGCAAACAAATTCATGTGCAGCAGGGAGGTAGTCAGCAAAGAAGTTAGAGGGGGTGCCACAGCATAAAGATAATGTGGCTAAGTAGGCAACTCGGAGTCTCCCTCTGAGGCGCCGCCTCTGCTGCGGCGGGGCAGCAAGCCAGACATAGACGTCGCGTCAGACGCGTCTGACGCCGTTTCAGAACAATGCCAGCAGAGACAGACCCGGTTTGGCTGCTCAGCCAGACAGACTAGAGAACCTCGTCAAAGCGAACCTCATTCAAAGCGCATTGAAAAGCGGCTGCTTCTTCTTCTGTTGCAACGTTGCAGTTGCAACCACAAGTGCAATGCAATGCAAAACAAGTGGGGGTGTGTGTTGTTGTGAGAGAATGAGCGTGGGTCTCAACTGTCTGGCACATTGACATCACTGACGTCACACGGCTGGCTGGCAGCTAGCCTGCCCGCACTTTAACACGTACTAATTGCTGCCAGACGAAATGAGCGGGACGGAGGCGCACGGAGCGGCTCAAGTAAGTCGGCCGTTTTGGATTCATTCAAAGTCTTTGAGGTGTTAAAGTCACGCGAGGCACACTGAGCTGCAGACTTGCTCTATGCTGGGTTTACACTGCGTCACGGCATGTCACAGTTTGGCTTAACAGCGGCACAGTGTAAACAGACTTGGAATAGTTTTTTAGTTCAAATGAACTAGATTTTTCAAAGTCTAGCATTAGTTCCATATGTTCGTTTTTCTTCACACTGTAAAAGAGAATAATTTAGTTTGTGAACAAAAAATCTAGTGAGGGGTATAATATTTATAAATAATCATCGAAAAGTCATTCTCAATTATAAGTTAATGAAGATTGTAGAAGAGTTTTATTGATTATGGAGAAAAGAGATCTATCGGCGTGGAGCATACAAATCTCACGCTCAGAAGGTTAGAGTTTAATTTCACTACAAACAAGTTCAAATGAACTAAGCCTTCCAAAACCTAGCATATGGTACAGTTAGTTTTACTTCACACTGCACCGAACAGAATAATTTAATTCGTAAAAAAAATTTTAGTAAAGGGGGTAAGGACCTCAGACGAGTTCCCATGTACTTCTTATGGAGGGCAAATGACCCATTATCTTTTTTAATCGATATTTTCTTCTCCACATTAAAAACAAGGTTGCATTTTAAAATTCTGCCACAGGGTAGCTTCACAATAAATCAATTTAAAAAAAAAATAATGGGACAAACATTCAAAAATATCACTCTTTTCAAAAGAAGCACAAAACAAAAAGCCTAACTTTTTGTACTCATACTCATACGCATACTCTCTAACTTTGACGATAAATTTCGATAGCTTCTGCAATATTTATCGGAAAAATGTGTGGTTTGCTGCATTCTAAATTGAGTAAATATTAAAAAAAAATCGATTTTTTTGTCAATTCTGAGGTCCTTAAGTGAATAATTTCACTAACAAGCGGAGAGTCAGTCTCATTTATAAACTAAGAGGAGGATCTCTTGATTATAGAGAAATGTGATCGATCGGCGTGGAAAACAATAATCTAACACTAAGAGGATTATGAGTAAAACTTCACTTAATAAGAGTGGCTGTGTGGACAATATCCCCTGGCATTGAGTTTATTTGGATGTTATTCGAAAACTAATACACAAACTGGTTCTTTTTTTTAAAGACTGGGCAGAAGGGATTGCTGATAGAATTTGAACTAGTATCAATAGTAATTGATCGAATCGCGTCCCGAAAAGTTCTATAGACCTGGTTTTTATGTCTAATTTTAGATTCTATAGTCTTTTAAATTCATCGAGTACTCTGCTAGATTTTTTATAAGGAGTATTACATTTCACGTAATTTTAAGATTTTAACAAACTTTCTAAAGAAGTATATAAAATTTTACAATTTCTCAGGATATTAAAGCAAAAAGACCCACGAAATATATAAATTCCCACGAAATAAAAACTCCCACGAAAAATGTAAATTCCCACGAAATATATAACATTGTTTAAGAACTTAAAGAAATATCTAATGAAGTAAAATCCAAACAAAAATGCCAAAGAAGTACAACGGAAAAGTACCAAATTAAATATACAAATTTTTCATTGTCTGAGGATATAGATGCAAAAAGTCTCGGGGAAATATATTACATTAAATAATATATAATGTTTTCCGATTGTAAGTGGCTTAAAAAAGAACCACATGAAGTAAAATTAAAACAAAAAACATTTACGATAAAGTGCCACATTAAGTATACAAATTTTTTACATTATGAGGATATTAATGCAAAAAGTACCAAAGAAATATAAGCTTGAAGAAAAGTATCGAAATAAAGGATTTATTTAGTAGTTTTTTTACTATTATTTATAAATGAGTTGAAGAAGTACGTGATGAAGCGTGGTTCAGTTCATTGACTACTCTTCTGTATTTTTGATAAGGAATAGAGAATTTCACGTGATTTTAAGACAGTATGATTCTGCAATTGAATTCTATGATTTTTTGGATTTAAAATCTTATATTTTTATGGTTTATTAAGAGTGGCTTGTAGTTAGAGCCGTGAACAAGTGTCCAAAGTCTAAGTTAGTTAGATGTTGTTGGAGAACTAACACAGGAACTGGTTCTTTTTTTTAACAACTAGGTGTTGCTGATATAATTTGAGCTAGTGTCAACAATAATTGATTGAATCGCTTGCCCATTAGTTCTAAAGACCTGGTTTTTATGTATAATTTTATTTTGTAAAGACTTTTCAGTTTTATATTATATTTTATATATATAACATTGATTAAGAACTTAAAGAAATATCTAATGAAGTAAAATCCAAACAAAAATGCCAAGAAGTACAACGGAAAAGTACCAAATATACAAATTTTTCATTTTCTGAGGATATAAATGCATATATATAATTCTGCAATTAAATTCTTTTGACTTAAGAAAATTTTATTATATGGTTTTTAAGACTAAAAAGTTGGTTTATAACAAAGACTACAATGTCTTCGTTTTACTGACTTTAAAAAATTGCATCAAAAGATTTGGTTCCGAAATGTTCTAGGTCAAGCAACTATTTGAAAAAGTATGGAAAACTAGATAAACTAGTGTAACGCACAATTAGCGTTGAATAAAATGAGCTGAATAAACAGGTAGTTACTGGTTATAATGGTGCTCTAGAAAGGATTATAAAAGGAAGGGCCCGACAAGTTTCTAAGTGGAATGGAACTACGAAAAGATTATATCCACGAAAAGAACCAAGTTCATTAAATTTGGCTGCATTCATTTGTTTTATCTAATAAACTTATTTGTACCGAAGCTTAATAAATAAAAAAATATTTAGTTCATGAATACAATTTAAGTGTAGAAACGATTATTTGGCAAATAAAAGATACTTTAGAAAAGAATTCTGTGAAAAGTCGGAAAGTAACGACTGCTTTCTAAGAAATACGGAACGAAAGGAAACAGCCTAAATCTAGTTTCATTATTTGTTTTTGTCCATATGTTTTGAAAGAAAGTGTCTATGTTATTCACGTCAAATCTATCAATTCGCAGCTAAGCTAAGAAACTAAAGGAATGACTAATGAGGTTCCACTGTTTACAATACACGAGTTTCTAAATAGGTTTTATTTCTGACTAGGCCTCTTCAATTTGCTTTAGACAACTTTGTGACTCATTTTGTCAACTATTTGTGACGTCAATATAAGAAACTGAAGTTCTCAACTTTAGTAATCAGTGAGAATCTAAGGAAGCGTCCTGGTACATACTTTTCAATTTAGTGTTCATCAGGCCCGTCGAGAGGCGGCGGTTTGGGACTTTTTCCCCCGGGCTCGAACTCTCGGAGGGGCCCGGCCTCGACAGTTTTTTTCGAGAGTGATTTCATCAAATCATCAATTATCTCAGAAATCCTTTCTATACTTTTCTTAATGTTGATCTCACACTTTTCAAAAATTATACGTATTTTCATGATTTAAGAAAAATTTATAGGGGCCCCGATCCGAGATTTCCTCCGGAACCCGGATATTCTCTCTACGGCCCTGGTGTTCATAATTCCTTTGTCGCCACATAATTTTGTGACCTACAATTAACTTGACTTTTTGTAAACACTTTTAACTTGAGACAGATGTGTGACCAGTGTGAACGCATTTTGACCACTTTTGGTGATGCCAATATAAGAGATTAGATTTCCAAACTAATTGCTAAATCAGTGTGTATCTAAAAAAGCGTCCTTGTACATAGTTCTCACTATAATATTCAATTCTACTCGACATTTTGTTGCACCAACACTTTTTACTTGCGACCCATCTGCGACGCAGTGTGAACATAGCATCAAGCCGCGCAGCCTTTCTGCCATTGGTTTTATCGCTGTTGTTGTTGTTGTTATTGTTGTGGAACTTACTTTCATGCTTCTTGATGTGCTGCGGCCCATAGGTGGGGGACAATGGCATTTGCAGCTGTGTGGCTGCAGCTACTGGAGTTTCCTCATGCTCCAACATAATTGGTACTGCACTAACATTGTTGCTGTTGTTGTTGTTATTATTATTATTAAAGTTGTTATTTTTATTGTTGCTATAGCTGCTGTTATCAGTTCGCGTTAACTGCGTCGATGTTGTTAGATAAGCGCCAGCTGTTTCATTTGCACGCTGCGCGCCATTGGCGGCTTTTATTGGAGTAGCTGCTGTACTTGTTCTTGTTGTTTTGCTGGACACTGTTGGCGGTGGCACAGGTTGTTGTTGCTGCTGTTGTTGTTGTTGCTGCTGCAGCGTGCTGTCCACGCTTATGGGCGCCGCACCAGCATTTGTGGTGTTTATAACAATTTCAATTGGTGTGGCTGCAAGTAAATTAACGAAAAATAGGTTAAATTCACACCTAGAGTGGTGCGTGGTACAACCCAGCGCACTGTTCCAGCTGAGCTACTCACCACAGACACAGTGCAGCAGTAGCCACAGAGCGGCGCAGGCGGCAGTTGCAGCGCCTCTATACATTGTTATGCTTTTATAATCTTTATCGCGTGTTGCTTTTAGTTGTGTTTTTCACTTTTGTTTTTGCCTATTACTTTGAAGCTTTTCTTTTGTTTTCCGCACACACACATACACGCAGTGTCCGCAGAGACGTTACACATACACGCACAAGTTCAAAGTCTAGGCGGCAGGCAGGCAGCAGCGTCGGCGGCGGCGTCTCAACGAGCTGCAATTTATTTACTTACGCCACAAACAAAAATATATATGCACAAATACGCGCTTATATACATATATGCTGTATATATGTACTAAAGGAGGCGGGCGCAATTGGTGGCAGCGAAGTAGTACGACGGCGACTTCGACGACTCCGACGAGGAATGGCAACAGCTAATTTGCTTTGTATTGCGCATTTATTATGTAGGACTCGCGTCTGCGTTACATATTTGCTGCACATGCTTTATTAATTAATAAGAGCACTTTTTTGGGGCGCATACGCATTAATTCGAATTTGTTTTATTGAACGCTTTGGAAAATGTAAAATTGTCCACCCAATTGGAAAACCTCTTGCCCCAAACACGCAGCGCCGAAATATTTGTGGCGTATTTTCATCACGTGATCTGAGCACTTTTATGGCGTTTAATTGCATAAATTACTATTTACAATTGCGCACAGCACCAGATAGTTGAATTTACACTATTTTTGCTGCATTTATTTTGCTTTATTTTTGTATTAATTTAGTTATATTGTGCACCGAAATCAGCGAAAACCAGTGTTTAGCAGGGTTGTTGATATGCAGTGTGACCAAAGCTGTGCGTTGGCGCTTTGCATGACTAAACTTTAAGCTTAAAATACTAAAAGTTGGTAGGCATAAATACCAGCTGGATGGGTTGGTGTTTTATGCCTATTTCATTTAGCGGCTGTTTAAGATAAGTTTTATCCATGGTAGATAAATGTTTTTGAAGTATTTGTTTTTAATTTACAAATAAGTTTTAATTATAAAAATCGACAAATATTTAATGCCAAAAGTGCAGTACTGAAGTATAAAAGAGATTGATGATAAGCAATTGTTTGCATTGAACAAATTCTTCAAAAAATGTTGACTAATTGAATCTCCCGTGGGGACTTAAGGTGTTTAAGGATTTTGAAACTAGTTTATATTATTATAGTTTACTATATAAAAATGTAACAGCTATAAAAAGTTGCAACTTAGTCTAGCCAAAAGAAATCTCCTAGTATTAAAATTTGCAAACTTCAAGTATACCAAAAATTGTTTAAAAAAAATAGTTTTCTTCGCATTCGCTTCGCTTTTGATAATGAATTACACAAACTTTGTTGCTAAAAAAATACAGTGAACCAATCAGTATACTTATCCTAAACTGAAGTTAACCTCAAAAAAATGATTTATTATTAAATCTTAGGCCGTCAAAGATGAAATAACGAAGTATCGTAGAGATACTTAGGGAGACTGCCCGCTTATAAAAAATAAATTGCAATTAATCTACAAGATAATAGTATGCTCGTTGGACGTCTTGAAAAATCTCACATTTTGGAACTTCCAGACCGATTTGTGTAATATAATAATAGTATTGATGGAACAATGCAGCACAATTAATCCTGCCATTATTATTTTATCTATAAAATTAGCTGTTTGTCTCATATAACAAGTAAAAAAAGTTTGTCCTATAAATCGCTATTTAATCCAAGTATTCAGTATGAATCTATTAATTCAAGACGCCGCCGCTTAGGCTATTCCCTGTTCTCTTTGAACAGGTATTAAAATAGATCCAAATACCCCGCCCAAAATTGTCAGAGAGTTATTATTAAATATGCGCTTTGCTCTATGAACAGCTTTTCCTAACTAATGACCTTTTAAAGTAGTACCATTTAGGATGCCGGTTGCACCTTTCTGGATTCTCCAATATGCAAAGCGTGATCTTCTTCCCAAATAAATCTTATTACCCCAAAAATACTTTCCATTACAGATGTTTCCAAACTAATTATCTTTAAAAATAAAAAAACGGCTTTGGCTTCTTTAGATTCTTGAAACTGACGAAACTTTTCCAAACTGATGATCTTTTCAAGTAGTAGCATTTAGGATGCCGGTTCGATCTTTCCGAATTCCTGAGTACGTAGCGTGCTTATCTGATTAAGTCAACTAAATTATCTTCAAAGAAAAAGCATTAAGGTTGCCTTTTGGTATTCTTTAGACTCTCGAAACTAATGAAACTTTTTCAAACTGTTGAACTTTTTAACTAGTAGCATTTAGAATGCCGGTTGGATCTTTCCGGATTCTTGCGGCAGCGTGCTTATCTGATTAAGTCAACTATATCTTCCACTGCAGATTGTTCCAAATTAATTATCTTTAAAAGAAAAGCATAGAGGTTGCCTTTTAATCTTCTTTAGATTCTTAAATGTACGAGTTCTATTTGAAACAATCTTAATGCTTGTTCTCTATCAATATAGAATGTGCAAGTTCTTTTTAAAATAGTCTTGATAGTTGTCCTCTTTCACTATAGATCTTAGCGATCGTTATAATTTATCCTTATTCTTCTTCTTCTTATGTGACCATAACAACCCGATTACCGGATTACGGCCTGCCTTAAAACGTCCTCGAAGCGCCTCTGCATTGCGCGCGCCTTCTCCAGTTGGTCACACCGAGCGAAGATAGGGGCCCTTCCACTTGGTCTTTCCAACGCAAACACGGTCGTCCCCTCGCCGACGGCCGCTGACTACCGCATCGAACACACGTCTAGCTGGAGCATCCTCGTCCATCCTAACGACTGTCCGAGCCAGCGAAGCCGCTGGCTTTGGATACGCTGAGCAACGTCCATGTCGTTGAAGAGCTCATACAGCTCATTGTTGGTGCGGATGCGGTAGTCATCGCCAACTCGAATAGGACCAAAGATCTTGCGCAGTACTTTCCTCTCGAAAACTCCCAAGGCAGCTGCATGAGTTAACGACACGATCCAGGCTTCCGCGCCGTACAGAAGCACTGGAAGGATGAGTGCCTTGTAGAGTGATAGTTTTGTCGCGCGAGAGAGTATAATGTATCCTCCTCCCTTGTTTATTCTAAATATAAGTGTAATCTACCTGACATTCATCTACTCTATTTCTTTCAAATTATTATGTAGAGCTAACCATGGGAATACGGCTTACGTGCCTTTCCTATAAATATCTTATTCTGCTTCTGAATATCCATTAACTTCGTTGGCAACTTTTAGCAAAACATTTTACTAGCCCAAATTCTGCTACTCTATAATTTTTGTTGCTTCTTAGAACAAATCATAAAACTTAACCTTTGCATTAACTTTTATAACTTTCCTTTCATTTTAGCAAACAAGATTAAAAATCATCGTGGTATTGTAAAACTCAGCAGTTTGGTTTGGATAAGTTAGAGATTGCTTGTACTTGGTTCAAAAATCTGCCAAGGGATCATTCATATGCTACGTGATGCTGCGGGCGGGAGGCGGGTCTGACGAAGCGTCACGAAGACACAAAAAACATTTGGAAAATCTTCAAAAATATTCTGCTACTATCAAGAGTGTGCAGGAGATGGGTCAATTTGACAGAAAATCAGCGTCACGTAGTTTATGGATGATCCCCAATCAATTAGACCACAAACTGAATTATCTTTTATGGAAACTTTTTGCGGCTTCTTATAAAACGTTGACCCTCACATTGCCGAGATAACGAAAAAACAAATCTGTTTATATGAATCATTTCTAGTTTAATGTTTAAAGCTTGCTATGCTAAATGGACATAGTTATGTCAAGCTCTCAGAAGAGAACCAAGTAACATTGTAAGAATGGCACTTGACTAAAAGCAACCTGGCGGCGGACCGCCCTTCAAAAACTGGCACAGCAAAACATGACATGAATTACAGCTAAGCAAACAGCGCCAAATAGAGTTCGATGGAATGCTCTTGTAGAGGCCCAAAGCTCCCAAAAGGAGTAAACAGGAAAAAACAATTTCTCGTTAGTCCAATGCTTTCTGTCTTAACATCTAGCTTTTCAAGACTACAACACTGCAAACATGACTATTTTGTATCATCTCATAGAGTTAATGAACATGAACATAGTAGGAAAACGGACGCAACAGACGTACTCCTTATACAAATATTGTACATCTGATTACTGCTTCAAGTGCGCCTTGTGCTTCAAACAACAATGTATTCACAACTGCAGCATTTGGGCAAGCCCAAGCCATCAACACAGCATGACTGACAAATGTACATACATATATACATAGCTAGTCCCTTAAATAATACGCTTAAAAAATATTCTAATTAAGCAGAAATTTATTCTCCATAACTGCAGGTACTATGCAAGTGCAAACATTTTTAAAACATCAACTAAATGCGTGCGGCATCCATAGTAGCAAGACCCGCCGTAGAGAGTTAGAGACTTATTGCCATAATAAACTTAGTAGAGTCAATGGAGGCATGCCCGGCTCAGCACCCTTCAGGAAACCTGCAATTACATAAAATTCATATGTTATTTCATACACCATAAGTAAATAAATCGATGCTGCTTCTTGCCACAAGCACCATGTGCAGGAGCGCTGCCGACACTTACCCAAATACAGCACCATGGGCACGAATCCCCAGTGGAATGCAGTTTGTGCTACGCCTACAACAACGCCTAGGCGCTCCTTGACTCCATCGGACAAAACCATTTTGTATTTTTTATATAATTTTAATTTTACACGTTAATATTATGCACGCAGCAAATTGCTAAACCAGCTAGTAAGTGTTGTACAGTGTTGAAAGAAGCTGTAACAACGCACTAGCAAATATTTTAAGCGCTTTTAGAAAATACGCAGTAGAAACGTTTAATAAATTTAAATTTAGACTATAAATAATTTGTAGCTTGGCTGAATAACAAACTTTTCAAGGCAAACTTGTTAAATGAATTAAGCTTTAGTTTATTTTCAACACTGTCTATACTAAACTATTTCAACAGTCTGGCAACATTTTAAATTTGCACATGAGCATGTTGAATAGAGTTCTTTTCAGCTCTCTTCACTCAGTGCTTCACACGCATTCTAGAGCGTACCTTTTTTAATTTTGTATTTAATAATATTAATTATTTAAATTCACAAACAAAACAACGCCAACTGTAGCGGCGATAAGTGCACATTTAGTAGCGCATACACTTCATTTAAAAAGTAAGTGATAAGACAAAGCAAGCCACAACTTTCACGCTGACGCAGGGAACAAAGCAATAAAAAAAAAACTGAAAAATCAATTTAGTATTATGTAAGGCTGGCTCTTATTTAAACTAAACAAAAAAAAACACAAAATTTTATTCGTTTTAGAAAATTAATTTGCTTGGATCATGAAAACTTCAAATATTGGACTGTATGCGTTCCGTTTAACCTTCGGTCAGGTGAGCATTTGCTAAGAAAAAAAAGTGAAAAAAAAAATTGCCCACAAACTGCAGCGCGTCGTCAGGGAAAGTGTAGTCCCAGGAGTTTTTAGTTAATTTCTACTAAGTAATTCGTTAAAAGTGTCGCCATGGATGCCATAGATGCCATGATAAGCCAGCTAAAACCAGGTGATGCTTGCCAGGATTGTCTGCGTGAGGGCATGCACAACAAGCTTAGCCTGTTCTGGATAAATATGGATGAGCAGATCTTGAAGTGCGAATACAGAACCTGCCTCTGGCCGCATAACTATGAGGAGTCTGAAGAGCCGTCAGTAGCAGCACCGTCAGTAGCAGCACCGTCAGTAGCAGCACCGTCAGTAGCAGCACCGTCAGTAGCAGCACCGTCAGTAGCAGCACCAACACAGCCTGCAATAGTGGCAAACGCTAACGACGACGATGATGATGTTTTTATAAAGAACCTTTTGAATGAATTTAATTGTATGGCAGAAACAAACGCTCAAAGCAATTTAGCAGAAACTGCTTCAGTGCCGAGTGAATTCAATTTTCTGCCAGATACAGGAGCTCAGACTAATTTTGCAGAAACTGCTTCAGTGCCTAGTGAATTCAATTTTCTGCCAGATACAGGAGCTCAGACCAATTTTGCAGTAACTTCTTCAGAGCCTCCAGTGCCTGCTGCAACTGCACTTAACTGCTCGGTTTCTCAACATAACCAAGTTAAGTGGCATACGCCCCAGCCTTTAATGGACACTGCAGCTACTTTTAACCAACCGCCAGCGCCTACAGCATCGACTGCAACTGACAACAGTTGGTGGCCTTCACTAAACCTCCCAGCTGATTGGGATGCCTCAAGACATTCGGAAGCAGCTGCCACTGCTTTTAACTGTCCGCCACAGCCAAGTTTGCAGCATTCTCAACCAACTACACGCTGCTCGCCTTTAACAAGTGTCATAAATAAGGAACAAGATCTACATGCAGCTGCTACAGCTAAACCAAAGCAGCAACTCCCTAAGCTTGCCAAGGCTTCGACCGCACGTGTTCTCAATCCCCTACACTTTGCGAATGCTTCACTGAAACCAAAGCAAACCGTTTTCTCAAAGCCGGCACCGGAATTCTTAAGTGCTTGCGTTGATGTCAAGCAACAGCTACCTGAATTTAAGCCTAGAGACTTATTGCATCTCCAAGGACCCTTAGCAGAACGAATAACTCCACAAAATATTATGAGTCAACTAAAAAACTCTTTGGCAAAGTCTTTAAAAGACACTGCAGCTACTTCCAAAAATATTGCAACAGATGACGCTACCAAAGCATTCGTCAGATCCACACTTGCTAATCAACAGAATGCTGCAATAAAGACTGAAAAACGGAGGAATCTCCGTAGCGTCAAATCAGCACCAGATGTTAGTCAACCAAAAAATGTGTGGGCCACAAGATTAAGAAGTGCTTCGTCCCCAAGACCTACAGCACAAATGGATCGAGTGGCCATAAAGGAACCAGAGCAAATTGAGCCAGATGGTAGTCAACCATCATTACGAAGTGCTTCGCTCTCAAGACCTACAGCTCGAAAGAGAGTGTGCAAAAAGGAACCAGAGGATGAACAACCACAAAATGTCTTGGCACCAGCATTACAAAGTGCTTCGTCTCCAAGACTTAGGGTACAAATGAATCGAGTGCCCATAAAGGAACCAGAGCAAATTGAACCAGATGGTAGTCAACCTAAAAATGTCTTGGCAACAGCAGAACGAAGTGCTTCGCTCACCGTGCCTACAGCTCGAAAGAGTCGAGTGCGCAAAATGGAACCAGAGGATGAACAACCAAAAAATGTCTTGGTACCAGCATTACGAAGTGCTTCGCTCACAAGACCTACAGCACGAATGAATCCAGTGCACGAAAAGGAACCCGAGGATGAACAACCAAAAAATGTGTTGGCAACAACATTAAGATGTGCTTCGCTCTCACAACTAATGAAACAAGTGCCCAAAAAGGAACCTAAGGATGATAAACCAAAAAATGTATTGTCACCACAATTAAGAAAGGCTTCGCTCTCAAGACCTACACCACTAATGCATCGACTGCCCCAAAAGGAACCAAAGGAAATTAATATTGAATTGAAATATAATGAACAGGATGATGATGACGACGCACTTGATGTCGTCATTAGTGTGGAGGAAAAAAACGAAATTGAATCATTTATGGAGGTTGCAAGGCGCGAGCCGGATGCACCACAGCGTACACGCGCATCATCTAGTAGATACTAGATATATTTGGGATTTGAGAATTTTGTGCATAGAGAGCAACAACAAAAATAAACAAGTTTATTTTTAAAACATTTTTTGACGGCTACTGATAATATATGCAAGACATGCTATCAACGCATGATGAACAATGAATGATGAACGCAATGGAATTGTACAAACATACATTATAAACGTCGCCGCGTTCAAAGTGCCATGAACGTTAAAAACGAGATTAATGCAAGTGCGTCAACTCCCCGTCTATAAGCTACAAGCCGTTCGGAACTGGTTTCAAATGCCAATGAACATTGTTGGAGGCGGCACGCGCGAATTGCTGTGATAATATATATTGTATATATTAATTTTTTAATGTCTAAAAGTCATTGTAACCAACGGGTTACGGGCGGCCTCTTATCAGTCTGGGAACCAATTTGGCAATTTGTGTTAAATGGAATTTGATTAGATATTAATCAAGCCAGTTGGACTGAATGGAGCAGCTACATGGAACCATTTAATGGTGATGGTGCCTTTATCAGTTAATTGTCGTACGTCATAAAAATAACAACACATACCAGCTATTATTTACGCCTCTGATATGCGCAGTTTATATAGAATTAGAAGACTATGTCTAAAACATAGTACTATATATGCTATATAGATGATTGTTTGTACAAGTGTTCATGCACAGCTCTAATTTTGAAACTTGCAAGCAGGCACATGACGACTTGTGTATGCTCTACTTTGTAAGTTAATAACTTGTATCTATGTACAAAAGCTTTTGTCAATCTACAAATCCTTATCTGCTCAAATATACTTTGTTAGTTTTCATATCATAAACATCTTCATTTACTTTTATTGTTTTAGTAGTTATTTATTTGTTTAGTTAAAACAAGTGTAGTAATTTATTTTTATTGGGTAATGTTTATTTAGATTCAATAGAATAATTGCATAATGGGCTTGTTTTTCATTTCTTTTTGTAGATGTTTATTTAGCATTGTGGTTTAATTTATTTGCTCTTGTTAGGCAATTTACGCGCATTTGGACGTCAGTCAGGCAGCTTTGTTTTCATAAGTGTTGGACAATGCGGTTTTATTTAGAGCAAATGTTCTTTAGTTCAAGCTTTGGCTCATTTCGTTCGTTCACAAGAATTCATTTTGAAGCGGTAGTTAGTAGTTCCGTTTCGTTCGTTCACAAGGATTCATTTTGAAGCGGTAGTTAGTAGTTCCGTTTCGTTCGTTCACTATGAGTTATTTTAGTTCATTCAACTGGTTCCTTTTCGTCAACTTATCTCTATTTAATGAAAATGTTCAAGTTTTTACATAATGCGGTTTTGTCATAAAACGTGAAATAATTCGTTAATTAATTTTGTATATTGCTTATTTATAAATTTATAATTATAAATAACACTATTGGTATTACCAGATTAGGACGCACTGGTTCAAAATGAAGAATTAGTTTAGTTCAAGCTTTGGTTCATTTTGTTCGTTCAAAAGGGTTCATTTTGGATTGAGTGGTTCCGGGTCGTTTCGTTCGTTCATCATGACTTTAGTTCATTCAATTTTATAATGATTCGTTTTCTCGAACTTTATTTTATGAAAATGTTAAAATTTTTTAATAATGCAGTTTTGTTATAAAATGCGAAACAATTTATGTAATTTAATATTTTACTTAGTTGCAAATTAAGCCAGCGTTGGTGTTACTACAGTAGGGCGTACTACTTGAAGATAGTTCTCTTGTATCAAGCTTTGGTTCAATTCGTTCGTTTAAAAAAGGATTCAATTTGAAGTAGTACCGTATTCACCATCTTTGGTGTTACTAGTTCCAGTCCAGTGTTGAAGATGTAGTTCCTTTGTTCAAGCTTTGATTCATTTGGTTCGTTCACAAGGATAAATGGGGCTGGGCAAGCAACGGTTCATTTGAATTAATAGTTCTACTGCGATTGTTCACTATGACTTATTTTAGTTGATTCAATTATAATAATGGTTCGTTTGCTCGATCTTTTAATAATGTAGTTTTATTATAAAAAATATTTTATTTCTTGACTGAAATAATTTCTTATACTGAATCTTATATTTTGCTTATTTAATAAGAATTTTGGTTCAATTTTGAAGAAATAGTTCTTTAATGCAAGCTTTGGTTAATTTAGTTCGTAAACATGGATTTATGGGGTTGGGCAAACCGGTTCATTTCGAATTAGTTCCATTTCCTTTCCTTCATTATGACTTACTTTAGTTCATTCCATTATATTAATGGTTCGCTACAACTTTTCTCTATTTTATCAAAATGTTTAATTATTTTAATAATGCAGTTTTTTTATAAAAATTGATTCTTAAAGAAATTATTTCATGACAAATAGTTTATTAATTAAATTTGTATTTATTTCGCTTATTTATAAATTTAGCCAGCTTTGGTGTTATTAGATTATAGCGTTCCTGTTCAATTTGAAGAAATAGTTCTTTAGTTCAAGCTTTGGTTCATTTCGTTCGTTCACAAGGATTCATGGGGCTGAGGCAAACCAGTTCGCTTTGAATTAGTAGTTCCGTTTCGTTCAGTTCGCAATGGCTTACTTTTAGTTCGGTCAACTATCAATGGATTCGTTTTCTCGATCTTTTGTTTACCTTATGAAATCTGCTTTGACATTCTTAATAATGTAGTTTTGTTATTGAACTTGATTCTTAAACATTTTGTTATCTTGCTTAAAATAAATTGTTAATTTGTTCTATATTTTGCTTATTTATAAACTTGGCCAATCTTCGGTGTTACTAGAGGTAGGGCGTTCTGGTTCAATTTTGACGATGTAATTCCTTAGTTCTAACTTTGGTTCATTTCGTTCGTTAATATAGAATTAAATTAGTTCGTCTTTGTCTTTTATTCAACGAAAATTCTCTTAACATTTAAATAATGTAGTTATGTTCCAAAATAAGGCATTAATTCTAAAAACTATTTATTTCTTGCGTTCTTATTTAAAAATTTAGTCCGCTCTGATGTATCAAGAATTGGGCGTTCCGGTTTAATTTGGATGATATAATTTAATAGGTTAAACTGTTTGTTGCTGATTCATTCAGAACAAATTTTTCTAAAAATTTAAAGGTTCATTTTTTATTAGGGTATTCACGGTTGCCTTTGACGTAAAAGTGTTGCAAAATACGCTGCTCTCGACCTTGTTTAAAAGTGGAATAAAGTAAATCTATTCTATTAATAAATTTAACTGGTTTTGAATAAATTAAAATATTTTTACTAATGCAATATCAACCGCTTCATTCATAAAGTAGTATAAAAAAGGTCTTTAAAGCTTTGGCTGGTTGAGTTTTTCGCAGCATTGCAAATCCTCTTCAAATGTTTAAACTTTGATATGGGGATCGACTTTATAAAGTTGGGTGCTTTCTGTACTTGTTATCTTATCTTTGCTTTCACGGTCTGCAACTCTTGCAGTTTTTTTTCGTAACTCCTTATCTGAAAACATTCCTTCCACATTGAAAGGTAACTAGATTTTTGTAATCAGCCTGTAGACCTATGTTGCTCTGGTTACGAAGTATTAATAATAATTCCATTACTGACTCCTTAGAGGGGCATGGGGAACTCTATTAATAACTGCTCCTTCAGAACAGACAGACCTACAGTTTATAGCCGAATCCGAAAGGCGGCGACTTTTAATTAATAGAGAATTTCTTACTGGTTACAAAGTATTAATAATTAAAAAGTAAATTCTATAAAATAACTTTCGATTTATATGTTTAATTTATTTATAAAAAGTTGGCTTAAAAACTACAAGTTAGCTTCCATTACTTGCAGCTAAGATTAAAAAAACTTAGTTCTGTCTTTTGTTCCAGATGAAAGTTAAAGATAACCCTTTTTAATTGTTTTTATTAAATTAAAGTTAAATTTCCATTTTATGGACCACAAATGTAGTCATCTTTTGTAACATTGAATGAACTTGATAATAATTTTAATGAGGACTATGATGCTTTATGTATAAACTTGAAAGTTAACCTTTAGACCTTTTGATTGAGCTCGTCGTTTTCTTATGACGTCATTCCGCTTGCGTCTGCTTGCCATATCTTTAATAAATATTTATTCAAAGTTACTCTCTTTTGTGCTCTTTTTAACTCGGAGCGCAAAAAACCAAAAAAAGTGACCAAATAGAATTTATTTTATGAAAGATAATAAACAAATAGTCAAAAGAAAGTAAACCAATAGATAAGAACGAAATAGCTAAACGTTTTCCAAGGTCTTATCGTATCCGCTTCAATGAAAAGATTAGGTCATTTGAATTTTTTACGAATTGTACATTTTTATAAGGTTAAAATCAATTGAAAACACGCCAAAGACAAGACTCTAGAACAAAGTCACCAAATATATTTCAGTTAATGAAAGATAATAACCAAATAGTCAAATAAAAAAAATATATACAGGGTGCGCCATTTGAATGTGGTCGATGGAAATATTGAATAACTTTGACATGACAGTGACAATGTTCATTAAATGTAATTGTCCGATTTTTGGGAGCGAATTTTAATGACTGATGAGGCCCATTTCACGCTATCTGGCACTGTAAATAAACAAAACTGTCGCATTTGGGGGAAAGAAAATCCTCATAATATCCATCAAACTCCACTGCATGATCAGAAAGTGACTGTTTGGGCCGGTGTCTGCTTCAATATTTT
The DNA here is from genome assembly GCA_037043745.1 of Chymomyza amoena. Taxonomy (NCBI): domain Eukaryota; kingdom Metazoa; phylum Arthropoda; class Insecta; order Diptera; family Drosophilidae; genus Chymomyza; species Chymomyza amoena. Next base: position 262,830 of record JBAMAX010001826.1, read on the forward strand.
CATCGACCACATTCAAATGGCACACCCTGTATAAATAGAAACCAATAGATAAGAACAAAAAAGTTAAAAGTTTAGTAGGTCCTTATCACGACCGCCAAAAAATAATTCGAAACAAAGATATGGTTCAATGAAAAGACGATGTCGATTGCATTTTTTACGAATTGCATAATAAATTTTTATATTGTTAGAATACTTTGATATAATTCCAAGAATAAAGTTGCTGCTTAAACTACGTTCATTTAAAATGTGACTATTGCAATAGTTTAATTTTGAACTGGTTCGTTTGCACTTAGTTACTACTTTATTTGCTTAACTGAGTTGGATAAATTTCTTGAATCATTTTTATTAATTCTAAACATTTACGTTCATTTTAAAGCTGCCTAAGGCAATAGTTCCATTTTGAACTGGTTCGCTTTCACTTGGCTACTTTATTTGCTTAACTATACTGGAGAACTTACTTAATCTTTTATATTATTTCTAAGCACTAATTTCATTTGATTAGAAGTCAACTTTCCTAACCTTAAAATGAGAAATCGTTTTCATTATCTCCTTCATTATCTTCTTTATTCATTCATCACTTCACCTGATCCCCCTTAAGTGTACGTACAAGCGTACTAAAAAATGTTATAATAATATTTAGAAATAGTATAAAATGATATAGCGACCCCCCTGGGGGTTATCGCTGAATGTAACCAAACGCTAGACATAGTGCATGAAGCAATATACGCTAGGTGAAGGTTGTCGGAACTGCGTCGTTCTGGCGGCCAGCTGCAGCTGCCCCCCCTCAGTGCTCCCATAAACCCTAGACAAAACACTACAACAAACTGTTGCTAGTGGTTCAAAATTGCTGCGTAGTACGAACATTGGGCAATTGGCCAAGTTAATGGCACACATCCTATTAGTGCGATAAAAATAACACACGCGTCGGGGCAAATCCAAGCAGTTGATAAGCGTGGGATTTCGCGGCATTTATTTATTTACACTTTGTTATCTATATATACTAGTTAGCTAATATAATGCCTAATATTATGTGATGTTTTTGTTCTAATTTCAGGCGCCACCTCTGTCGGCGCAGGCCGCGTCACACAGCCACCATGGATTCACAACAAACTCGGCCAAGCCAACTCGTGTGGTGACGCGTTCGGCCACCATGTTGGCCATCTTTGGCATAGCGCTGTCCTCGTTTAGCCTAAAGCAGCTGCTGGCCAAGAAACACAGCCAGCACAATGCGCTGCGCAAGCTGTAAGGATTAGCGCGCAGCAGAGTGCTTAGGGGCGACAGGACAATTGTGAGTTGGCCTGGGAACTGTGTGGCCAAAATGTGTTAAGCAGTGTGTGCTGTAGCAATAACCATTCATCATTATATGTTTATTTTTTAAATCGTGTAGCTGTATAACATATTTGTTTTATTTTAAATTAAGTTCCATCTCATTATATACACCAAACGCAGAGACACGTTTTATACAATAAGCACAGAAAGGAAGCTATGCAGTGCCATGGCAAAACTCAAATGTCTAAAAACAAAAACAAAAAAAAAACCTATACGCAACCGATTATTTATATAAATTTATTAATATAATTTGTTAACTGCATCGGTTTTGCATATTTCGTTTGTGAAACATTGTAAACTGAGAAGTAATAAAAATTTGTGATAATTGTAAGTCGTCAAGGCTAGCAAATAGCAAAAAAAGCAAAAACAATGAAAAACCGCCAATATGATTTCTAACTATATATCTAAGTCCAAAGTTCATAATTACATTTAGTTATTATTATAAACAAAAACACGCAACTGAGTTCTAGATATTTAGTTATGAATCTAAAGCCAATTTTAAAACTAGTTAAAGACGACAAGCAGTAGAAAAACAAAATTTAACAAAATAGAACGACTAAAGGAAGGAATCCCAAATAGATTGTAATAAAATGTAACAGAAAAATTATAAAAAACAAAAATGATGGGTAGAGCATGTGAGTGAAGAGAGTATGATGTGCAATTAGGCGCAGTATATAAACAATTTATTAGTTTTAGTCATGTATTCAAATAAAGGCACTAAAAGAAAAATTCAAATCAAATGCGTTATCATTACAATCCCCTAGGCTTCAAAATATCACAGCTGCTTTAAAAAACAAGACATTTATTTTATAAAATATCAAATGAGATACAATGCAATCCTTGCAGTTCAGAGGTACACACCAGGTATGTAAAGATCTAAATATTTACTTATAACTACGCCAAATATAAACATTCAAATTTTATATACTCAGGCACTTAGCTTATTGTTTGGAAACCGTCAAAACTGCACATCTAAAAGTGCACATAGTTATGATCCAAATTTGGTATAATAATCGCTTGGTCTTCTGGGAACACATCTGCTGACACCAGCTCTTCAGTGACTAAATCTTCTGCTGCTTGATCTTCTACGACCAGCTCTTGCACCAGCTTCTCCGCATCGAGCTGCTCACGCAGCTCAGCGTGTACCTGCTTTCGCATTTCTTTGCGGCGCTCGGACTTCGCAGCACGATGATAACAACGCCAGTGATGTATTGTACAGTCTGCATGCTTGTCATTTTTCTGTACAAGTTGCTCACGTTGACGGCTATCCCAGTTCTGCAGCGTACGTATCGAAGGCAATGGATAGTTCTTGCTTAGCAGCATGTTATAAACTTTAGAACTGGCAGCGTATATGGCGCATGCATCTGCGAGATCTTCCTTGGGCCAAACAATGCGTTTGCCATTGCGCAATCTATCGATTTGCGCTTTGGAGAAGGTGGCTTGCAGGTGTGTCACCAGCTGTTGGTTTTGCTCTTCCAAAGAGTTAAACTTTTTTTGCAGTTTTTCCATGCTCTTGGCATTGTCTTGCTCTGTGATTTTCATTTTGAAATTTTGTCGTTTCAATTCGGCGCTAAAAAAGAAAATTAACTTGTATTAAAAGACTTGTTTTTTAGCACTTTATAGACCTACTTTTCACTCTCCAAAGCTTTTAGGTATTCATCTGCATCGACCACAACGCGCACGTGTTCCTCCACAGCTTCGCCATCCTCACTGGATTCATTTCCTAGTTGCTCTTCATCGTAGTCGGCCAGCAATGCGGCCACAATTTGCTTTCTTTGCGTTACAGTCTTAATTGCTTCCTCCAGCGTGGGTTCATTTTGTTCTAGCATTTCGAATTCGTCCTCTAACGCTGCATATTGATAGACACTTGGCACAGCATTCGGTTTCAGCTTGCGCACTGGTTTATTGGACTTATTGTTGTAGTCCAGCTCAAAGTCGTCTATGGTAAAATGTTCCTCACAAATGTGGTCTGTTTTTGTATTTACCGCATGGCCACCACAAAAGTAAAGCCACTGCTCCTTTAGTTCCCAGTTTCTAGGAAACTCGTATACGCGTAAATCTTTATTAGATATGTTTGTACTGTTGGGACATTCGGCAACAGCGCACTGCATTTTGAAGTGCACTTAATTTAATTAAGTTGGACTTCAAAAACCAAACAATGTAATTAAAGTCATATGTTCGAGAGCAGTGCTGCCAGCTTGTTTAAAAATTGTTATCGATATTGACAGCTGTTGGCTGCGAAATATGCAAACTGCTTTAAACAATTAATAATTAAATGGCTTATAAAAGTTAATAAATCAGCTTTATTTATAAATTTTAAATCTTTTTATTTATATACAAAACTGCGTCATATGTTTTGTTAGTGCTGGCATTTAATTCAATTGCAGTGTTGGAAAACACGCGCAACTGGCGCACGTCAAAAATCATATGAAAAAAAATTACAAACGGATGACGTGCCAATGCCAACAACATAGTGAGTTGTTATTGTTTTTAAACATTAAAAAAAACGCAGCAAGCATAAACTTCGAGCACAAATGCAAAAGGCACTGAGATCCCAATCTTAATAAAGCAGCATTGGGCATAATAATTTAAGCCTGCGGCAGCATTTGGTGAGTGTACCAAGCGCAGCACCAGCATGGGCATCAACGTCAGCAGGAATGCCGACTTGGCGTCGAATGAGTGGCTGCAGCGCTTCGTCGGGCGGCGGCATATAGATCACGATGATGAGAGCTATTGGAATTCACTGCTCAACTACAACATTGTCATGCCGGAAAACAGGTAAGGCTCAGCATATATGCGCAAGCAATTTTGTGATAAACACTACCTTGTTACAGCCAAGATCAGCTGAACTTGGACTCACGGCTGGAGACCCTATGTCAGTCCTTCTTGAGCAATAACCTAAAAACAGGCAATTTGGGCTCACTGGTTACTGTGTTCTTGGAAAAGGCATCCGAACTGTTGTCACTCTCCGATACGGAAAGCAATATGCATGTCTGGCAGACCTTCAATGCACTTTTCATTATACGCACGCTGGTTAAATATATCAACGAAACAGGCTCAGAGTTTCAGCTACTTCAACATTTTGAAGCCATGCCCAGTGCAGAGTTACTTGCCGCACAGGAGCACGAACCTATGCCAGCAGAGAGTGCAACTATAGCTATTGAAGCTACGGAAAAAGCTGCACCGCCCGTCATTGTGGATGGCTCTAAATTTGAAACTTTTATCGATGCCTTGGTTAATTTGATTGTGGTGATACCCGTTAAAGAGTTTACATATCACCTGCATCTGGAGGCTGTCAACTCTATAATCACACTGCTTTCGGTGCATTTGTTTACACAGCAGCCAACCGAGAAATCTATCGTCTTTCGCACCGTCTTCAAGTGCCAGCATGCAAATATCTTAATGTCAGCATTATTACACTTTGTTTCACGTATGGTGGAAGTGCCGCACACCATGTTCGGTTCCAGTTCAGCCGGCTCATTTGTTTTTGGCATTGCTGAATCACTGCTCTCCATCTTTACGTTTCGCAAGCAACAGGATGTGCTCAAGTCGAGCAACGCTACGGGCAGTGAGCTTTCCCAGCAATTTCGTACACACTATCCGCTGGCAAATCAAAGTTTGCTATTGATTCTAATATTGACAAATCACTGCACAGCGCATGAGAATGCCTATCGCTCAAGTCTGTTTGGTTGCGCGGATTCTAAGGACTCGCCTAAGGAAGGCAGCAGCGCTATTTCCTTTCAAATAGACTTCTCGGCTGTTTACGAAACTTTATGCCGCATTGTGACCATCGATCAAGCCACACTATTGCTATATTTGCTACTGCATCGAAATGAGCGCTTCTACAGATTTGTTATGCAGCAAAACGACTTGGAGCAGCTGGTCATACCCATACTACAGACGCTGTACCATGCGCCGGATAGCAATTCACATCACATTTATATGTCGCTGATTGTGCTGCTAATACTCAGCGAGGATGAGGGCTTTAATAAGAATGTGCATACAATTGTGAGTAAATTATTTAAAAAGTTATGGCTTATTCAACTCCTTTGCTTTTTGTAGATACTGAAGAATATTACCTGGTATACGGAACGCACGATATCGGAAATATCGCTGGGCGGCATTTTAATTTTGATTGTCATACGCACCATACAGTACAACATGCTGAAGATGCGTGACAAGTATTTGCACACCAATTGCCTAGCCGCGCTGGCTAATATGTCCGGACACTTCCGTGCTTTGCATCCGTATGTGGCGCAGCGTTTGGTCTCCTTGTTTGAGACGCTGGCGCGCAAACATACGCGTTTGGATGCACAGCTTAAAGAACCGGCTGATAGCGCGGTTTTTGTTAATGTTGCTACTACGCCTGAAGACATGATGCAGGATCTGACTGTGCTGGAGGAGGTGTTGCGCATGGTTTTGGAGATACTAAACTCTTGCCTTACAAATCAGTTGGTCTATTGTCCGAATTTGGTTTATACGTTGCTCTATAAGCGCAGCGTGTTTGAGGGTTTTCGTAGCCATCATGCGTTTCAGGATGTTATACAGAATATAGATATGGTAAGTAGCTGTTTGGAGAATTAGAGAAACTTGGTTTATTCTTTATGGTTACAGGTTGTTGGTTTCTTTTCATCGCGTTTGCAACGCGTGCAAGAACAACGTGGTGAATTGGGCGTTACTGAAGTCTACGAAGTGATATCAAAAGGCGCTAGCCAATGGTCCAGCGATCGCTTGAGGGTAAGTTGTCTAAAATAGTTAAAGCTTCAATTTGGCTTATACTCATCCTGTTTTTGCAGAAATTTCCTGATCTTAAGTTTAAATACGTTGAGGAGGATGCACCGGAGGAGTTCTTTATACCATATGTCTGGACATTGGTCTGCAAATACGGTTGCGTGCACTTTAGCTCTGAGAGCATTAAAATTGTCACCACCGATATTGCCTGCTAATATTTGCTTCCATGTTCCACACAGTTTGCGCTTTAAAACCAACTTTATAATTAGCTTAACCTTGTTCTTAGTTTTTAACTTGGTTGGTTGACACGAAAATATTTATTTGCTATATATAATATATGGATTAGGCATACACTATATTTCAAGCCAAAAGTCTAACTAAGCTCTAACGATGACGATAAAAGGATATAATAATTAAAACTATCATAGTTATATAATGCGTAATCCATGTGGAATAGCTCAGGATAATAATAATTATTTGCTATGTTGAAGAAAAACTTAAGCTATCGATTGATTGTAACAAACATATATATATATATAAACTATTATTATAATAAAAAGAAAAAGAATAAATATACACACAAAAAAAGATAAAACAATTTAAATGGATTGAGCAATTGGAAAAACCACAAGTTAAAAAAATATTTTTTTAAAAAAAGTACTAATGGGAGTCCCACAGCTTGTGGATTATGTGCATTGTTCGCCCATGTATTACTCATGTTGCACATATATATGTATATATGCATTATCAGTTGTTGCAACAACAACAGTAACAATAGTGCATAAAGAAGGGACTTTTACTGCCTATGGCAATAGTTCAATGACTTTTGTGGCATAGTGCATTCAGCTTTAACATGGATACAAACCAACACACACAGATACTCACTCACACACACTCGTAAAAAATGGTATTTTGGTTTTATGTGTGGTTGACTGCAGTTGTTGTTGTTTGTTGCTGCAGTTGTTTTTATTGCATTTTTCACTCTACGTGCTTTAACTTTATAAACTGTGCAACAACAACAACAACAACATGATAAAACAACAACGCATAATAAAATAAAGTTTGCTAGGAACTAATAAAAATTATTTTATATTAAGGGTATTCACTGAGTTGCAAATACGAGTGAATGCACTTTGGTATTGCAAACTGTGCTACAGTTAGATTGTGAGTTAAAAAAAAATAAGAGTTTAACCCCATTATGGAAAAGACGTTGTTAATGACAAGATGTTGAAGAAATTTTTGGAAATTTAATTAATATAAAGAAATAAAAAATAAACTTATCTGAAAAATAAAGTTAATGACTAAAATTTTTAGTTTCTAGCCTTAAAAAACCATCAACCGTTTAATTTTTTTAGAACACATTCCAAATTATTTTTCAAAAACGCGATTTAGCAACATTGTTTTAAAGTGGTTTAACGATTGTATTTTAACAAATAAATTTAAATTCGCCTGTCAATAATTTTATAAAATCAAAAAAATGGAGGTCTGCCGAGATTGGTCAGTTGATATGACTATAATTAATAGTAAAGCTGAACCTATTGGATATTTTTAAAGGCATGTGATAAAAAACTTTATAATTCAATATATATCAAAAAAAAAAATGTTATCCAATATATTTTAGCCAATTTATTAGGCAGGTTTTAAGAATCTATTTCTGGGTGATCGATGAAATTTATTTTCATTTGAATGGAACATGAAATAAAAAAGAAAACTTGTAAAAAATGCATTGGGAAGGAAGTTCACTCAAGTTTTGAGAATTAATTCTATTTAGCTGAAAAACCAGAATGACAAGTATTGCAAAAAAAAAAAAATGTATTCAATATATTTTTTTGCCAAATTAATAGGCAGGTTTTAGGGACCTAGTTCTGGGTGGAGGGTGATCGATGAAGTTTATTTTCATTTGAATGGAACATGGAAAAACGAAAACTTGTCAAAAATGCATTGGGAAATTCACTCAATTTTTGAGAATTAATTCAAATTAGCTGAAAACCCAGTATGACAAGTATTGCACCCATAAATTAAAATTTTGTATTAATCTAATTTTTTTTTATTTTTCTAACAATCTAACCAGGGATAATAGGTAAATGATTTGACATAATTAAATTATATAACAGGATTGATTGAAATTCAACAAAATCAGCCAATATAAAATATTTAATGAACTAACTTTGTTTAACAAAGTTTTATTCATAGTCTTTTTAATTAAAAAAAAATTTAATCGAGTACATTTTAAAAACGATAAATAATAAAACGATCTTTTATCGTTTTTAAATAGTTTTTTTTTTTATAAATATTACTTGTTACTTATAATAAAAAATAAATAGAATTATTTAACGAATTCAATTGTACAATTATAGACGTTCTTAAAACAAAACGCTATATTTTACATACAATTTTTAACCTTAATTAGTCGAATACAAATATAAATGTCAAAATTGTTGATAAATTCGGAAAAATACCAAGGCATTATTAATTCTGGCTTATTATTATAAACAAAAGATATATTTATATATATATTTTTTTTATATTTTGTATTCTTATGAAAAATATAAGCATTTTTAGATTTATGGTGGTAAAAATATAAAAATAAATTGTCTTTCAAATCTATTTACGTTCTACCTGTTGTTAGACAATAACTTAATTTACTAAATAATTGTTAAAAAAATATGTAAATACAACAGCAGGTAAAAATACGAGTAAAAATTGTGAATATTTACTTAATTTATAAATACGAAAATTTCATAGAATTGTACTAATACTATTAAGTTATTAAACTAAAAACAGTTTGAAAAAAAATGTTCGCCCCACATTTTTTTTATTTCTTTAGTTTCATGAACTGCATTTGGATAGGATCGTATTAGTGGGTGACACTATGTTCGTTATTTGTTGTAATTTTAAAATAAAAATATATTTGAAGAAGTGCATCATTTAATTGGAAGGAAGAAACTTCTTCGCATGTAGTATGTGAATGTATGGCACTCACCGGTAAAAGAAACAAGCTCGTGGGCATTTACGTTCTGCCACCGGAGATCGTTGTCACCATAAGTGCAAATAAAATACTGAGATGCATGCACGTCATAAGACTTTTGGGAAATCTCTGAGCCATGAAGGGGGTACAATAGATCCACTTGGGTCGCAGTACATTTCGACACCAAATAATAACAATAATCAGGCCTGTTCTAGATTTCGACTCGTTTTGAAAAGTCATAACGAGTGCATTCCGACAAATGGTGTTCTAGATTTCGACCGAGTTCGAATCCACTTCGAATCGTTTTCGAATCGTTTTCATTTAGACCAGCTGTGCAGAGCAGCTGTGTTGTTTATGTTTGTTTATATGGCGCTAAATTGAAATGGAAGCGGCATCATACAGCAGCCGTCTTTTAAAAATGGACACGTAGTAAAAACTTAAGCAATTTGTAGTTTGCATTTTAGTTTTAAAAGTATAACATACAAATTTTCGCCAACTCTATGTGTTTATATTATTTTAGTCGGCAAATTATTTTAAGCAGCAGTTTCAGAGCCACCTTCAGTTACTTCTCTGCTACATTCCGCTTTGTTGAATTGTTGTTTGTTTATTTTCCATAAGCATTTCACAATTGTATTGGTCATGCGGTTAATTATCATCGCTTAAACAGGCACATTTCTTTCTCACAGTCATATTTCCTATAGTTGACATCGTTGGTGCTTGCAAATTTGCCAACATTTGACAACGTTGGTATTGTGTTTTGCTTAGCACTTCCTTTTTTGCTCCTTCAAAAATGTATTACTACAATTAACTAAAAAAAAGCGGATCATTGTTGTTTGTTTAAAAAGTGCGCCAAATTTCAAGCAAATTGCCAGCTGATCAGCTGATCACCCATCGATAAGTTGACTTGTAGAGTTACCTCAAGTTTTCGAACATCCATTTTATTAATTTAATTTTTCTTTCTGCCAACATCTTTCTGACAGACAAACATTTTTTATTTATTTACCAATTTTGTACAATTTATTTTATATACATATTTTAAGCCATCCATTAATAAAATTATCTTCGAATTTACTTGTGCAACACGACAACACGACTACACAATACACATTTCGAAGTTTTGTTTTGTCTAAATCTAGAACACCTTACTTTCATTCCACTCGTTTTGGTTTTGCATGTATACACAATTTTAATAGACATTTTTTGTCATAAGAATATATAATGAAAATTAACCTTGATTCGTTGAATTGAGCACATCCAAATTTTCTTAAAACATTAAAAAATAATACAAAATTAATTTTGGTGGCATTAATGCGTTTATTTAAGCAAACGAAGCAAAATACTTTTCATTTCGACAGCTGCAAGCCAAACTTTTCATAACGAGTAAACTCTTGTCGGAATCGAAATCTAGAACACCTTTCATTTCGATTCCGACACTTTTTGTCTGAATCGAAATCTAGAACATGCCTGAATAATAAGGCTATCGTTTTTAACAAATGAGTGTTCGTGACAATTGATATTCAAATACAATAATTGATATTCAAATTTACAAAAGTATTTATAAGAAAAACTTTTCTGCGGAGTTTCATAAAAATTGTTCCACCATTTCATATATTAGTTTGTATCAAAAAACGCAGTAAGTGCTGGCAGGCTTTCCCATTTTTAGAGAGACAAAAACTGAGCCTGCGCAATGCCCGATCTTCTAATGCTGGATCATGCTTGCTGACTAAAGAAAAGTAAAACAAAAGAGAATAAAAATCAGTAAGTCACGCCTAGTTTAATTGCAAATTATTTAATAAGTTAACGCTTTCAAAAAAAGTGTTAGAATGTTTAAAAAATAGTTAAATAAACATCTGATTACTTGGGTTGCCAGGCTGTTGAGCTCAACTTTAGCAACACTGTTTAGTCGTTATCGATTGTTAGTTATCGAAGAGGACAGAGATCTCGACAAACGTTGTAGTTGCCGCGCCATTTTGCTTTGCCAAATAACGGCGTTTTGCAAACAAAAAATTATTAATTTTATTAAATTTCATTGCATTATAAGTTCGCTTTATTGTTGGCACTAATATAATCATTAAATTAATCAATTAATTATTAAAGTTAAAACATGTGCAAAAGTGTTTACTTTGCGCTGCCGGCTAAGTGTTGCGCGCGTGGGTGGTGCTCCTTTGGCCAAACGTCGCGTCGTGAAAACCGAATGACGTCACGAAGTGTCCCCAATGCCGAAGTTAGCGATAGTGCAATCCGAGTGGCTTTGTTTGTTGCTACGAGTGAAATATTATTTTAAGTTAAATACAAAGCAGCTTGTTTTGCTTTAGTGTGAGTGTTTTTTGTGAATTTTTTTAAGTGTGTGCAATCGGTGTGTTTTTGTTTTGTTTTTGTTGTGATGCCCTGTAGCCAAATTGGTTATTGGTTATTTGTAGAGTGCAAAGTGCTTATTGCCGAGTCGTTATTGTTTTGCTTTAAGATCAAGGGATAATTTAATAAAATAATATTTGATGATTAAGTGAACTACATTAAAATAGCTTATTCAGGTAAGTCGGCATGTTTTTTAAATTTTTTTATTTAAGTAAATCGTAGATTTCGTCTTTATTATAGGTTAGGTTAGGTTACGCTGGCCGGCCACAACAGAGTGCAGCCTAGCATAGACCTTTTGGTCCTTAGCTGTGCCAGATTCGATCGGCTTTATTATAAGTCATTTGTATTTATTAACAAATATTCTCCACTTTCTGAAAATATAATAACTATATTAATAAAAACAAAAGATTTCAAAATACGAACATCTAGTTTTGTAGCCAGATTTCTTCCTATCCTTAAAGCAAAAACTTTAGCTCTGTATTCATTTTATTACTTTAATGAATTACTTTCTTAGAATTTATATTATATAAAGGAAAACATCTTTTTGGTTTATTTTGCTCTCTGTAGAAATGTCCATACTATAAAATATGAATGCTATATGCATATGCTCCATCTAGAACTTAAAAAAATTTGGTTAAATGGAATACCCTGTACATTTTCTCTCGAAAAAATGTTTTCTGCATATTTCTACTAAGAACTTTCCAAATGGAATACATTTTTTTTTTATGTAATTCGTTATACAATAAGCTCCGAAAATTTTTACCGATTGTGATGAAACTACAAAGTTACGTCAAAGAATCTATTTAAAGTATATGGGGTAAGTTTCAATTTAATATGTTGGAGGTGTGGGAGAAAACCCGGTAAATCGCAGGGGGTTTGGGGTTCCGTATCGATAAAATTTGGATGTGGATTTGTTAATTAGAGCCACATGTATCAGTTTACCAAAAATTGTGATTCGAGGTCACTTGTAACCATACTTAGGTAGATATTAAAAGGTGTTGCCAAAAACCGCGAAAATCAACTGCAGGGAATCGGGGACATGATTGACATGATTCAACAAATTTCATCTTCTGAGGAAATATGCGCACCAGCTGGTAAAGTTTGGTGTTTCTAGCTCTTCTAGTCTCCGAGATCTAGGCCTTCATTTGGACGGACGGACGGACATGGCTCATCCCTACCCGAGGTTATGATAAGCATTTTGGTGTAAGGGACTTGGGGTCTGCGCCGCCTCCTTCTGTCCGTTACATACATTGCACAAATCTAGTATACCCTTTGTACTTTTAAGCAAAGGGTATAAAAATGGTGTGAACTTTTCATGTGAATAGGCCATCCATATGGATTTTGAACTGTTAAATTTGATTTTAAAAACATTCAATCTTCTGAGGTAAACTCCAAAATATCTAAAAATATTTTTTTAGATCAAATGTTTTTTGGGATCGCTGATTCGGAATCCAAGGTCAAAAATCTGCTAGCATGGCAGAGTTCTTTACAATACAATTTTTACCAGGGATTTTTGAGGTTTTTCAGATCTTTGTGAGTTTTGGCCTGATGAACAATATGTTTCCATGCTACTCGTTCTTTTGCAGTCCTTTTCCAGTTTTTTAATTGGAGTTTTTTTTTGGTCTTCGTTTAGTTCGTTCATCCATCTTGATCTTGGCCTTGCTCTTGCTTTGTCAGTAAATGACTTCGCATCCAGAATCCAGATCGTAGAGGCTTTTTAGAGCTCGCAGTCGACTTCCCAAAACTGGAGAAGCTGCACCCGAAAACTTATTTGTTTTTAACATGAACAAGCTCATTTCTTTTTCGAAGTCGCTTGTCCGGCGTTGGGCCGTTAAAACCGAATCCCAGGTCCATAAGGATTTTCAAATGTTGAGTCTAACTTTTAAGAACCGCCAATCTACTTCAGAGATAACCTCCAAAACCCCTATACTATTTTAGATCAATTGTTTTTTGGGATTGCTAATTCGGAATCCGAGGTTAAAAGCCTGCTGTGAGAGTTGTCTACAATACCATGCTTATTAGGAATTTTTTTAGGTTTTTCGGTCCTAAAAGTGTCTTTTTTAAGACTTCGGGTCAGAACGTAGCTATCTCCCGAAAATGCAGTAAATTTATTTGGCTCAGACCTTCTTGATTTTTTGAGCTCGGATTCGGATTCAACGATTTCCAAACGTTAAATAAATATAAACGTTCTTAAAAAAAAATGGCGGACGTAAAGTCGGGCGCGGACGACTTTAGGATACCCTGTACCACTAGCTTGTAATAAAGTCCGATTTCTTCACAAAAAACCAAAAACAGAAGAATTTTTAAGCAAAAATTTTTTTTTGACCGATCGTTCCTATGGGAGCTATATGATATAGTCAACCGATTTCAATAAAATTTGACACAGTGCTTAAATACCTTAAAAAAGCTATGAATGCCAAATTTATTTCAAATATCTTTACAAACAAACAAAACACATCGAATTTTGTATAAAAACCGTGTTTTTGGACCGAATGGTCCTATGGGAGCTATATGATCTAGTCAAACGATTTGGATTAAATTTGGTACAGTGCTTAGGAACTCTAAAATACTCACGAATATCAAATTTGGTCCCAATATCTTAACAAACAAACGAAACACAACAAATTTTGTTAAAAAATCGATTTTTTGGAAGATCGGACCTATGGGAGCTATATGATATAGTCAACCGATTTTGTTCAAATTTGGCACATTGCTTAAGTGCTCTAAAAAATTTCCAAACGCCAAATCTGGTTAGGATATCTTTATTAAAAAACGAAATATAGCGAATTTTTCTTTAAAAAAGTTATTTTGGCCGATCGGTCCTATGGGAGCTATATGATATAGTCAACCGATTTCGATCAAATTTGGTACAGTGATTGGGAACTATAAAAAACTTTCGAATACCAAATTTGGTTACGATATCTTCATAAACAAACGAATTATTCGTCTAAAACGCTTTTTTTTGTCGAGGTCGTCTCAAACACCCCCATGGGAGCTATATAATTTATCCCCGATATCAAAAAAATAAAATAAACTTGCCTCCTATCAAATAATATGGGATCTAATGTGAAAGTTTGGTAACTCTAGCTCTTACCATCTCTGAGATCTAGGCGTTCACACGGACGGACGGACGGACGGACAGACGGACAGACGGACAGACGGACAGACGGACATGGGTATATCGACTTCTCTATTCACCCTGATCATATTTTAGGTAACTTTGGGGTGTCTCCGACGTCTCCTTCTATATGTTACATACATTTTCGGCTTGCACAAACTTAATATACCCTTAGTACCATATGGTACAGGGTATAAAAATGTGTTTTTTTTTGAGGTAAAGATAGAACCTCAATCCATTGGGCCAACTCAGATTCTGACAACAGCCTTGTTTCCAGATCCCAATTTTTTTTATATAGCTGTGTATCTTACATTAATATATTTTTTCAGGAATCAATACGATTTAAATTAAAAGCCCCAATTTCTCTTTAAAAATCGCTTGCCTGGCGATAGGCTGCTCAAAACCGAATTCCAGGTCAAAAAATCTCAAGATTTAAGCTTTTTAAGATAAGCTTCACAAAACCATGACTTATTGATTTTTTTTCGGGTTTTTCGGGGCTCTTTGCATATATTTCCGTATTCTGAAGTAGAGGCACAATATCATATAAAGTTCGCAAGTTTTTAGTTTGCGAAAGTTAAGAAATTGAACGCCATAAATTTTATCTTTAATTTTTTAAACATTTTGAGCAACTTTGCACATCGCCTGCTACGAGTCGTGAACACCCCTAATATTTTTATTTATTTCAATTACTTTTAAGGCTAAGTTGTAAAATGTTTTGTTGTATATTTTAGGCTCCCCAAATGCGGAAAATGTTTGCCGATATTTATTGTAAATTTTCATTTGGCTTTCCACCTGGCATGCCTCCCGTAGTTGTTGTTGTTGTAATAGTTGTTGCGTTTAGCGCATTTTAATTAATTTTACTACAAACAACAAAATTTCTTTGCAATTAATTTTTTTATGCAGGCTGTTGTTGTTTATTTCAGACACACACAAATTTATGCAGGTTAAAAAAGTTTATTGACTTTTGTTGCCAGCATTTTCTAGTTAACTTGTTTTTAACTTGCAAAATGCCATAGAAACTACCAGAACTAACAACAAATGCGATTTAGCCAAGTTCGCAACCCAATTGCCAACAGATTGCGTGCGAAAATCAATTCGAGAATTGCGCAGGCGCAAAGCAAGACGAATTCGCAGAAAATCAACGAAAAAGGCAACAAAACAAAAAAATAAATTAAAATAGTAAACAAATTAATAAAGCAAACGGTGATTTAGTATTTATGGTTGAATCAGTTGTGAGACAGGGGCGGCGCCAGGGGGGGTTTATGTAGCCCTTGCGAAATATCATAGTTTTGTAGCAATTTTGAGAGTGAACTGAGTTTAGATTTGGTTACCCTCCCCTGGCTGCTTTTTGTGACTCCACCTCTGATTGTGGAACTGCCCAAATATGACGCCTCTTTTTTTTCAGTATCATTTGAAACGGACGATTGTGCAAACTAACAACAAATAATGACACAAATCTGCTGCTTGTATTTGTGGCAAATAAAATAAATAGCTACAACAACAACAGCTCGATAGGATTGCCGGTCACCGGTAGCTTTTGATGTTGCAATCTCCAACCAAGCAGTCAATAGCAGCAAGTTGGAGTCAGTCAGTCAGCCAAGACAATCCGTAGCCGCCGCGCTTTTGGAGCCCGCATTTCGAATTGTTTTTGCCAAGTGTTTACGGTCGGTCATTGATCCAAAATGTATCGAAAGATATCTATACATAGAGAGTGTATAAAGCACATAAATAAATAGATAAACGAGGGTTGATTGCAAACTTTTGGGAAAGGGTCATAATAGTGTGACCAGATCAAAGATAACTTAAGTACATTTTTTTTTTTAAACTTTTTAAAAAATAAAAAAAAATATCAAAATTTTTATGAATCGCAGCTTTCAAATTTTTATATTTTTTTTATATAGACAAAATTCGGTTACTGTAGTTTATTATAAAAAAAAAAATCAGATAATAGTGATTTTTTTTTTAATTTTTAAACAGTTTCTATTTATTTATCTATTTACTTATTTGTAGCTCGAAAGCGAAGTGTTCGTTTCGCTTTGGAATTTTTTCATTGTACTTTTTAAAATATTTTTTTCGAAATTTCAAAAATGTTGCGCTATACCAAAATTTCGCTTGCCTAAAAGCAGCTAATCTTTCCGTCAGGATATCTTCCGGGATCAAATATATCTGTAGTAAGTGTAACATTTTGAAAAGTGATACGAATATTATGTATGATAGTTTTCAACCGATTCTGAAAATTACCAGCATCGAATTTGTAGCCACAGCTGTGCCTGACTGGTTCAAGATCTAATGGAAAAGCTGTAGGGAAACAGGTTTGAATATTGTAAAATAAAATGCGTCCAAATCGGTTGAAATCTGCTAAATTTGTTGGAGTTTCAGGGCAGTGCGACGTGAGCCCATTTTTTTAAGTTATATTAATATTTCTGTTTAGTCGGGATTTTTTAAGCTTAGTAATTTCTGAAAGATGTCCTTAATTTGGCGTACTTTAAGTGTAGGTTGCTCTAATATTATATCTCCTGTAGAAATGTGCATATGTTCCTTTTTTTCGCTAATAAGAATCGATTTTTTTATGCTTTAAAAACCGTAAATTTTGAATTAAATAAATTTTTAGTCCTAGTGCGCTACTGTTACTTAAAGACCTTTTTTTCTAAATAACAACATATTACCAAAAATAGGTGAAGCGGATCCCCTTTATAATTGGTATATAAAATTTGTATGAGTTTAATTTTGTATATCGATTTATTCGATTTTAATAAAATAGGTGCAATATTTATTTCTTTGAAAAGACGCATCTCGTGTCCTAGTAATAAGAAGAGGAAAATTTCAAATTTTTCTTTGTTAATTTAAGATAGAACCCTTTTATTATAAGTTTTATAATTGTTTTTAAATTATACAATTAAAAAGTGAAATTGATGCACGTGAATTAATAGCGAAAACTTAAAAATAATTATAATTAAATTAAAATCTAAAAATGTCAAAAACGAAGCAAATTCTGGCCTTTAATTGGTTGGCCTCAAAAAATATTTAGAAAATTTAACACTTCTTGAGTTTTATCTTTTATTACAAAAAAACTTAAAATATTGTTTTCGATAATAATCGGATATTTTCCAAAATTAAATCTTAAAATATTTATTCATTCAGAAGTATTTTTTTTGTATATATCTTGATATATTGAATTAGAGCCATGAATAAAATTTGTGAAAATTTTTTTAACATATGAATACTTAGAATAGAATATATTTATATAAAACTTTCCATATAATAACTATAAATTCCATATAATAAGTTTTCAAGCCGCAAATTTATTTTATTTAGTCTTATCACTAAATAGATTTAATTATTGTCATAAGAAAGATGGTAAATAAAATGTTTTAAAGAAGCTCCGAATTATATCATTTAAAAAAATCGAACTTAATATTCAGTTATCGATCATTTACAGTCGGTTATTTACAAAAAAAAAAGAGAATTCAAAAAATATTTGATTATTTCATATCAAATCGGTTTATGTCATATCCTAAAAAATAGATCAAAAAATTCAGCAATTAATAACTAAATAAATAATCAATATAAAAAAAATGTTCCAATTAAAAAAATGGTTCACTTTATCAAATATGAAAAGTCGAGCTAAAGTTAGTTATGAATCGGATATCGAATATATAGTATAAAAAAAATGAGTAGCCAAAAAATTTTTTTTTTTCAATAATTGTTTGTTTACCAGTCGAAATTTTTAACATTTAATTTTTTTTAATCATTTTTTATAAATTTTTTTAATTACTAAATAAATAATCGATTATTTTTTAAGAAATAAAACAAAAATTAGTAGCCAAAAAATTTTTATAAAATATTTATTTGTTTACCAGTCGATCTTAATATGAAGTTTTCGATAACTATAGTAAATACATTTATTTTTTGTATTTTTTTTATTAAAATTAAATAAGTGATCGATTATTTTGCAAACAAATTATATTACAAATTATTAAAAATTTATTCATTTAAGAAATGCCATTAATACATTTTTTTTAAATTTTTTTAATTAACATTAACTAATTAAAGATTATTTAATAAATGTAGGTATTACAAATTATTCAAAAATGTATTAATTTCAGAAATGTAACGAATAAATTTTTTTTAATTTTTGTATTTTTTTTTTTAAATTAAATATATAATCGATTATTTTTTAAAAATTGAGCTTATACAAATTATTGAAAAATTTATTCAATTTAGAAATGTCATGTCTAAGAAAGGTCAGCATAAATATTCGATTATCGATAGCTAAATAAATAATTCGAAAAATTACAAAAAAAAAAAAAAAATTTATCGAAATTTTAATGTACAAAGTAATTCGTTGCGCTTATTTAAGCCCATATATGTTTCAAAATAATTGTTTTTATAAAAGCAAACAGTTACCATGCTTTAACTATCTTTTTAGGAAACCCTCGCTTAACAATGCGATTCGCACATTAATTTCAAATGCGTTTTTCTTGGTCCAAAGCCAATTCCGAAATAGCAAATAGAGAAATGTTTACAAACAGACCCACAACTAAATACTTTATAAGTAAGCTCCTCTTGGCCCTCGTCAAAGTCTACGCATCATCATCATCTGGTTGCTTTACTTATCAATAGCAGAGATGATGATATATGATAAAAGTTTTTTGCTTTTATGTCAAGTCATATTTGGCGCCCAATTTGGTATATAAATTATGCAGATTGTTTACCAAAAATATATCTTGTTTGTATTTAACATAAATTCGCACCTTTTAATTGTTTATGTTTATTTGCCGCTTTATTTGGCCCGGTTGATATCTGAAGTGTTTGCCCGCTCGACTCTCTCTACGTCTTGACGTCTCCGAGTCTCTACAACGCTACGTCTCGACATCTGTGAGTCTTTGCGTCTCTAGATCTTGACGTCTCTTAGTCTCAATATATCTGAGTCTTTCCGTCTGTCGGTTTGATTATTTTTACCGCTCTCATAGTGGTTTGCCTAGACCCAACTAGACATCCATTGACGTAGTCGTCGTCATCTCGACGACCTTTGTTGCTATTGATCTTGTTTGCATTTGTTTGATTTGTTGTTGTTGTTGTGGTTGCGATTGTTATTGTTATTTATAAACTTTCATTGTTGTTGTGGCTAGGAGTTATAATTATATTTTTAGTATGTTTAGTCTAGTATATCGTATGACCGGCCGGTTGCTAAGCTCTGCAACTTAAGAAAATACTAGAAAAAGATTTTTTTTAGTTCCGCACGAATGCTTCCTCTAATGCAAAGAAAATACCACAAAATTTGATTAAAATAAACATGGTCTGAACCATGACAAAATTGAATAAAGATCTATAAATGATGCAAATATCGATAAGAAAATACTAAAAAGATATAAAAATAATTCCAAATTCTTAAAGATGAATTTAGATGGCAATTTAAAGCAGATTTCCGTGTGACTCGTGACGTACTATGTTTAATTATATGCTGATACCTAAAATGATGGGTTTGATAATGGCAGGCCGGTTCCGGTAAATCTTTTTTGCTAGGATATGGGAGAAATACTTTCTATCATCTTTTACGACATCCATTCTTAACAATATTAGAGTAGTTAAATGATTGTTTACGTTTAAAGCAAAAGAATTGCCTCAAAAAATAATGGGTGGTAAAATCTTTTTTTTTTTAAATATTTATATTTTTTCTTATATTTGTAATGTAATTCTGAATGGGTTGGTAATGACGTTCCTGCAATTTATCATTATTGTTTCCTTGTTCCTTTGTTTGTTTCCCGGCCACAAAACTTCTCCATTTAAAAGGTGCTGATTCGGGCAAAAGATCTTGGATGTCGGAACCATCGAACTAGTTCTTATCGTATGAAAAGTTCTTTTGTTCGCTTATTGATCGTTTGATTTTTGGAACTTTCGTTTCCATGAACTTTCGTTTTTACAAATTACTTTTACATTATAGCTAGATCTATCAGTTCACTTAAATTTAGTTCAATTTTTCAGCTTTTATTAACTAACTTTTAATTATTATTACTTTGTTTAAGTAAATCCGTTTAATAAAACTTATTTATCAAACTCCCGCTGTTTGTTCACCTACTTTTAATATTATTTTACTAAATTGCAATATTATATTTTTAGCCATAATAAATCTTGGGCTAACAAAATAAATTGTAATGACTAATTAAACTTGGCAAGTTTATGAACATACGATTGGGAATCAACAATATCAGGGACAAATCCAGAGCGTGAGGTGCTTACACTGTATACAAAGGGTCAAGGGTATCTTGGTTTAAAGCAGTGTAAAAGTGGGTGTGGCAGTCATTTATAACAAAGGTATATTTGTCTGGTATATATTATATGTTATTTACTATATGCCAATATGTTATGGTATCGATGTAGTCAAGTTCATAGGGCTGTTCATATGAACGCCTATTTCTGTTATTTCAAAATAGCTAACGTAACGAATAATTTTTGTAATTAGTAGCCACAACACAATTTTTTAACTAAACTTCAAACAAAAACAATCTCTTTATAGCCTTCGAAGATATAAGATTGTGAAATAATGAAAAAGTTGTTTTACTTTGGTTTCCAGAACAATCTGAACTAAATGTTGAGGTTATTTTTGTTTTTTAAAATATGATCAAAACAATTCTAACAAGTTTTAAAGTGATTGAAATTGTGTTTTTCGATCCAAACAGAAGATTATTCCGGTGTCTGAAAACATCTAGTTTCAATTAACTACCAGAAATGGTCTAAAACTAAGAACTTAGAACTTAGAAACTATTTCCGTGCGAGTCGAAGGTTTTGGTTTCAAGGCTCTAAAATTTGCTTTTGCTCAGATTCGTTAATTTGAAATTAATATATTAGGAGTGATTCAGAAATCTCTTTCATCTGAATTGCGCTGGAGTCCCAATTCTTAGTTATATAGTAATAAATCCTTTCGAATAGACTATAAACAAAATTTATATATTCAGCCACAAAAAAGTTTTATTAATAAAAGTTGTTATATTTAAGAAATCAGAATAGGCTAAGCCTGCATTTCCTTATGTATTTTAATATTAAGATCTCCAATCATTATAATAATAAATAAAAAAGAACAAATAAAATTAAAAAACTTAAATATTTAAGAAAGAACACAATAGTAGGTTTTAGTATAAACTTGCTATTATACTTGTATTTTTTATTATTTAGTAAATTTACTTATTGTCTAATAAAGACAGCTTGTAAATAAAATATGTATAAAAAATAAATATAAAGAAATATATTAATTTAATACACATATCACAAGTTTTAAATTTTGGTTATTTATTAAGAAAGGTTAATAAATTGAGTTATCTGCATCTCTTTAATTTTTTTATTTTATTTTAAAAAATTACAAAAAAAATCCGCAGAACAACAGGTTTCAAAAGTTTAAAAATTATATGCCTATAAATGAATTTATGAATTTTATTTTAGAGGTATACAAATTTTACAGAAAATTTTAGTTTTTACTTCACTTTACCAATCAATTTAAAATTTATTTTTTATTTAATATTTGTTTGTAGGTAAGTAACTGAACATTTTTGAAGCTATTCTTTAAACACCCAAAAATATATTATTTTTAAGTAATTTAACCTTTTCTTTTTCTTTAAAAGACTTTAATTTGAGAAGTAACAAAGTTTTACTGAAAAATACATTTTTTTTCCACTTCACCGCTTAGTTTAAAAAGTTTTGTTTTATGTTTTAAGTATTTCCTCGTATAAAAATAACTGAATATATTTGAAGCAATTATTTAAGCCAGCAAATTATTATTTATTCTTTAAGTAATTTAGCTTACATTTTTCTTTAAAAGGCAACATAGAATTCTATATATCACTATTAAACAATAAAAAATAAACAAAAAGTAAAAAAAAAAATAATCGGAATAGTTTCTTTAGCTAATATGATATATCATATATGATTTTTATGATTTAATGTATAACAAAATATTGGCAATATTTTAGATGGTAGCATGGTCAGCTAAGTTTCATCACTTTTATTTCTTTAACTCCTTGAGGAGCATAAGGCCCCATCTGTGTTTAAAAAAATTGTTTTAAAAAATAAATAAAATATTGTACCCTTAAAAAAGTCAGAAGATTTTCATGAATTTATTATGAATTTTGGAAATTTCTTTTTCTTCTTTCTTGTAATTTTGTTTACATTTTTCCTACTCCGATATTCGGTTAAAAATAGTGAAAAGGTTGTTTATATATGAAAACTTGCGGGTTCTTAGAATAATTTGTAAAAGCTTGTTTTGTCGTTCATAACTTTTCATTTTAGCAAAAATTATTTTGAATTATTTATAATTATTTTTTTTATTTTAGTTTTAGTTTCGTTACTTTAAAAAATTAATTGAAACAATTGTTGGAAACATGGTCTATTATTAAAATAAACTAAAAAATGATTCACACTTTAAAAAAAATCAGCAGATATTTATGAATTTAAGCAAAGCCATTAGGAAATCCAACGAAATTTATTTAAAATTAAGTTTACATTTCTCCAATTTCGAAATTCGCTTAAAAACAGTAAAAAAAGAAGCTTATATATGAAAACATGTGGCTTTATGAAATAATTTTTAAAATTTAACTTTGTCGTTCGTAGAACTTTTCAGTTTAGCAAAATGCATTTCGAAATATTTATTATTCTATAATTATTTTAGTTTAGTTTCAAATTTAATTGACAATAAATATAGAGACACATTCAAAGGAAAAACTAATTGATTTGGGAAAGAGAATATGTTTGAGAAATCTTGTAAAGCTATTTTCGAAAATGTTTAGAAAATTTGATTGACATTTTTGCAATTTCGATATTCGCTTAAAAAGTCAAAAGACAATTGAAATAATTTTAAAAAAATTATACAAATATACAATGGTGCCACAGAAAACCAATTCGATTTCAATTCCAATTCTTGGTGCCACAAACATGGCTAACAAGGGTTTTAAAAAAACCAATTCGATTCAATTTCGAGACAATTCCAATTCTTGGTGCCACATACATGACTATGAGCGGTTTTAAAACCGTTCTTAGCCATGTCTGTGGCACCAAGAATTGCAATTGTATCGAAATTGAATCGAATTGGTTTTCTGTGGCACCCCTGATAAAATTTTGAAATTTAAAAAAAAAAATCACTTACCTAACAAACCATTTGAAATCAAAGCTATTCCCAAAAATGCTTAGAAAATTCGATCGACATTTTCGCCATTCAAAATTCGATTAAAAATAGTGTAAAAAAAAACAGATACAATTTTGGAAAAAATTATTTAACTAATAAACCATTTTAGTTCCCCGTTCCAACTCTAAATATTATTCAATTATCTTTGTGCAAAATAATCTGCAGAATTTTTCAACTTACCATAAATAATTTTGAAATATGTTCTTATAATTATTTTTATATTTAAGTTTATGTTTAGTTAAGTTTTCAATTTGATTGACAAAAAAAAACACACTAAGCAAAACAGGCAAATCTAACCGATTTGAGAAAGGGAATAAATTTGAAAAATCTTGTTAAACTATTTCCGAAAATGTCTACAATATTCTATCGACATTTTTGCGATTTCGAAATTCTCTTAAAAAAGTGGAAATGACATTCGGAATAATTTTTAAAAATTAATACAAATATACAAATTTTAAATTATTTATCTATTTCAGTACCCCGTTCCAAATCCAAATTAGTATATACCAAAAAATTTTAAATTATCTTTGTAAAAGTTTATTTAATGAAAATATTTTGTTTTTTTATCACAATAACTTACAACTAAGGGAGATGTTTAACATCTTAAGTACAGTTTGGGTGTCCTTAAAAAACTACAAGTACAAATATATAGAATGATGCATGAAATTACAAAAATTATATAAATATTTTTTAAATTTTTTAAAAACAAATGGAAAATATTAATATTTAATCCACGTAATGATGATGTGTGCGTAAATGTAAATGCTGCCTTTACTTCTCAAGTTTGGGGTTTCAAAAAGAAAAGGATGCGCCTTTGGCAACGCTGGACACTGTTGGAACAGCAGTACTCCCCTCAGTCGGTGGTGGACAGTAGTAGTCTGGACTGCTGCAGTGGCTCCCTCTACATGCCCTCACAGGTGGCCATGCACTGCTTGTAGCTGGAGAAGTTGTTCTCGTTACCATCACAACCGCCAAATTTGAATTCCACGCACTGCTTGGCCTCGGGATCGTAGCGCCAACGTGGTATGAGAGCACGACAGACACCCTTGCGGGCGGGCATCAAGCAGAACTGCTCCGGATGTGTATTGCGTCCGGTGTTGGCCACATCATCCAGTGAAATGGCATCGAAGAAATCGCTGACATCGTCATAAAGATCCATGGGACGTGTCTGAGCCTGAGGCAATATGAAAACCAGCATTAATGCCAGGCTGACAAAACCGATGACTTGACGGATGCACATTGTTGGAATTGTTTTTTTTTGAGTTGGATTACTTGCACTATACACAAAACTAAATATTTTTGACGCACGCGTTTCTTGAGTTTTTTTTTTTAGTTTATTTTTATTTTCAAGTCTTTAGTTTTTTTTTACTTGTAGCTTTTGTGGCTTTTGGCCTTTACTTGTTAGCTTGTTTGCTTCACTTTTTGGTTCACCTGGCTTGACTTGCGGCACGCAACTGATTGCATTACGCGCACTGCTTTTGGTTTTATACAAGGAACGTGACGTGACTGCTGGCGCGAAGCCCTCAACCAACTATCCATTCAGATCCGAACCATGCGGACCGGACCACTCAATTTGCCATAACTCATTTGTGCTCATTTGTGCTCAATTATGGCTAATAGCTTGGCGAGCACAAGGCGGCTCTTAAGCTTCACTTTACTCTTAGCTAAAGACTGTCAAGTTGAGCAGCGTTGCCAGATTGAAAATTAATTGCAGCTTAGTTGGTAACAAAACATTCAATGGGTATCAACATGAAATGTTTTTCAAGATAAAATTTTTAGATATCAATTTTGTTTGAAGACAAACTGAAATGAGGGGGAAATCGAAGTAAATTTCTTAAAATATCTTATATCTTATGTTTGAGATCAGACCACGCTTTTTTTAGATAAGATAAGATTCAATGGAAATCACATAGAAATGTATTTTCTTTTAAGATATCGTAAGATATCGTTTTTACATCTTATCATTTGTGTATAAAGATAAGGTGAAAGGGGAACTCCAAGTAAATTGTGGAAAATATAGCGAAAGCAGTTAAAGTGGATCAATATTTTTAATCTCTTCGATTTCGATGGTATTTCCGAACACACTTTTCTTAGATAAGATAAGATTTAATGGAAATCACCATGAAATGTATTTTCTTTTAAGATATTATTTTTAATCTTATCATTTGTGTACAAACACAAAGTGAAAGGGGAATTCCAAGTAAATTATTAAAAATATCTGTTTGAGCAAGCCGGTAAAGTGGATCACTCTTTCCTATTTCGATGATATTTCCGAAAAGTCTAAATAAGAATAAAATCTCGTAAAAGAATAGAAATATTTAAAACATACATACAATTTAAAATATTTAAAATAGTGCGAACTGAAAAAAATTTATGGAATATTAAATTTATGGAATATTAAACTTAGAAAAAAAGTGAACTAAAAACTTGTTTTGAAATATAAAATTTTTGAAATATTAAATATTATTTTTTTTATGTTACTAGAATATATGTCTTGCTAAGTAATTGATATTTATACCCTGTACCGTATGGTACCAAGGGTATATTAAGTTTGTGCAAGCCGAAAATGTATGTAACATATAGAAGGAGACGTCGGAGACACCCCAAAGTTACCTAAAATATGATCAGGGTGAATAGAAAAGTCGATATACCCATGTCCGTCTGTCCGTCCGTGTGAACGCCTAGATCTCAGAGATGGTAAGAGCTAGAGTTACCAAACTTTCACATTAGATCCCATATTATTCCATAGGAGGCAAGTTTATTTTATTTTTTGATATCGGGGATAAATTATATAGCTCCCATGGGGGTGTTTGAGACGACCTCGACAAAAAAAAGCGTTTTAGATGAATAATTCGTTTGTTTATGAAGTTATCGTAACGAAATTTGGTATTCGAAAGTTATAGTTCCCAATTATAGTTCCCAATCACTGTACCAAATTTGATCGAAATCGGTTGACTATATCATATAGCTCCCATAGGACAGATCGGCCAAAATAACTTTTTTAAAGAAAAATTCGCTATATTTCTTTTTTTTTAATAAAGATATCGTAACCAGATTTGGCGTTTGGAAATTTTTTAGACCACTTAAGCAATGTGCCAAATTTTAACAAAATCGGTTGACTATATCAAATAGCTCCCATAGGGCCGATCTTCCAAAAAATCGATTTTTTAACAAAATTTGTTGTGTTTCGTTTGTTTGTTAAGATATTGCGACCAAATTTGACATTCGTGAGTATTTTATAGTTCCTAAGCACTGTACTAAATTTAATCCAAATCGTTTGACTAGATCATATACCTCCCATAGGACCAATAGGTCCAAAAAAACGTTTTTTATACAAAATTCGATGTGTTTTGTTTGTTTGTAAAGATATTTGAAATAAATTTGGCATTCATATCTTTTTTAAGGTATTTAAGCTCTGTGTCAAATTTTATTGAAATCGGTTGACTATATCATATAGCTCCCATAGGAACGACCGGTAAAAAAAAATTTTTGCTTAAAAATTCTTCTGTTTTTGGTTTTTTGTGAAGAAATCGGACTTTATTACAAGCTAGTGGTACATTACGTACGCCATTTTTTATTTTAAATCAGAGCCAAATTTTTATATGGTAATTTAAAGGAATTTTTAGGGAAACATAAAATTACTATAGAAATTTGTTCAAAAACTAGCTAAACTTAATTTAGTTAAAAAAGACCTTCATATGGCTTTAAGGTCAAAAAGGTAAAAAGTTAGATTTGAACCATTTTGAAAAACTTAATGTCTTATCCCAACTCTATTTTTTTTTTAAAGAATCTCGATTGATTCTGTCAAGGCATTTGTAATATATTTAGTTTATTTTCATATCACACACTAAAATTATGTTATAAGATTAACTTTTATTAAAAATTAATGATGGCGATGAGGAAAAACTTTTTTATGTTATATTTATAATGAGGACAACAAAAATTTTTTAACAAATACCGCGGCTAGTTGATTTTGTCGTTGTAGCTCTTTTTGATCATATCAACTTGAAGATTTAAACAATTTCAAAATTATGTATAGTAGGTATATACCAAGATATTTTTATTTTTAAATTTAATTAAATATTTATATTTTCTTTACTTTAAAAAACATAAATTTTTGGAAAGATTTCAGATCTCATTTTTTTCATTTATGAACTAAGATATTTGTATTAAAACTTAATTTTTCTTTTATACAATTTTTTTTACTTTAAAAAAGATAATTTTTGGAAAGATTTGAAATCTTATTGTTTTCATTTATGAACTTTTTAAATTAATTTTTTTTTATAAAATTTTATTTATTTTTAAAAACATAAATTTTGAAAAGATTTCAGATCTCATTATACTCATTTATGAACTCTAGAGCTCTCCCACTTTTGTACTTTACAAGTTACTCATATTTACTTAGCTTAAGAGTTTTTCTGGAAAACATTTTATCTTTTATTTACAAGTCTTCCATGTAATTGTCACAATTGGCTTTTGCAGCAAAAGGTTAAACATTTAAAGTGACTCATGCCACATGGAAGATACCCCAATGCGGCATGCTCAGAATTACCTGCTAATAAAATAAACAAGTTTACTATTGCTGCCTCACTTGAGAATTGTCTGCATTTGTTGCAAAGCATAAGAAACGTGTGATGGACAAAAAAAAAGTGAAAAAACGAAGTAACAAACATGCAGCAAGTTGTGGCAGGTAGCGCCATCAACGCCAAAGGCATTAATTTGTACAATTGCCTGGGCTACTACTGTCTGCCACGCCCAGCGTCAAGGTGCTGGCAAGGCAACGCATAAGCAAAGCTAGCGGCTAGTGTTGCGTCGCTTTTTGTGGCATGATGAAAATTGCATGAGCTTGCAACTCGCATTTTATGCTGCACTTGAAGCTCAGACGACGCAACGACGACGACGACGACGTTGTCGACGAAGATGAAGCAGAAAGTTGTTCAGCTTGTTGCGATGTTGCAAAGCTGCTGCTGCTGCTGCTGCTGCTCTCCATTGCAACATTTCGTTCCCAAGTTGCAGTCAAATTTTCATTTTTCCGCTCACGTATTTCGATTAAATTCTCATTTTGGTCATAATTTTGCCGTTTTTACGTTTTGTGCGGCATTAAATTGCAACTACTTCAGAGAGTGTTGTGTGCCGCCGCGTCTGCCAC
Source organism: Chymomyza amoena (assembly GCA_037043745.1). Lineage (NCBI taxonomy): Eukaryota > Metazoa > Arthropoda > Insecta > Diptera > Drosophilidae > Chymomyza > Chymomyza amoena. The sequence continues at coordinate 291,652 of JBAMAX010001826.1, forward strand.
CAAAGCCAAGCCGCCTTTTGCCTGCCACACACACTTTGGCCACGTTTTTTATGTGCGCGTTGTTTGGCTATCGAAATCAGCTTGACTGCGTGCAAAGATACATTTAGAAAATTAAAAGTTTTTAAGGCCATGTTTCCATCTTTTGCAGACAAGACAACTTTACTAATAAGTATGTTACGTATACGCCTACTTAAGGGCGGCGCTGTGGCAAGTTCCGGTGGCGCTACCTACGATTGTTGCGCATTGTTTTCACACATAAATCAATTTGGCGTGCAGTTAGTTGGCAAGTTTTATTATTGCCGCATAAATCCGTTAACAAACCCCAAGCACCTGAGCACCTTCACGAGGCAAGCAGTGGCAGCAGCAGCGAGCAGCAAGCAGTGCTGGCTAATTTTGTGGCACGCACACAGATACACATATGGGGCTCACCGCAGCACATTGGCAATCTTTTGCACGTCACATTGGCAGAAAAATTCCCTATGAGCATTGAACAGCAAAGTAGAAACCCAGTCCGTACCCCTGCTCCTCCCCGCATCCTCTGCCGCTGCGTCTAACGTGGGCTAGCTTAACAATAAACTTTTGTTATGTGCGCATAATAAATTGAAAAATAGTGCGCAATGACACATAGACACACACACATAGAGAGTATCACACGCAGATACACTCATAAACACACAGATACAAGCGCTCACGCACACACTCAAACTCATTGGTTTGCATCCATGAAGATAAATGTTGCCCCATAAAAGACTGAGACAACTCTCGCCTGTTGCACTTGTGTGGCGAAAAAAATCACTGCATACTTTTGGGCTGGCCATAAAAATTGCTTCAATCATGTAGGAAAACCACGGTATGGTCTGCTTTATTTCAACTTAAAAGAAGTCTCAGACTTTTTTGATTTGCAAAAAACAAAAATTCTATGAGCTTAAAAAAATTGTTGCATTGATTATATAAAGCCAAATTGGATGCTTTTTGAAAATCGCATAAAAAGCGCAGCTTTTGTAGTTATAAAAAAATTACAGCATACTTTTGGGCTGGCACAAGAAAGAAACGCAGCATGGTAACGATTCTGAGCTTTTTAAACGAATTTTTACTTCAGCACATATAATCAAGTCATTATTATCACGATCTGCTAATTTTGAATTAATCAAATTAAAGATTGCTTCTGTTTTGACTTCAGTGCTTAGAAGCTTCTATCGCATAACCTCAAACTGACCTTAATTGAACAAATCAGGAAAGTTATGGCACGACTTTGATATTTTTAAAGTCTTGTTCAAGACGTTCTTTAGGTGGGGTTAGTTTTATCTGAGGCACCATTTAATGTCAATATTATCAGACAACAAGTTGAGTCGATCCTATGAATGGCTCCAGATTTACCAACGACAACATATGTGAACGGTTGAATATTTTTCAATACTCAAAGTTTTATTTGAAAGTTTGGTTTATGACATTTATTTATGAAAATAATTTCATTCAAATGACCGCCACGGCTGGCTTGGTGGTATGCCACTCCATCGGTCCAATATTTGAGCACATTTTCGATTGTTTCGGGCCTTATCCTGGCAATAGCGGCTCCAATCTCGTCCTTCAGCTCATTAATTGTTTGCGGATTGTTGGCATAACATTCATCTATCACCGCACCCCAAAGATAATAATCCAAAGGCGTCAAATCGCAGCTTCTTGGTGGCCAATTCACAAAGCCATTTCGGCTGATTAAGCGATTTCTGAAGATTGTGCGCAGAAGAACGATTGTGGCGTTCGCTGTGTGGCACGGGGCGCCGTCTTGTTGAAACCAAATATCGTCCAAGGCTTCATCTTCAATTTGTTCGAAGAACCAGTTGGTCAACATTGCGTCATTGTCAAATAATCGGTAGTTCAAATTCCAAACACTAGATGGACCACCATGTACATGAAAATTTTTCGGAAAGGTCTCTACGGCTGCAACTTTTTGGACGTCGCCATTGATATAAAATATCAAAATTTTAAGTTTTAAAAATATATTATCCGACTTTTTGCGGTCTCTTATCACAGTACACTTAAGTCGAGCGCTGCAATGCTCTCTATTTTACACAAATTAATATTTTTAAGCAAACAGAATTTTGGGAAAACAAAGCTAAAACCCTAGACTTTTATAATTCTTTCACTCGAGATCTTACTTGTTACTAAAACTCTTTCAGACTGTCCCGATTTGGCTGCAGATCCGCCTTATATATATTATTATATATTGTGTCCTCGATCGGCGCCAAATCCTTTACTAATTAATCTTTAACGGCGCTTTGCTTATCTACATAACTATTCTAATAGGAAAGCAAGAGTCCGCTATACAGCACACTATCCCTATCACCTATTCTACACTTACACCTATGAACTAATACCACTAAGCTACGCACTAATACAAAACAATAATTATTGCGCCAAGCTTAAACCCGCTATACTTTAACTGGTATTAGTGAGAGTAAGCGCGCTTTTACCGTTTCTCTCACCAAGCAGTCCAAGCAGTTTAGCTATTGCCTTATTGGCAAATTAGGAACAATATTGTGAGGCGGCAAAATGACTCGTCACAGGGGGCTAAAAAATATTATTAAAAAAAAATTAGTAAAGTGTAAAAAAAAGAATTGTCGATACAAAAAAAAACATGAACAATGATTTTATAAAGATTGTGTCTTAATTTCAAATTGATCCGATGAAAATTGACTGAGTTATTCTTGAAGCCATTCGAAAAAAGTGGCTAAAAATTATTTACGATTTTCTAAATTTTCTACTTAGTTTTTACCCCTTAAGTTTAACGCACATTTATGCAAATATTATTAAATAATACCGACACTTTTTTAAATGCCAATATTTTTTTATATTTTCTTATTTTACAATGCAAATAATCAAAAATGCATAAATTTTTACGAATTAAAGTTTTTTATGAGTGATCGGCAATGCAGCCAATTAGCTGAATATATCTGAGACCGTACACGGCAGTGTAGCCATCAGAGAGCCTAGATTTGGTCAATATTTTTAGTGAAAATTCCTTTCTTCGCATGTTGTATCAGATTTTTATGAATTTTTAATTATTTTTAGCCTTTTTATGAGATTCTCATTGGAAAGTCTTTTTGCCACGCTATTTTTTAAGTCGTTAGTTTTAGCATCTACATAGCTTTAAAAGTATTATATTTTCCCTCGAAATAATGTAACTTAGTGACGAATAATTTTATGCTTTTTTAGATGAGTTTCAAGAAAGTAATTTTTCTATTTCGAAGAAACTTATGATTTTGGCCCCTTTCGATTAGTGCTCTCCAGCGAGTGTTTAAATAGTTAATGTTACAAATTTTAAAACATAGTTTTTTATATCATGGATTCATAAGCGACAAACCCGATTTTTTTAAAAATATTTTAATGAATTTTTGGAAGAGATTAAGTTTTCATTTTTTCCAGTTTGATAAGTTCTCTGCAGAGATTGTTTGCATAGTTAATGTTATAATTTATACGAATTTAAAATTTTTAAACTTAATTTTTATATCTCAGATTTAGTTAAAATTGTTATTTTTTCCCTCGAAATAATGTAACTTAGTTTGTTATCTAAAAATAAAATTTTTAAATAATAAATATAAATTTTTGTCTAAAAATTACGAACTCTTATTTTTTGAGTATTTCAATAAAAAGAGTTATTACAAATTTCGCATATCTTTTGAACCAAGGTGTATGATCTATTTTAGAATACTTTTCCGTAAACCCATTAAATTTAGTTTAATTCGGTTCAATTATTTTCAATTAAATTCTTGCATTTAATTTAATACAATTTATTGCAATCAAATTCATTCCAATTCAATTCATTCCAATTTACTTTAAAATAAAAAAAAAGCATTAAAAAATAACAGATTTTTGCTTAGAATTTGAATGTTGTTTATAAACACAATTATAATATATATTCTATCAATTATATGCCATATTAAACACATTTTTTTTAGAATTTTACACTTGTTGCAACATGTAAATAAATTAACAAAAAATTTTTTGCGCTACTTTCATATATTTGCATACTCTCTCCTTTGGGGTTGTCAAATATGCGCACTGCTTCTTAGCTGCAAGCCTAAATTCTTTCTGCTTATTAAAAATGGAGCAGCTGGCAACTCTGTCCCAACAGTAGTAAATTATGCAAATGACGCGGCCTGCAGCCGCGCTGCATTTTTATTAAAAGTTAATTAATTTATGCTTCGGAAAAAAATGTTAAAATGCCTTCAACTTATTATTTAAATTATTGGCAACGATTGATAATTGTTACCATTGTTGTTAAATATGTGCAATTATTTTTTAATGGTTATTTAAAGAAAATTAATAAAGTGCGCATTGCAGCGGTCTATCAAAAGTGCGAGAAGGATAGCCAAAAGCAAATGCAAATTAGGTGCGTGCGTGTGAAAAGATGCGCTATTTGTTTTGTTTTTTTTTTATGTGCAATGAAAGCAACAAGTGAAAGCGTGTGCGTGTTTGTGTGCGTGTAACGGGTAAAGATCGCTCTCTTTGGTTTTGTTGTATGCGTAATTAATGCAATAAGTTTAAAAAGATGTGAAAGCAATTTGTTTCATTTGTATTGTTTTTTTTATGTGCAATGAGAGCAGTAAGTGAAATTGTGTGCGTGCAATGAAAGAAATAAGTGAAATTGTGTGCTTGCTTGTGTGTGTAACGGCAAAGATCGTTCTCTTTTGTTTCATTGTGTGCGTATTTTTCTCAATAAGTGTAAACGGCGCGTTTTTATCGCATTCGCGAGTAAAGATAAAGCAGTTTGACCTGCTTATCATATTTTAATGCAAGCAGTGTGTTGTTCTTTTATTTTAATAAAAGCAGGGTATTATCTTGCTTTATGGGCAACAGTATGAAAGCAATAAAATAATATTATAAATAATAATAATAATTTGGTAAACGAGCATGATTTATTTACATTTCTATGTACTGATGTACATTCATACAGTGCTGACTTTAAATTAAAAAGCTCCGAAATAATGGAGCCCTACTGAATTTGAAATTTCACTTAATCTACTTTTGCAAGATCTATTTTTTTTAATGTGTATTTAAAAATAATTATAATTTATTAAAAACAATTTGGAATGCACTGTTCCACAAAGATTAGATAAAAATATTGCTCGTCAATAGACTTAAAATAAATTAAATAAATAAAATATTTTTCGTTCTCGAAAAAAGTGCCTGAAGGCAGCAAAAATATTTTTTTTAACCCTGGCGGTATTGTAACATGGAATAACTTCAACGTTTGATAACCAATTGATTTGACTTTTCACGACTTGCAAACTTAAATTCAGTACAATTTCAACCATGTATCGCTTCACACCAAAGAACGCCCAAAGTTGTTAAATATAATGGCAAACAGCCATGTCTAATGAGGCCTATTCAAACTTTCTGGTGGCCGCATTTGGGGAACGCAGAACGCCCTGGACGTCTGATGTCCAAAAAAAGCGACATTGAACCACCCAAATCCGGACTTCGTTTTGCGGGGTTATTGAAAATGTACGCCAGCAAGCCTCAGACCATTGAAAACAATCGTGCCGAAATCATCGCTATACCACCCGAAATGCTGGAAAAGGTGATGGAAAACACATCAAAAAGGGCATATTTTGCAAAGGCAAATAGAGGCGGCCAATTGATTAATGTTACATTCAAAAACTAGTCTAAATAAATTGAAAAGTAACAAATTAAATGAAAATATCTCATATACAGAAATAGGTGCTTTTTTTTAGAAGTTATTCAATATTTATATGCCGAAATTAGAAATGGCGCACCCTTTATAATGATCAGTCCTGACCTATTATTGAAGCTTCGAGGATTTTGTAGCTTTAAAATTAATATGCCAGGCTGTGTCCTTGTTGGCATTTATGGCAGACGTCAGTATCTTATATCTACAATTAGAGCAGTTGAAGACTGACTGGTCAGTGGAAGTAACTTATCTCAAGGCCAAGTTGCTTTATTTTTATTATTCTCATTCTCATCAACGAACCCATTGTCATCTTCCGATGCCTTTATAGCTAATTTGAAGATATAAGATCTCCAATCTGGGATCAATTGCTGCAAGTTTAAATTTCTTACCATTGTACGTATGGCGACAGTTCTATACCCCAGATTTGGATGCCGTACCTCTAGAATGATGAAACTCTCACGTTGTGCAGCGCTCTATTGCAGTGTAGTCGGAGTGGACACCTTTCTAAAGCTCTGTCTATATGGGTCTGGAGATAAGGATAGGCTATTCAGTATGACTCTGGAGTACTTGACTTTATATATTGATAAGTCGGTATAACCGGAACCAACTGCAGCTGACTTCTTTTACTCGAGACTCTATAGCCCTGCTTCCAAATGTGAACCCTGCTCTCAAGCAGTTCATAATTTTCCTCGACTCCATCTGCTGCTGCAAGCAAGGATGTGCTGTCCAGTATGACTCTGGGTTATTTGGATTAATTTTGTGTATTGATAGCTCGGCTGCCTAGCCCAACTGCAGCTGACATCTTTTACCTCATAGTGTATAGCACTGCTTGGCACTGAGCTGGATTCAGGGCAATGTGTCCTGCTCTCAAGCAGTTGAACTTATTTCCCGAATCCATCTGCAATGCAGTGGAGAACAATATTTTCAAGTCTTCTGTGTATTTTGCTGTCATCAGCTCTCCGATCTCCACAACATCTGTTTATTTCGAAAAGGAAGCATTTTGATGAGAATTGAAATACCAATTCAATTTCGTTGTGCTCATCCTGAAACTGTCGTTGTGTAAATCGTTCCGTCTCGAAGCTTATATTTTTATCCAGGCCTGCAATTTTTATACTTTTCTAGTTGGATTTTATTCAAATATTTAGGGAAAAAGTGCAGAAATTATCCATTTCCACGAACGCTTTATTTGGCAGTTATTCTGAAACGGCTTGTTTCGGATGTCGTGTGTGATTTAGGCCTCTTCTTCTTCTTTAATTTAAAGTATTTGATTAACTCGAAAATAGAATATCATGTATATAGTAGGTATATGTGCTATCAATTTGTTTCATATTTAGTCACGCAGATAAGCGAATTAAAATTTTAGCTTTGCGCAAAAATCACAGCATACTTTTGGGCTGGCAATAAAAATTTCTATCATCTACAGCACTGGGTGTGACTTTTGTTCGGCTCTAACTTAGTTATGCGCCCAATTTCGAATTTATGTTTTAGAGTCCTTAAAATCCTGTATATTGGGGTTACGCTAAAACCCTAAACAAAGCAGCCATCATTGCCAGCAACCGTCAAACGACATAATTTTGACATTTCAAGCGTCTGCCAATGCCGTTGGCCAATAAACCATATTGCAATCATTTTGCGGCTATAATGTAATTAAATTACGTAGCTTGGCTGCATTGGCTTCCTTGCAACACAGCCAAAAAAAAAATAATAATACGTAAAATAAAAAAAAACCATAATCCTTTAACAGGCGGTAAACTCGAAATGCCAAACAAGCCCAATGCGGCGGTATTTTCCATAAAGCCACCTCCAACCACCGCAAAAACCGCTGTCAATATGCGGATTAACGCATCAATTACACACACGGTCGACAGTCAACGCCAACTAAGTGGGCGGTGTGCATGGTGGGCGTGATTGCATTTTACAATTTGGTGCACAGGGAGAAATCAGATTGAGTTAAAATCGTAAAAAAAGAAATGCAGATTGCTACATTTATATTTCTCATTCGAAAGTAGAGTTTAAAAATTATTCGTAGAGCTCGCGATTTATATAGCTATGATTCCAGACTTTTTCTCTCAGTGTACTGGCGTTTATTAATTTTAACAGGCAGTGCGAAAAATAAAAACTGTTGCATGCTTCGCGGCTGCAGCAAAAATGTCATTTGTGCAGTAATTTAATTAATTGCAAATTTTGTAATCTGCCCGCACACACACACGCGCACATACACACACATACAGTCTTACGCCAAAATAGAGAGCGGAGCGCGGAGAGAGAGAGAGAAATGGGAATTTTATTTTGATTGCAAGCCATTCACATTTATGCGCTCGTTAAAGCCGTAACGTCATCTAGTCAGCTCGCAAGCAACTAAATTAATTCGATAATTGACTTCTGCTTCCCATTCCCCGCTTCTTTCGTGACTCTTGGTCAGCTACTCTTTCGTTTTTTGTTTCTTTTTGTGCTTTACTTTTAGGTACGCATTCGTTATTTTGTCGCTTGCCGTTATGGCCAATGGTAACTGTTGAGCGGATGACTTGTCACAAAGAAACAAAAAAAAGAAACTAGCATAAAAACGTCTGTTGCATGTTGCATATGGAAAGCTGCCAAAAAGAAGAGAAGAGAAGGCAAAACAAAAAAAGGATAAAGAGCTGAAGAATTTGTACACAGAAGGAGGTGTAGTAGCTGGAGTAGGTGTGGTAGCTGGAGTAGTAGTAATTGTAGTAAAGACAGAAGTAGTCTCAATTTTAAGTAAGAGTAGTAGTAGACACAATACGAAGAGTGTTTAAGGGAAGTAGTAAGAGTAGTAGTAGGAGTTATAGAAAGAAGAGTGAAGTGATGTAGGAGTGGTGTACAGTAGGAGTAGTGAGTAGTGGGACTTGCAGTAAGTAGTAGTAGTGGGAATTGAAGGGAGATTAGTAGTAGGAGTAGTTGTGGGAGTAGGACGAAAAGTAGTAGGAATTCTAGTAGTAGCAATAGTAAGAGTAGTAGTGGGAGTAGAACGTGAAGTAGTTGGGATTGCAGTAAGAGTAGTTGTAGGAGTAATAGTGGGTGTAGAAGCAGAAGTTGTGGGAATTATAGTAAGAGCTGTAGAGGAGTAATAGTTTGAATATTAGTTGGAGTAGTAGTGGGGCGATAGGAATTATAGTAGGAGTAGGACAAAAAGTAGTAGGAATTGTAGTAAGAGTAGTATTAGGAGTAGTAGTGGGAGAAGAAGGGGGTTAATAGTATGATAAATAGGAGCTCTAGGAGATTGTAGCAAGAGTAGTAATAGAAGAAGTGTTAATAATTTTATTAAGAGTAGTATTGTAGTAGGAGTATTTGTGGGAGTGGTAGTCGGAGTTGCAGTCAGGGATGGTAAACCCGACTCTCTGCCTACTATTAACACTTTGTGCGGACACATCCTGGGTAATGCATTCTACGGCGAACGGCGATACTGTATTCCATGAAGAGCGGGGCAGCGGTGTGTAGTAACCACAGTTTGTAGCTACTCGACAGCGGTGCACGATCATAAGCCAAAGTAATCGTGTCTGCAGGCGCCAACGGTGAAGAAGGCGTAGATTTAGTGAATCAAAACAGCGAAAGATGATTTATATTGAGACAAAAAAGTTTCCGGAATATATCTACTTCAATATTTATTGTGTCTCCTTCAATATATGCCCCTTCTGAAGTAATCACATGTGCCAACGCTTCTTGCAATCTTCGAAACATTTTTATAGGCGTTTTCCGGGATGGCTTTCAGCTCTCTCGTCGCATTTATTGTTTTATAGTCGGTATGGAGTCAAAACGGGTTCCCCGCAGTGGTAATTGTAGTTTTGAAAAGAGGAAAAAATCACACGGGGCCAGATCTGGACTGTACTATGCCTGGTCGATGGTATTTATCGAGTGTTTTGCCTTAAATGCGTTACAATCGTGGCTTAATGAGATGGCGCGTCACGAATTGTCTGCCCACAATTCCGGCCGAATACGACGGACCCGTTCACGCAAACCTCTCAAAACAGCTACATAATATTCCTTATTGACCGTTTGTAGCTTTGAAACGTTATGTTTCACCACACCACGAATATTAAAGAATCTCGAATTCTGGAAAAATTTCTTGTCACAATGTATATGTACTTTCTGGAAGCCCCCTGGTAGGCGTATGATCTCAGGTTAGAGACGGCCTATTAACCTCACGTAGGTTTGGATGCGAAATGGAGTGAAATGAATGAAGAATGAAGGCTAGTGCACTACAATATCGAATTTTTTTTTTGTTAACGATTCGTTGACGCCCTTTGCTTCAATAGGAGAAAAAGGATGTTGTTGTTGTTGTGCCTTTATCTTCTTGTGGAGCATAGGGCCTCAGTGATACTTTTTCATCTTTCATCTTTTTTCATCTGGTACGATTATGCGCTTTTGCTTTCAGCTCACTCCATGATTTCCCTGTTCAGCTTATTTCGCTGTTCAAGTTCTGGAAATATAGGATATCATACATATAGTTGGAGTTGTAAAAGATTGTAGCAAGCGTATTAGTAGTATAAGTAGTGGCAGTTGTTGGAATAGTAGTAGGTCTAATTTAATTGAGGTAATTTCTTGATTTGCATAATATCTGGTACAGAATACGTGCAGAGTTAGAATATGGTGGGAGAAACTAAATAAAAATTTTGATACAATGATTATACACCATTATAAGACCCCTAAGGTATGATCATGATGACTAAAGAAGTCGATATATCCTTGTCCGTTTGTCTGTCTGTCTGCGTATCTGTCTCCCTGCCTCTCCGTCCGTATGAACACATAGATCGCAGAGATGGTAAGGTCTAGAGCAATCAAACTTTCAAATAAGATCCCTTAATATTCCATTGCAAACAAGTTTATTTTACTTTTTTGATATAGGAGTTACATTAAATAGCTCCTATAGGAATGTTTCAGACAAACTTGAAAGAAACAAAAAGTTTTAAATAGATAATTCGTTTGTTTATGAAGATATAGTAACCAAATAGTCAATAGTTTTTTATAGTTCCCACGCACTTTACCAAATTTGATCAAAATCGATTGACTATGTCATAGCTCCCACAGGATTGATGGAGCAAAAAAAATTTTCGTATAAAAAAGTCGCAATATTTCGTTCGTTTATGAAGATATGGGAACCAAATGAGGCATTCAGAAATTTTTTGGAATATCCAAGCACTGTACTAAATTTTATAAAACTCGTTATTCTATACCATATTAGATAGATAACAAATCGCAAATAGGACGCTTAGTCTACAAGTTGTAACCATTTCAAGTTGGCAAGATAATCTTTGGCTGATTGGATTCAAATTGACTCATTCATGTAGATTGAGACGCAACTGATGCGAATCCACGCTCCTTTTTGCTCTAGAAACCTTAGTTTACGAGATATAGCTATATGAAATTGGAAATATAATCTTTTGTCTATCGTTACCAAACTTGGTACTTGCAAGTTTTTTAGAGATCCCCAGCACTGTACCAAAATTTCTCAAAATCGGTGTAAATATATTATACATATGTAGAACTCCCGTAGGACCGATCGATAAAAAAAAATTTTTAGCGCGTAGCTTGGTTGTTTTTAAAGATATCGAAAGTCTTTGAGATTTTCCCAGCACTGAACCAAGCTTAATCAAAATCGATTGACTATATTATTTAGCCCCCATACCAATTGGTCCGGTTAAAAACGGTTTTAAGGCAAAATTCGGTTTGATTTTTCATACAGCTACTGTAGGGTCGATTGATTAAATAATCGTGTTTGATGTAAACTTCATTCTGTTTTGTTTTTTTTGTGCAAATATCGTTCGAATTTGGTACTTAGAAGTATTTTACAGTTCCCCACCATTGTGGCAAATTTTTTCAAAATCGGTGGAAATATGTTTTATGTAGAGAATCCATAGAACCGAAAGATAAAAAAAGTTTTCAGCGCATAACTAGGTTGTTTGTAAAGATGTGGAAGTCTTTTAGAGTTCCACAGCACTGTACAAAATTTGATTTAAATCAAAATTTGATTTGATTATAATATTTAGCCCCCATATGACCAATCGATCGAAAAATGATTTTAGTGCAAAAATCGATTTTGCTTGGTTGTTTTAAAAGTATCGTAAACAATTTTGGCTAAGAAATATCTATTGGAGTTCGTTAGAAATATATCGGATTTGATTACAATGTGCTGGTACAGGGTTTCCCAAAGTCCAATTTTCCCGACTTAGACTTTTTTTTATTTTTTACTTTTTTTTTATTAATTTTACACGCACTTCTCTTTGTTCCTCATCAAGTCAATATTGCCGCCTAGTTTTTTGTGCTCATAATAGCTAAGTAACTTAAGGAAGGAAAGAAATTTTTTTTAAGAATTAACAGAAAATTTTTCTTTAAACTTTAATTTTTGGAATAATATTAATTTTGCATATTAAGAAAATTTAAGGGATCTTCCTGCATAGAGGATACAAGTAAATTGCATTTAAAATACTATCAATTTCTGAAAAAGTTTGTTTTCAAAAAACCTCAACTCAAAACTCTTACCACAAGTTGCAACAAGAAATTTGTCTATTGCACGTTGAGCAAATTCGATTTCGTTGTGTGTGGCTCTTGTTGCCACAGGACTCATGTTTATTTAATTTGATCAATTGGCGCAGGATGTCACATAAATTCCATTTTTAAAATGCACAAAAGATACTCAATTTTTTTGTTGTTGTTGAAGCAAATAGTCAAACCAGTCCGAAAGACAAATAAACGGCATTTGTGGCCAGCGTCTTGGCCGAAAAGCACATGCCACATGCAACAAACACTCTTGACCTGCCACGTACGCTTCAACACCTTGGTGAATGTAAAGAAATTGCCACAGGTAGCAGGCAGAAGAACAATTGCAACATCTACCAACTGTTTGCGCTTTTTGATATGCAACATTTTCTGGTTTCTTTTTTTTTGCTTGGTTGCAATATTGTTGTGGCACGTAGAGAGCTACAACTTGCCTTAGTGTGCTCCGTCTCACTCCATGTTGACAATGTACTTCAATGCAATTGCATTTAAATCAGTTGCTCCTGCCGAGAGAACTTGCCCCCGAAACTCAAACTCCTGCAACTCCGGCTGCTGACTTCGTGTGTTGCCTCCGTTTGGCTTTGCTCATAAATTATGCAAAATTTTTTGGGGCAACATTATAGTAGTAGATGTCTGGTGTGGCGCTGTCGAAGCATGTGCGCCATTTGTTCATTTTGGGAGACCAATAAAATGAAATGTTTCAAAGTAGTAAATATGCTCTGCCTGGCTGGGTTGGGTTGGTTGGGTTCAGGGGGTATCCTTTCCCAGTTTTTTTTAGGGTTTAGGGTTCATGTGTGCCGTGCCGGGTTGTGGCCGCTTTTGTCTGCGCGTCTGCGGCTCGTAAACTGTCGGGCATTTTGTCAGTAATTTTCTATTGCAACGTTGCAGGGGCAGCACGCTTAATGAATTGCTTGTGCGACAGACAGACGAACAGACAGACTGTGCAACTGTGCAACACCATATAGACAGAGCACTCACAGAGTTGCCCCAAAACTATTGCTTTTGCATATGCATAAGCAAAATTGAATAGAAATGCATTTAAATAAGTTTTCGTTGTACGCAAAAATTTTGCTGCAAGCAAAAAATATGTTTACCCTTGTTTTTTTTTTCGCTTTGTTTTTTTTTTCTTGTTGCAAGCTTTTGGTGTAACATAATATTTTACTCAAAGCGTACAAAAAAAAAAAAACTAAAATATAAAGCATAAAGCACAAAAAAAAACAAATGAAATGGCTCGCGCCATGTCATGTTTTTGATGTACGCCCATGCCAGGCGCAACGACGTCACCCAACATTGTCCGAAACAATGCTGCAGCTACACTGAGAGAAAAATTTAGTGCAATGTGGGATTCATACATTTATGACCCAGTTTGTTTAGGTGAGTTTTAAAAAGATCTCTTTTGTAAGGTATGAAATTTTTTTTAAGTAATGAAATATTTCCAGACCAAAAGCAAAGTGTCTTAAAGATTTCTCAATATAGTTTTATTCCGACTGATACTTGTTCGATAATGTTATAGCCCATTATCGAATTGATTATAATAATTATTATTATTGGGAAAAATTTGTGAAGAAGAACATACCTAGGCCATTCTCTTAAGTTTGTTTTATGGCCTGCTTTGAAATAAATGAGGTAGGTATACATACTCCTTATTTCCAAGTACGTAGATGTTTGGGTTTTACTTATTTTTCATGAATGGACAAGAAGTTTGATTAGTAACAGGTTAAGGTTGGTCTTGTTTCAGTGTAACAATAATAACATTTGGAAAATTTCTATCAAAAGGGTGTTTCAAAGGTTGCAGGATTTAAAATTTGAATAAAAATTGACCGACTTGAAAATGTCCCGATAATGAATTACCGATTGAATGCCCGATGAAGAATATTACAATCATTAAATTCTGGCTGTTTTATGTCGAATGCTTATCTTAGCAGCTCCCAAACTTGTCTTCGGATCAGCGTAGATAGACGTATCCAAAGAAAAACTGTCACATGGCTATAACTCGTATAAACGATCAATTAACAACGTCACGATTAAAAATACTGCGACCGGGGAACTTTTCAAGCAAAAGCTAAGTGGCTTCGGCTCTTCTGTGGAACGCCACGCCATCCCGCTGGAACATCTTATCCTCCAGAAATTTGATGCGTTTTTGGACCTGGTTTCCTACAAAAATCGTATCGCATCATCATTCGATATTGTTGGAACATCGCGTTGTGCCGAATCTCAATGTACGTTCCGTAGTCACAAAAATCGGTGATCGAATACTTTATATTAAAGAACTGCGAATTTTTGTAGTAACTTTCGATACAATTGATGTCAAAGGTATCGAGTCTAGTATGGTACATCCGCGCCAATCTGCTGGAACATCATGCACCTTTCGGTTCTATATTCTTGATTTGGGATTACAAAAATCGGTGATCAGCGTATACCGTTGATGAATATTTTGCACTACAGAGGCCAAATTTGCGTAGTAAGTTTGGATAGTTTTGAAGCGTTGTTGGACAGTGTGATCTTTTCGTATTGAAATGGTAAAAATTTCTGTAAAAGTCGAGAGTCAAACCAGATGTCCAAAGGTCCCTTTGAAACACCACTGTATATTTTCATAGCTCTAAAAGCATATAACAGCTCATCGGTCTAGTTAATTATGTTCATAACTATTATTCCTTCCTAATATTGCTTTATTTTTACAATTTACTTAGCATTCTTATTTGAATAAATAAGTTCTCGCAAATAAATAAATGTTTGTAGTATAAACAGCCAAAGAAAGCGATGTCTGAAATCTGACAGCGAACTTTTGAAATTTGCTATGATATTGAATTTATTCTTATTTGGGTTGCCATTTTTGTCATTGTTATAACTTTTGTCTAAGCCATTTTAGTATCTAGGATTTTAGGTCATAGAATCGTGACCAAATGCTCACGTGAAGTAGCATACGAATGTTTTTTTTGTAAGTTTCAGAATGCCGTTTTTGAGTTAAGAATTTTTGCAGTTTAAGCCCGCAACATTTCGATTTTAGAGTTTATTATAATTGTTTTATGCCTAAAAACAACATCTTGGAAATAAGAATCTTTATTCATAAAATAAGCCAGGGGGAAAAATATCAGGATCGTGTAAACCGAATTCCAATTTCGGATTATGAAGAATCTTAAAACTAGAGTTTCCACTGGAAACTTTTCAGGCGCATATTAATTACAAATTGTTACCATTCCTCAGCATACATAAACTTCTTTTGAATGCTTAAAATCTTGATAGCTTAGACACTGTTGAAGATTGAAGTAAGCCTGAGAAAAAATCTAAGAATCGTGACCAAAATCTTAATTTCAGATTTCGATCAATGGAATAAGATTGTTTAAATCTTGAAATAAGATTGTTAAAATCTTAAAGTCAAATTGTTAAGATCGTGAAATAATATTATTAAAATCTTAAAATAAGAATGTTAATATTATAAAATAAGATTTATAAATTTTCCTTTTTTTCGGATACGTGCTTCATGGTTTTAAAAAAAAATTTTCGATCATCTAATATTACAATCATTTCTTTCAAAAGCGACAAAAAAAATTTGAAGTCATGACCAAAATCTTAGTTTCCGATTTCGACGAATCTTACAATAAGATTGTTAAAATCTTCAAATCAGAATTATCAATTCTCATTTTTATTATGGTTTTTAAAATTTTTTTCGATCATAAAATATTACAATATTTTCTTTTTCTCCTGTTTGGATATTACCATAACTCAAACAAGAAATACTCGCATTTAGTATTTAGTTGAAGGCTCTACCATCTTGTACAAATTTTAAGAAATATTTAATTTAATTTTTAACGTTTAAAGAACAACCGCATCTTCCGCTTATTTTAATTTTTTAGCCACTGAGATTCGGACGCGATATTTTATACGCTATGTTTCCTATTAATATTCGAAATTCTTGCCTACAATTTGGTTCGCTTTTCTTTAAAGGACTGAGTTAAATACAAAGCATAACAATTTCATAGAGAGCGTTTGACATTTCTTTAAATAAGCCCATTTATTGCTCTCCAGCTTTTAGAGTTTTTTTAAATTTTTCTCTTACTCTCATTTTATACAACATGAGTAAACTGTACACCAAAATAGTGAGTACAGCAATTTACTTAATTTTCTTTGGGCGAATGAGTACACTAGTTATCAATACAGTCACTCAAAATGGTATACCAAAGCATTCAACTGTTTCCCAGATCGAATTATTCATTGTCCATTTGACAGCTCTAAAACCCCAAATTGCACATTTCCATTTCTTTCAAAAATTCACTTTTCACCTCTTTCCCATTTTTTCGCTCAGTGTAGCTGTCATTGCACCCCTTTGTCCTGTCATCTAGTATTTTTGTATTTTTTTTTGTTTCTTTCCAACATGAAATGTGAGCACGCGGCCAGAACAAAAGTATTGAGAGAGTAAGTAAGAAACGTTGTAGTAAATTGCCGAGTGGTTGGGCCCCAAAAACTTTAAGCCAAGAAAATACTTTATAATCAAAAGACAACAAAAGCAGAGCCACCCGCCCATTATGATATGTATATGAGCACAACTGTATCTATATACATACTCTTTATATACATATATATACAGTTACATTAGTTTATTTGTTGCTTTTGTATTAAGCCGCTAAAAGTTTTAATCAAAAACGCAAATACTGCTAATAATATTTTATAGTTTCTGTTGCATGTTGATTATTTTCAATTATTTCAAGAGGCGCATTGTCCTGACTCCGTGTGGCATTGACAAGGCGATGTATGCCTCAGTATGTGTGTGTTGCAGCGATAACACGCACTCACACAGTTACACATATTTAAACGGAAATAGGAAATGTTATTGTATGTTGCGCTTACTCCACCACACCCCCTTTGGCCCGAGCCTACAACATTTTGTGTCGCTCGAAAGTTTTGCATAAAACAAAAATTTTTGATTTACATTGAAAAGCGTTGTGTAAAGTCGTCGACAGAGTCGTCGTCGTCGTCGTCGTGCGTTTGTTGCCCTGGCTGGTTGGTGTTGGGTGTTGTCATATTGAATGGCCAACAAAAAAAAAATGAGCCTGGAGATGTTCCGCATTTTAAATACTCTATGTAACACAACAGTTTTAGCAGTACCAAAAGTGGGTTCCAAAAATCGGCATCAAAAGTTCAATATTTTATACAGAGATTCGAATACAAAACTAAGAGGCCGTATTCAAACTACGGTGACCTACCGTACCGTTCTGTGGAACGCGCTTAAGCATCTCTAAAGTGGAAGCCCGACTTGCACGAGGTAAATTCCCACTCCTTCGTTTGCACCTACTCTACCCCGGAACAGC
This sequence comes from Chymomyza amoena, assembly GCA_037043745.1. Taxonomy (NCBI): domain Eukaryota; kingdom Metazoa; phylum Arthropoda; class Insecta; order Diptera; family Drosophilidae; genus Chymomyza; species Chymomyza amoena. The sequence goes on from JBAMAX010001826.1 coordinate 309,163, forward strand.
GGTAAACAATAATTCAAGGTAGGCGCTCCCTCCTCGATTCTCGAAAGTTTTTAATAGCCAGCATCCAGGCCTCGGGGCATAAGCGAAGGCCTCTCCGCCCCGGTCGAGTGACCAAACGTGTTATTTTCAGGACAACTCCCTTTTTACCCCCTGAACGGCTCACGTAATTTAGGTACGGCCCCATATCTGAAACATCGGGAAACTCGGTTTCCTATCCAAACGGATAGAGTGATATCTGCCGTGAATCCCGTAGTATAGTCCGCTGCAAGACGATGGTCGTATAGGACCACTCCACTGAGACTCGAGGATGGCAGAAGAAGAAGAAAATTAACAGCATGATCTCAGAAAACATAAGAGCTTTTCCTGTACGCAAGTTTCATGTGTGAAGGTTAGGTTAGGCTGACGTCCCAACTCACTAAGGCCAAGGATAGGCCCTTTGCGATACCGCTAGAGTGAGCTAATTCACCACATTTCCCCACTTGAGAGGACCCCCAAGAAAAGTGAGGAAGCCATCCGGCTACCTGAATGAACCTTAAAATCATCGCCACAGCTTCTACAGAAGTCATGGTGGAGAGCATTTAACCTGGATGCGTGGTTTCCTACCAACCAGTGTCCCGTGATAGGCACGGATAATCAGAAGAGCACTGGGCTCTATTCAGACAGCAAAGTTTTTTGGTTCTTTTACTGCAGTATATCGGTCAGGTTTGCTGCGAGATTCTACACGTGTACGATATCCGATTCCACGTTTTATTTGCACAGAGATCGAAAAAGTTTCGTATTCTCAGTTTACAGTTGGCCATAAGTATACCCAGGCCCTCCTTGTCATGAAGGAGGATGCTGGTAGTTTCCTTTCTAGCCAGTTCATCCATGTGTTTAACTTATCCCTCTGTCCTGTTTGGGCTCAATCACAATCAAAGAACAACATTATCAATGTGTGCAATGTAACTAGTGATGGATACACTGAGGAGGGCTTACAGGTCCGGACCCCCAAAAGTTAGACAAATAGGCGAAAAGTGATTCACAAGCTCCGATGTATATGTACTACGAAGTGAAGAACCCTCCCCGAGATCAGATCCTGGATCCGCACCTGAGTGTACCTAACATTGGGCACCATCCCATTATTCGCCAAAAATGAATCGAGTGAACTTTTAGTACATTTCGAGCTACAAGCATCCTGTACTTAAAGAACAACCTCCCGGCTCTAACATACCCCTTACCCTTTATTGATAGGGTATCCACATAAAAAAAGGTTTCATGTTAAGCATATACAGGCAAATGCTGTCAGCTGGCATCGCATGTTGCCTGTCTCTTGTCGGAAGCCGACGGCGCACAGCCCCATGCAAAAGTTGCACAATGGACTGCGGCTTGGGGCTCCTGAGGTTTTTGTTATCATGCGCGCACGCGGAGGAAGCCTTGTCAAAGTTGCACACACACAATGCCAAAGCAACTTTTGCAACATCAAGTGGTAAGGGTATACAGAGTGCCTGTTGCCTGTTGCTTCAAACAAAGTAAATGAATACTCAAAGCAGTCTAGCAAAAGTTTTCAATTCAATTTATGGTTTTGCTTACACACGATTATATTTTCTAAATCACATAAAAAGCCTGAAACGAAATAAAGATGATTTTTCTACAGCTGTGGTGGACATTGATGTTGTTAGGCGGTTCCAATACGATGTCCATGCAGTCCGATTATGAGACAGTGCGGCCGCAGGAGAACGATAAACTCAAGTTGAAAGAGTTCCATCGCGCCGTGAAATTGGCACGCCCGGAACTAAAAGGTTTGAAGTCTTCCTTTGGCATGCTTAAGAGCGCGGAAGTTTTTCGTCATCGTCGTGATACCTTAGACGATATGCTGGCGAGCTTTGCGCAGGAGGAAAGCGATCCTGAGATAGATCACAATGATAAGGCGGTTGATGCTTGGTTTCGTGAATTCCAGCGTAGCTCAAACCAGGCGGCACGGCTGGTGCATAAAGCCAAGACCAATGCGGCCAAACAATTTGTAAGCAATTATGACAAGGCAATGGGCAAATCTGAGCTGGTCAAGGTTAAAGAAAAATATAAAGATCGCACAAGTGACAACTATGAAAGCATGATGCAATCAATCAAACCCTCCGTTGCAGCAACGCAGATGTCTAAGGAGCGTTATGGGAGTAATGAACAAACTTTTGAGAATGGCATAATACCGGATGGCGTTTATGAGCAGACGCTGGCACGGCTGAACTATCCACATTTGTCCAAGACCTCGAACTATGGTTTTAAGAATAATCTGTCCCATGAGGCCAACTACAAGCTTTCCAAGTTTGAACAGGAGGCCTCAGAGCGTGCCACGAAAAAATATCGCTATCCAGGCGGTCAAGATAAACGCAGCGCGAACTTTAATCCCATGAATGAGATCAAGCTCAAGACCAGCCATCGTTTGATGGTCAAGGGTATGGGTCCATCTTTGCCTAGCAATAGTCTGGCAGACGCTAGACGTGATCATTATATAAATAATATGCTCAGGCGCAGGGAGCAGATAATGTCTCGCGAGCAACATAATGAGGATGAGAACTCATACTTGCCACAATATGACAGCTATAGCTACTTGGGCAGTATGGAGCCGGGCTATGACTATGTACGACCACAATCTCAACCAATGCATCGTAGAACTATGCCACATATGCGGGAATATATGCGAGCTAAGCGTATAGCCATTGCGGAAAATAAGACCCAGGGGTTGCAAAGCGTCCCTCAGAATACAACTGCAGCTGCTCCAAAGGAGGCGACAACGAACAAGCCTGTGGAGCTCTTAGGTGTAACAAGCGCCATTAACTTGGAAGTAACAAAGCTTGTGGCGCCACAGGAAAAGTCCAGCGAGGAACTTACAACCCAGACAAAGTTGAAAGAAGCTGTGCTGGATGTAAAGGAGTTAAGCCCTAGAAACCCTAAAGAGCTGGAGCAAAAGTCTAAAAACGTAACAACCCCAGCCGTAGCTGATGAAAGCAAAAAATCCATGAGTGTTGACCTTAAGCTGGAGCAACCAGTTGCTACTGCCAAACCAAACAAGGAACAGGAGGAGCAGTCCATTAAACTTAAGTTACAACTGGGCACAGTTGAGCAACAGAAAGCTAAAGCAGATGCAGTGGTCAAGTTGCTAGCCGAGGAGTTATTAGAAAAGGATCGAGCCAAACGTCATCTAAGAAATGGACGTTGGCAATGGATGCAGCGACAGACACGTCGCAATAATCTAGTGAAGCAACGTCGTAAACGCTCCTTAGAGCAGCAGTATGCCAGAGAGCCAGGTCAAGTTCCATTGCTGGATGACTTTGAGGATCACAATGGCAATCGCCGGCACTACGGCAGCTTGGGCAATGGTCCGTTTGTACCAAATGTTGAGAGTTATGTGGGAGATGCTTCAGACCAGCTGCCCTATCCACGTCATCAATTGCAACCTTATGATGATGAACTTGACAGCGAGCTCGCTGGAACTGGTTTTGATGATGTACCTCTGCTTAAGAACAAAGGTGTTATTTATCAGCCAGGACTGGTACAACAACAGGCTGCCCAAAAGGCACCCTTTAATTTGAGCAACTTTCTCAGCGAGATTTCCAAGTTGCAGCGTATGCCGCTGCAGCAAACGCAAGGATCGCTATATCCGACCCCGCAGCAGCAAGCTCCCAATTATGGTTATCAGCGCTTTTTTGGACCACTTTTCAACAAGGCTAATCAATTGGCCCACCCGCAATATGTAATTATAAACTTTAGCCGCAATCCTAACAAAAGTCAACTGATAATCTCTTACAGCAGTCCTACAAATCAAATTCATTTGAGGATCCTTGCTTGACGACAACAGCTATCCCAGTCAGCACAATGAATCCCGACTGCATTCCTATAGATAATAAAAGCAGTACCCAAACTTCAACCAGCGCCGGCTCTGGTCCTACCAGCCCTGGCCCCAGTCCTACCAGCCCTAGCCCCAGCTCTACCGGCTCCGAATCCAGTTCCACTGTCAGCGGCTCAAATCAAACAACACCGATGCCCATTGGTAATAGCACTTCCCAAGGTGCATCAACTAGCACTGGAACTACTGCAAAAAACACTAGGCCACCGACCACTAAGCCGCCCCTATCAAACACTACTTCCAATAATACGAACATCTGGAGCAATCCCGATATGGTGAAGGTAAATCTGTCTATCAATGCCAACGTTTGCGGTGATCCCAAAACCAAACAGTTCTATGGTAATGGAACTATAAATATGCAGCCAGGACTGAGATCAAACTATCACTATTTGGACCTGGAACCATACAACCCTTACGAAAGTGAAGATTTGCCGCAGTATGGCAGCTACGGTGAGCAGTTGGAACAGTGGAGCGGTGAGGATCGTCATGCACGTGATTTGCATAAGAAAGTCTCGGAAATTGAGTCAGAGGCAGATGATTTTTTAGAAGTTCCCATTAATCGGGAAAACAGATCCAAGTTAAAGAAATTAAAAAAAGCTAAAATAGATAAAATTGCCGAAAATCCCAAAAAGGATGAAAAGCAATATACTTGGTAAGTCAGATCCCTTGTTTACAAAAGCAACCCAACGTAAGAAACTTCTTTATAGTGACCCCGCCAAAGAGGAAACCTGTCTAGATAGTTTTGACAAGCTTTTAAGCGGCAAAATATCAGAAGATATTGTGCGTGCTGTATTTGATATGGTCAGCAATGATCCCTCACTGGAGCGCTTATCCAGTGTCTTGGAGAAAAATCGCAAGTGTCTGCACAAAACTCCTAAGAATCTCTATCAAATACGCAATGATGGCAATGAACAACGCGCACAGCAATCCGAGCATATGATCAAGGAAGCCATCAGCGCTATTAGTGACATCATAGATAAACAAGTGCGTCATCGTGCTTGCATACCACTACGTCCGGATCTAAAGGAATTCTACGAATTGATTGTCAAGACCGCTGCCGAGCAGGACAAGCGGCGTTCTAAGCGTGAGAACAATTTGCGTGTTTTAGCCGATGATTATATCGATGATGTGCGCACTTTGGATGCGGGGAAGATCGAACAAAAGTCACGTATTGTCAAAAAGTTGCTGCGTCAATATGATGAACTTCCGGTGGAGGATCAACAAGCCGTTGCGGACATACGCGATGAGCTGCTAATGGATTTGATCTATTTGCGCAAAATGGCCGAAACGGCGGAGCGTAATAGACGTAATACTCAGATGTTAGAGCTTTTGAAAAAAACACGCAGCAATCCCGAAGAGGAGCAGTTGTCGGATGAGTATTCAACTCGCTTTTTGAAACTACTCAAGACCGCCGAACTCTATAAGGATGCAAATGCACAGTCACAAAAGCCTCTAGAATCAGTGCTCATATAAATTGATTTACTTTTCTTATATTTTATTTAAGTTGTTTGTTTTACTTGAGTTTTAATAAATTATTTTTTGAGCATGGTACATAGTGTGGTTCTGCCGAAGTTAGAGAGTAATGCCATTGTCTGGGGTTGCTCAAACTTGGTAGTTTGGTTTCGACTTCTTAATATATAGAGACCTTGTTTTGTGATTCGTAGAATCCTTAACCAAAGTAATGTGACAGACCAACATTGGCACCAAAGTCTTTTTGACCACTCAGCGGTCCGCTGGTCCACTTTGATGCTGTACCGCCCAAGTCTAGGCGGGTGTTACGATCTGCTGATGACCAGAGATTAGCTTTACCAGCAAGTTCCAATTGCTTGCCAAAATTAGGAATATTGCTGTGAGTGATACTGGCGCCATGTCCATTGATATGTGAGTAATCCAGTCCAGCACCATTGCGGTCGAACTTAAAGCCATTGGCCAATTGGTTTTGGGAAGCAAATGCCTTGGCGTCCAAGTTGTGTGTTCCATCATTGAAGAGATTCGCATGAGCCGACTGCATAAAGGTATCACGAACTCCGGGAGTGTGTGTTTTGGTCAAATCTATACCATGGCCATTACTAAGGGAGTTAGGAGTTTTAGTTGTAGATAGATTTAAATTTATGAGTCTGCTGTATGACTTACTTATTGTAGGCCACAGTGCCGCCGGAGGTTGTGGGTCCGTGCTGAGTATTGCCTGCAGCAAAAGCTTGAGCGATGACATTATGTTGTGGGTTGCCAATAGCCTTGGTTATATCCATGCGTACATCGGCGCCACCTGAAGGATTCGAAACTATCGCACCACCCAATGCCTGACGTTTAGCACGATAGTATGTTGGCGGAGTTGGTGGAGGAGGGTAGTAGACCAAGTGCTGGACGTGAGCTTGTTGTGGCATGGCCTTCACATAGAGAGCCAGCACACTTAGGCTTACAAAGAGCGAAATGAAGCTTATGCGGTTCATTGCTGTTTAACTTTTGCTGTTCGATTTGGAACTGATGGTGCTGATCGTCGGTTCAGAGCGCTTTTATAGCAGCCGAGCGGCAGCTGAAGCTACAACAAGAGAGAGCATCATGAGAGATTGAGAGTGTTAACCGGGAACTACGACAAAAGGTGATTTACATTTTGTGATTATGAGCGAACATCTTTCTTATCAGCTATTGTTTTGGTTTGAAATACATTCACCTTAAGCAGCCGGGGGTTCCTTAACAAATGCAAATTAATGTTTTCCTAAAAATGTTTGCGAAATATATTTTTTGTACGTGCTTTTATATTATAACGTATATTGTGCAAGTTAATATAATCCATAATTTTTGCCAAGTGCCAAGGTTCTCCATAAAAAAAGTACACCTTCCCTGAGAAAACCCCGGCAAAACTGATCCATGAGATACCACCTCAAAACAAAGACTGATAAGACAGATGCTTGCTCATAATCTAAAAATGTAAATCACTTTTTGCCGTAGTTCCCCGTTATCACTCTTACTCTCCCAGCTGTGATTCCAATTGCAGTTCCTTTAAATTCTATGACGACTGAAATGTCTTCCTCGACCACTGCCCTACTTCTGTTGTTCCCTTTATTGTGAGTAACTTTTCTACTTCGAAACCTTCACATACACTTATTGGTTTGGCATTTAGAAGATCGGTGTTCGTCTCCAGACTTCTATATTTTCTTCAATACTTAATCATTCTCTATGGCCCACTCATACTATAGTACATGAGTTTACTAAAAAACCTAAAAACAGAGCCTCCGCCGTCCGTTTCCGTAGTTAACTCTATTTAAAAAAAACTAATAACTAACCTTACCATTCATTATCAGAATGTTCGTGGGTTACTTTCTAAGCTTAGTAAACTGTTTGCCAATAGTGTTCACTTTGATTCGAATATTACCACTTTTTCCGAAACCTGGAATCGTATGTCTCTAATTTTGGTATTTTCGTAGATTCCTACTTAACCAATAGACTTGACAAGCTGTCAGGTCGTGGTGATGGGATTCTCATTGCTGTAAAAGTCGCCTTGGAATCGCATTAACTTTCTCTTGATTTTCCCTCATCAATAGAGTTTAATGCGGTAAAAGTGTTTTCCAACAATTGTTTTATTTATTTCGCATGATCCTTTATTTCCCCACTCTCTGACCAAATACATTAACCATCTTTCTGCTATTCGTATGGTGATATTGGTATTACTACTTGTTTTAGGTGACATCAAACTGCCTACCTTGTCCTAGACTTGCTCGGTTGTTTCTCTTTTTTCTTCTGATCCCTCTGAACAAGTTTAATGAAATTCATAATTGCCTCAATAGAATGCTTGATCTTGTATTTGTAAGAAGAGTTTGTCCGATTTCCTTACCTTAGGATTCGTATCATCCAACCTTGCTAATCCCACTAACACTTAATTTTCGTAATAGTGGTTTGCCCCATGTACAGTACAACAGAGTTTAACGACCCATACTTAATCAAACTTCTTTATAAGTCTCTCGTCCGCCCAATTTTCGAATACAGCTCATGTGTTTGGAGCCCTCAATACCAACTTTATCGGGGTATGATTGAGTCTGATCAAAGCAATTCCTCCTATTTTCACTTAGCGGCTTAAATTGGTCGGATAAGTTGATATGCGACTACCTCCATATTCTGTAAGACTTACTACTATTCGACCCCAATTGATGTATGATAAATATGGATTTTATGAAGAATTAGTTTGTATGAAACATTTTTTGAAATATTAAAATCTTACGATTAATACCAAATCTCATGATAAGAGAACTATTGTATAAATATGATTCATTATATAGATAGTATATATACATATATAAATTGCCTTAGTAGTAAAAGCATACATAAGGAATACGGAGTTATAGTGTTGCTTCCAAAAGAAAAATTGTCTCAAGCTTCAATTTTGAGTACCAGTCGAGATTCTTTTATTCTATTTTATTTTTATTTCTAGTTCGTTTTTAAGGGAAAGAAAGTCATATGAAAAAAACATAAATTTTCATCTTTTAGTAACAATTTAATACATTAATTGACAATAATAAATATTTACTAAATAAATTATACAGCCATTTGAACTAAGCATTATAATTATTATATTTAACCAAAGTAATGAGATAGACCAAGATTGGCACCAAAGTCTTTTTGACCACTCAGCGGTCCGCTCATCCACTTTGATGCAGTGCCGCCCAAGTCTAGGCGGGTGTTACGATCCGCTGATGACCAGAGATTGGCTTTACCAGCAAGTTCCAATTGCTTTCCAAAATTAGGAATATTGCTGTGAGTGATACTGGCGCCATGTCCATTGATATGTGAGTAATCCAGTCCAGCACCATTGCGGTCGAACTTAAAGCCATTGGCCAATTGGTTTTGGGAAGCAAACGCCTTGGCATCCAAGTTGTGTGTTCCATCATTGAAGAGATTCGCATGAGCCGACTGCATAAAAGTATCGCGAACTCCGGGAGTGTGTGTTTTGGTCAAATCTATACCATGGCCATTACTAGGGGAGTTGGGAGTGTTAGTTGTAGATAGATTTAAATTTATCAGTCTGGTATATCACTTACTTATTGTAGGCCACAGTGCCGCCGGAGGTTGATGGTCCATGCTGAGTATTGCCTGCAGCAAAAGCTTGAGCGATGACATTATGATGTGGGTTGCCAATAGCCTTGGTTATATCCATGCGTACATCGGCGCCACCTGAAGGGTTCGAAACGATAGCACCACCCAATGCCTGACGTTTGGCACGATAGTATGTTGGTGGAGTTGGTGGAGGAGGATAGTAGACCAAGTGCTGGACGTGAGCTTGTTGTGGCATGGCCTCCACATAGAGAGCCAGCACACTGAGGCTTACAAAGAGAGAAATGAAGCTTATGCGGTTCATTGTTGTTTAGCTTTTGCTGTTCGCTTTGGAACTGATGATGCTGATCGTCGGTTCAGGGCGCTTTTATAGTACCCGAGGAGCCGCCGAAGCTACAGTAAGAGAGAACATCAAGAGAGAGTAAGACTGATAACGGGGAACTACGACATGAGGTGATTCACATACAAAAAATTATTGCTAATCATTTTTCTTATCAGCGTTTGTTTTGGTTTGAAATACATTTACCTTAGGCAGCAGGGGGGTTTCTTAAAAAATGCAAACTAATGTTTTCCCCAAAATGTTTGCGAAACATAATTATTTCAAATAAAAACAATATGTGATTTTATATGATTATATTGTTTATTGTGCAATTTAATATAATCCATCATTTTTGCCTCAACTAAACTAAACTATTTTCTGGCATTAGATAATCCCACTTTCGTGAACTCTTATTAGATTTCACGAATATTTATTTTATCCATTATTTTGTGCTATTGAAATCTTTTCTTAAAAAATGCAAACTAATGTTTTCCCAAAAAGCTTTTGCGAAATAAAATATATCCATATATTTCATATGAAGCAAATGCTTCAAATAAAAACAATTTGTATCATCAAATTTTTGCTTATATTGTGCAATATTATTTTTTGCGCTCTGTACATAATCTCAAAAGAAGGAAAAAATCGACTGTTTTCGGGTACATAACTTAAAATATCTCAAAATCCAGACTTAATTGGGCGAATTTTGACCCCGGGTTCGGATTCTGATTTGCAAATTACTTCGGAAATGACCTTTAGCTTTCTAACAACTCTCATGATCCCGGTATCTGTAGACCTGTATAAATTTTGTTCCTACTAAACCTAAATATTGCCATAATTTATTCACTTTCGTGAACTCTCATGGAATTGCAGAAGTATAAATTATATCCTTTATAAAAGCGATTGGGGATCAAAATTAAAATAAATAAATAAATTTGAACTATCTCAATAATTTTTAGAAATTATAACTAAAAAGTCAGTAAAATTATTTTCTAAGAATTAAGTAAAATAGTTGTTTTTGTATTTTATGGTGATTTTTCTGGGTCAAGGTTATTCCTTCACCAAAAAAAAGTACACCTTCCCAGTCACGTTTTTATTAACGAATTTATTTTTTGCCAAGAAAACCCCAGCTCAAAACTCACTGATCCATGAGAAACTACCTCATAACAAACACTGATAAGAAAGATGTTCGCTCATAATTGCGGAATGTAAATCACTTTTTGTCGTAGTTCCCCGTTATCAGTCTTACTCTCTCTTGATGTTCTCTCTTGCTGTAGCTTCAGCTGCTTCGGGTGCTATAAATGCGCCATGAACCGGCGATCAACATCATCAGTTCCAAATCAAACAGCAAAAGTTAAACAACAATGAACCGCATAAGCTTCATTTCGCTCTTTGTAAGCCTAAGGTCTTGGCTCTCTATGTTGAGGCCATGCCACAACGTCCTCTTACGCAGCCCTTGATCGACTATCCACCTTCACTATCTCCGGCATCTAGTGGCAAACGTCCTCTTACCCAGCCCTTGATCGACTATCCTCCTTCACTAACTCCGGCATCCTCTCGTCCTAAACGTCAAGTATTGGGCGGTGCGATAGTTTCAAACCCGTCAGGAGGCGCCGATGTACGCATGGATATAACCAAGGCTATTGGCAATCCACAACATAATGTCATCGCTCAAGCTTTTGCTGCAGGCAATACTCAGCATGGACCCTCAACCTCCGGCGGCACCGTGGCCTACAATAAGTAAGTGATTTACTAGACTCATAAATTTAAATCTATCTACAACTAATCCTCCTAACTCCCCAAGTAATGGCCATGGTATAGATTTGACCAAAACGCACACGCCCGGAGTTCGTGATACCTTTATGCAGTCGGCTCATGCAAATCTCTTCAATGATGGAACTCACAACTTGGATGCCAAGGCATTTGCTTCCCAAAACCAATTGGCCAATGGCTTCAAGTTCGACCGCAATGGTGCTGGACTGGATTACTCGCATATCAACGGACATGGCGCCAGTATCACTCACAGCAATATTCCTAATTTCGGCAAGCAATTGGAACTTGCTGGTAAAGCCAATCTCTGGTCATCAGCGGATCGTAACACCCGCCTAGATTTGGGCGGCACTGCATCAAAGTGGATGAGCGGACCCCTGAGTGGTCAAAAAGACTTTGGTGCCAATCTGGGACTATCTCATTACTTTGGTTAAGTATGAGTATATAATCGTAGCACATAGATCAATTGGCTGAAAGTATTTATTTAAGAATTCATTCAATGCTGTGAATTAATTTATTAAAAGACGAAAATCTCAATTGTTTTTATTTCTTATTCTGCTTGAAAACGAATAAGAAATATACAAAAATTTTCTCGAGTGGGATATGAACATGAAGAACATGAACCAGAGCTAAATTTAAATATTGAACCAACACTCTAACTCCGTAACTCTTATGTATGCTTTGACTACTAAGGCGCTTAATACTCTGCAATTTAAAGTACTATATTGCTATAGAGCAAGAGAGAGAACGGGGAACTACCTCAAGAGGTGATTCACATTTGTCGATTATGAGCGAACATCTGTCTTATCAATGTTTGCTTTGAGATGTTGTATCTTGGATTGATTTTACGAAATTTTATTTTATGTCGGGAACTTCTTAGCAACAAACATTTTGGGAAGTTTGATTTCTTGTACAAAAAAAAAAAAAAAAAGGCGTACGAAAAGTCGGGCACGTAACGCGAACACCCATATATAATTTATCCCCGATATCAAAAAAATTAAAATATACTTGTCTCCTTTGGAATAATATGAGATCTAATGTGAAAGTTTGGTTACTCTAGCTCTTACCATCTCTGAGATCTAAGTGTTTATACGGACAGATCGACTTCTCTATTCACCCTGATCATATTTTAGGTAATTTTGGGGTGTCTTCAACGTCTCCTTCTATATGCTTGCACAAACTTCGTACCATACTGTACAGGGTATACAAACTTGTCTTACAAAAACATTTTTCTAACAAGTCTTCAACGAAATTTTAAGCAATCTTTAATTTTTTGTTTGTTTTATGAGTTATAAAATTTTAAAAATCTGAAGTTTTACTATACTAAAAAGAATGTACCTACCTTTGGAGCATCGCTTGACCCGAGTGTTTTTGCTAAAGAAACTTATTATATACAGATGCAAGCAATATCGTAAAGAAGAATTATTCTCAACAGCTCAACGTAAAATAATTCAAGAAATTCGTAATAAATTGTTGGAAAATTCGGAAAAAAGAACTAGAATGTTGCATCTATATGAACGCTGGGTAAACATTTGCCTAGAAACCGTCAAAACTAAAAAATATTCGCTAATACAGGAGGAAAGACGTGGTTCTTTAAAGGATTGTAGGCTGCGTTTTTTGCGGCAACAAATGTATGAAAAGTTTGATGCACATCCGCTGAGAATGTATTTTAAAAGATTGTCTAAAATTTGTACAAATGATAATTTAAGGCTTTCAAATATTGAGCAAAATTTCAGAAATGCTTTGGCAGAAATAGAAAAAAATTTTCAAAATTTGACCATGCTAATTATGCAGATTAGGAAAAAGATGTTAACAATAAATTCTACTACCAAAAGTCAACAAAAAGTGCCAAACCAATTTAAATTTGATAGCTATAAAGAAGCTGCGGAGGAACAACAAAAAAACTTCAATCTTGCTGATGGAGCTACAAAAAACATGTTCGTGACTCAGCTTAGTGAACAGAGCCAAAAGTTCCAAGCCAAGAACTCATTAAAGTGCGAAAACTTTAAGAAAAAAACTAAAATTAAAAATAAAAGCAATAATGGAATCGTTTCAGGACAACAAAAAATCTCGAGAGCACGTGAAGAAAGCTTAAAGCAAACTGTTCAGAAGAAGTTTGCTAGAAGCAAGCAAAAGATTAAGAGAACTAGTTCAAAAGTTAAAGACAAACCAATTAGCGATATTTCGAAGCGCAAGGACTTTAAAAGAATAAAAAATACTGCAACTAAAAAAAAACCACCGCCTAAAAGAAAAAAATTCAAAAGAATCAAAAAGTTCAGCTGTGTAATTCAGAAATTCTCCAAAAAGAGCCAATACTTGTTTGTATCGATAACAAACTATATAAAATTGGACAGGAAACCGATAACTTAAAAGAGAGCGATAAAGATACAAATAATAAGATATCAAATGAATTACTTGATCTTTCAGCTCCAAAAAAGAAAAGAAAGAAAAAGAAGAAGAAACCATTAAAACCAAAAGTTAGTTATCAGTCTCACTTTAAAAAGTTGGAAAATAATATCCAATCAAAGAGTAAAACTACATTATCTAAAACAACAAATCTATCAATAACAGAGTCAACTAGGCTGAGGAGTAGTGTATCCAATAAAACTCCATATAAAACATTTTCAATGACTCCAAATATTTACAAAACTGGACTACAAATGAAACAGCTTTCAGATTCCGCAGTTCGTTATAAAAAGCATATGATCGTTTGTCTCGATAACAATTTATATAAAATAGAGCGGGAAACATATATAAATTCGGAAACCAATATCAATGCAATTTTCCGTAACGATAATATTATTAGAAAATCTAATGAAGTAGATATTAAACCAGAAAAAGATGCGGAAGAATTGGAAAAATCAGTGACGAATATCACTTTAAAAATAAATATTAGTGAGGTTTTAAACCAAGATTATGCAGATGTAGAAGGTGCTTATGATGAATGTGCCGAAATTAAGTTATCAAATACAGACTTAAAACCGGAGGTCGACTTAGGCCGAGAAGAATCCAATCTAGAAATCTCAATAATTAATGATCAAAGCAATTTGGAACTTGAACAAAAATGCACAGAAGTAAGCAATTTGGAACTTGAACAAAAATGCACAGAAGTAACTTTCGGAAGCGAACAAGATGATTTGGTTAAGCCGGAAGAAGAACTAGTGCAGCCTGAAGAATCATTGGAAGAGTCGAAAAGTTTGCTTTCGCTTTTAAATTGCAATCATCTTAGAAATGAAGAATCGGATTCGACCGAAAATATTCACAACGTAAAATCAAGTTACTCCAAACACGAAATTGAAATAATGGAATCCTGGACGCTTCGTTTTCAACCGCCGAATAAAATCGATGACAAAAAGTGTGAAAAAGTAGAGAAACTTGAGCGGACTTCTGATGACACTAAAGTTAATAGGATTACGAGAAGACTGGATCGATTATATTACGAACCTCGCATGACTTGTCGCCTGAGAAGAGCGTTGGAGGAAGCTGAAGAATGGGATGCTCTAGAGCATTGCGGAAGAAGAACAACTTGGCAAAGGGGAAGCAAGAAAAAACATTGCCCACGTTGTGGAGTATCAGTTGAGGTCCATATTGAGCCTAGGCGGCTTTGTAGTTTGACAGAGAATTAAGGGGTTATTCCGAAATTTATATTTTTAATGACTTTTTTGAAGATCTAGGAACTAATTGGTAATTGAAATATATCCTTAAACGTAATTTCTAATCTATGAGTTCTTTTTTTTCAAGAGCAAACAATTTTTGGGATTTATTAAAATTTTTTTTTATGTTACGCTATCATCTTTGTTGGGCTACTTCTTTTTATTATTTTACGTAGATTAAGTTGAAATCGTATTATTCTGTATCTTTATCTTAAATAGATGAAGAACTTAAATACTTAGGCAACTTTCTGTTTGGTTTTTCCTAAAAAAAAATTGGATTTCATTATAAATTACTGGTTCTCATCGCATCTTTCTGTTTGATTCCTTCTATAGTATATACATTTTTTTATCATTATAAATTAAGGATTTTTATCGTAATTGATTTTTTGTGTACCTTAAGGTTTAAAGATTTCGAAGACCCACTAAAGTAACTCAAAATATGATCCAGGTGACAAGAGAAGTCGATATGGGTGTATCCTTATGGACGACTAGAACCCAGTTATGAAAAGATATAAAGCAACCAAATTTTGAGATAGGATTCCATGTTTTATCGAAGTAATAGTATATAGCTGTGCCCAGTGGCGGACCAAAGAGGAGCTTGCGAGTCCAGACCCCCAAAAGTTGGTAAAAATAGGTACGGTAGTCGTGTGCCAGCTCTGATATACATTTCCAAGTTGAGAGACCCTAAGAGCTAATCTTGGATTCGCACCTTGTGCCCCAGTGGTGGTCCCATGGGGGTTTTTGGGTCCGGAGCCTCCAAAAGTGAGGAAAATTGGTTGACAGTCTTTTACGAGCTCTGATATGCACTTCAAAGTGAAGAGACCCCTAAGAGCTAATCATGGATCTGCACCTAGTTGTACCCAGTGGTGGTCCCATGGGGGGCTTTTGGGTCCGGAGCCTCCAAAAGTGGGGAACATTGGTTGACAGTCTTTTACGAGCTCTGATATACACTTCAAAGTAAAGAGACCCCTAAGAGCTTATCATGGATCCGTACCTAGCTATACCCAGTGGTGGATCCATGGGGGGAGGTTTTCGGTTCCGGACCCACCAAAGGCCGACAGTCTTTTACGAGCTGTGAGATATGTACACTTATACTTCTTCGGGTTCGGAACCCCCAAAAGTGTGGAAACTCGGTTGACAGTCTTTTACGAGCTGTGAGATATGTACACTGCTAAGGGAAGAAGCCTCTAAGAGATCAAATTCTGAATGCGAACCTGGCTGTAACCCTATTATTTTGAAACACCTAAAATAAGTATAAAAAGGATTAAGGTCATAAGTGTTGTTCGAAATTTTTAGGACTCTCCTAGCGCTGCACAAGGGTCGGTTTTGTATAAATTTGGTGACCAAAAATATTTCCAATAAAAATAAAGATTTAAAATTGTGTGTGTACGTCGGGAGCTGACAACTTTTGGGATACTTTGTGGCAACAAGTGTTGCAGTCAAAATCGATATAGTGTCAACCGAGTATGCGAAAATTGGGATGGAAAATTCTAAAAGACTTCTAAATGGAAAATTTAGTTACGATACCTTCATAAATATTCAAAAAGATTTTTTGATCGATCAGCCCTATTAGATTTAGTTCACCGATTTTAATCAACTTTGGTGCAGCACTGGGAAAGTCTGAAAAATTTCCGGATGCTAAATGTGGTTACGATATCTTCATAAAAGAACGAGTTATTTAGGGTTTTTCGAAGTCCTCTGAAACGCCCTATATATAATGCTATAGAATGTAACCCCAATATCCAAAAATAGAATATAATTGTGTTCTATGGTATTGTAAAGGATCTAGTCTGAAAGCTTGATTTGTGTAGCTCTTAACATCTCTTAGATCTATGCGTTCGGAAGGATTCGTCGAAAGAGTTTAAAGAACATAATGCCGGGCATTTTTTTAAGTACAATTCCCAATTAAATCGAAATTTTGTCATCTTTTGGTGCTTTTTTCGGTCGGCCTTGCTCAACTTCAACGTTTTTCATATTTCACGAATTTTGCTTGATTTCTTTTCACCCAATATTGGTTGGGAAATATGTTTCCAAAAATTAACAGATCAAGCACTTTGCTCTATGCTATACAAAATTAAACTATTTTATAGGTTTACCACAGACGCGTTCAACATTTTATAAACAATTTTGTTTCCTAAAGTCAACAACAGTAAACAAACAGAAACAACAACAACAAGTTCAAAAGTCAAAGACAAAAACTTTTAAAACAATACGAACTGCATATCTCTTGTCTTGCCACGCCCGGAAAAACTGCCCGTAAGTAAGAAACGAGTTAAGAGCAAAAAAAAAAGAAGCGCAACGAGGGGCAAAAGAAAAATATGAGTTTTTATTGCCTTGGTGCATGGTAAGCAGCA
Organism: Chymomyza amoena; assembly: GCA_037043745.1. NCBI lineage: Eukaryota > Metazoa > Arthropoda > Insecta > Diptera > Drosophilidae > Chymomyza > Chymomyza amoena. Next base: position 326,182 of record JBAMAX010001826.1, read on the forward strand.
GTCAAGAAGTCGAGCTGCCGTGGAAGACCTTCCTCGGTCCATAGTCCAAACATCTCCACGTCCCTCCTACGGCTGACTTGCTGGCAATGAAACATTTTGTTTAAGTGCAAAATAAATTCAAGTAATGAGTTTGCAACGTTTATAGCGGGCCCCAATGTAAATAAGTGTGCAACGTTTCGTGGCAAGTTGCGCATACGCAGCGTGTTACGGCATAGAAGTTTCATAAAAAATGCAAAAGTTCACACACACACACATGCACACACAAACACACACACACTTGTGCTCACGTAATGGCAAATGTGCGGCACTGGCTTTTAATACACTTGCTTCTTGACTGGTTGCATGCAACATATTTTTTTTTGTTTTTTTTTTGGCCAAGTATTTAAGTTTTACCCAAGATTTGCTCAGCCCGTTGCTATGTTGCACTGGAATTTTATTACGGAATTTTCTATTTACGTAAGCGAAACATGTAGCAGACATTTTCATAAACGTTTTGGCCAGCTGGAACCGGGTTCCGGCTATAAGTAAGGGATATATCAACAGCTGTTGAATGTTAGCCAAATGTTAGCCGGTTGCTGAAGTGGGTCGGAAGATTGAAAAATTGCGCAAAAGTTTTGATGCCCAAGATGTCAGGAGTGTGAACTTATGAAGCTTTATTTTTCAGCGAAAAAGGCAACAATGTTTTAGTTATTGGGATCCCGAAGTCTATTTAGGGAACTTGTTTTGAGAAAATGTCATCGCTTTGTTTATTAGACTCACATTCGTTTGAGTGTTCCTTAATGGCGCGACGAAACCGATGTGGGCTTAGGCCTATATCACTAGCCTCCATTTATCCCTGTTCTCCGCTTTATTTTATCGAGGTTTTTTTGATACTTTCGTAGTCATGGGGTTTGAAAAGGAAATGACGGTTGACTGGGCCTTCGACTCCCATGCATGGTAGTAGATGTCCACTTACGCTTCCATGCAAAACGTCCTCGACCGCAGAGCGCCTGGGAGACCGCCTTCTCACATTAGCTTACTCCGAGGAAAGGTGTATTCAGGGGCTTACCACAGGGTACCTAGCGTAAAAGCTGGAGGTTGTCAGTTACTCGGCCAATTAGGGAATCGTCGCTGGTCGCCTCAATATGACAATCAGACAACTTTCCGCGAAAGCGCACCCCAAAGACCGATCCAACCCTCCTCGTTTGAGTCTATCTTTATAATAACCCTTTAGTTCGGTTCACGCTTAAATAAGTCAAAAAATCATGCCTGAATTTTTAATACCAGCCATGAATCTACGCATTCATTCACACATGGTTAGGTGAGATTAGGTTGTATAGGCAGCTCAGATAGTGACTGAGATCTCCCAGAGACCATGAGGTCCATTGTGTTGCCTTATAATAAGAAGCGACGAAAGAAATGGAAGAAAGGGAGGAATAGTAAAGGAGGACCAAAACTCTACATCCATAATTGCGTAAGTCTGTCATGTTGCAAAACCATTTTGAGGATTCGACGAAAGCAGCCATGTAGACTACCCAGATCCTCAATGAATTGAATGAAAAGTTTACCCAGAAACTGGGTTCGTCTTCTAAGATGCCCCGGGCAGTCACAAGCAGATGCTTGATTCTTTCTGTCTCTTCCTCATCTCTTCAGCTGCGGCAGAAATCGTGATGGGGAACATGCAACCTCTCAGCCATAATGCCTATGATGCAGTGCCCCATTACAGCGCCTACCACCATCCTAGTTCTGTTTTTATGAAAGCGCAGGAGTTCTGATGTTCGCTTTGGATCAGAGTGCTTGGGAGATGCGACAACCCGGATACCATGTCCTCTTTCCGCCAGAGCGGCAAGTCCGTTTTATACGTGTCCGTCAGGTTGGATTGCCCTTAGCTTCGATGCTTCCCCTCGACCTTACCAGCCATGGGTGACCCTACCGTTACAGCGCCTACCGCTATCCTTGTCCTGTTTCTACGGAAGATCAGGAATTCAGATGTCCGGATCACAGTATGTCGGAAGATGCGTCAATCAGACACCATGTCTCATCCTGATTTGCGATACGACGTTCTGTAACTGGTTTTTTGATACGCAAAACGGCAGGTCTGTAATGCTTATACCTGTTTGGCAGGTTGGATTGCCCTTAGCTTCGATGCTTCCCCTCGACCTTATCAGCCATGCGTGACCGTACCGGTAGCATACGCTACCGCCGGCATCGCTCTTAGGTTCTTCTACCACGTCTAGCTTGACCCTTCCGACCACGGAAAAGGAGGCACATACCGGGGAGGGATTTGTATGTGTCCTTGTTTCGTTAACAATGCCATGAGCGTTCGCTTTCTTTTCATGCCTGAATTCAGAGTTGAATTTTTTCGGTCTACACGACCGAAATGCAGAGTATGTACAGAAAATTATGGCTTGTGATTTTGAATAGAAAAGTAATCTCCTTAAGGCCCTGTAGTCCCCTTGTAGGACTTACATAGTTGCTATCGAGCTACCAATAGTGACTAGCTTTGGAGTTGACACTCCAAACGTTGTAGAGCATAAGGAGCAGGGAGGATCAGAGTCTTAGGGCTATAAGTTTCCTAAAAAGTTTGGACACGTCCTTTTAAGCTGTCCAAAACTCATCCCTAGACAAAATTTGATATTCCACCGTTTAAAATTTTTTTTTGGAACCGTTTCGGACTTAAAGAATTTTTGTTCGCCGACTTCACACAACTTCGACCACTGTGCAGCTTCAGTCCAAGTCTTCAAGGCTTTAGACATGAAAATTGATGCTCCTGATCAATCATTTCTTTAAGTGTATATGCAATACCACAAACCTCTCCATTAACAATGCTCCAGTTCGCCTTCTCTTGTCTTGCAGTAAGTTGAGACGTTTCATTTGCATTCCACACAAATCGACGTGCTGAACCCAATTGAAGACACCAAGTCCACGCCTGTTCCATTTTCCATATCCTTGTGCACTGTGCTCCTCCTGCCATCTGCCCACATCCCCCTCTGCTATTAGTCAATTTGGCGCTGACTGCTGAAACATTATCTTGTTTGCTCATGACACGCTCCTCATGGCCATGCCTCATGGTCATGCCTCATGCAGCCATTTGGATTTTAGCATTTTTTTTTTTCATCATTGTCCAGTTTTGGCATTTCACTCATTTCACTTCCTCCTTTTGGCTTTCGCCATTATTCATAAGTCACTCGTGAAATAAGTCTGCGGCTTGTCAAAACAAACGACGGAGTGAAGCATTAGAGGACAAGATGTCCTTCCGGCTAAAGATTTGCTGGCTGGTGGGTTTTGAGCTCCTTTGTGCAGCTTGTTATTATAACAATATTGTCACACCATGTTGTAATCCAAACTGCGACTGGTAATTGCATTTTATTGGATTTTATTGTTTAGAAAAGATTTCATTGTGCGCCAGGAACATTTTTTTGGCTTGAATACTGAGTAATTCCAAGATATAAGAATGTAGATAATTCGTTTTTAATTTTTAACTTTTATTGGCGTGCAGCATTCCACTAAGTCCTTCTTACCAATTTAGACAACGTTTTAAACCTAAAATCTGTAACTTAATCAAAAAGTAAATTTAAATTCCGGTCAAATACATACGGTAGAGATCCAAACCCAATTCACAAGCCATCAAAGACTTTTCTGCTTAAAAATATAATTGTTTCCAAAACTAATTAAGTATTTTTAATACATAGCTTTCATTGGATCCATCTATATTATGAGTTTGGTTTCTTAGGAACGAAGTTGAGTAAACTACATTGGCTTTTAGTTTATTTAACGATTCATCTGTAAAAAATTTTTAATCGAAGAAACTTTTAGAAATCGTTAGGAACCTTGTTGTAAGTCTACAATCGAGTTTTCCTATTTGTGGGCAGGAGGCGTACCACCACCCACTTGCAATATTTCTTCTATCTTAAGTATTGTTGCCAAAAAAAGGTTCTACCACAAAAAACTTAAATCAAGGTTGTAAAATATTCATACAATTTACAATTTAATTGCATTTTTTATGACTTACACAGGCGTTTGGAGAAGACATCAAATATAACTTCCAGATCTTGGATATTACTAAGGAAGTTTGGAATGTTAGTTCGAAGCCGATATACATTTATAAGTCTTGTAGATAACTTACTGCTCACTTGCATCAAAGCAATCTGTTGTATTCCGGACAACGTCAGGTCCGGAATACAACAAATAGCTAGCACGAGAGTATGGCGAAATTGGTGGATCAGGATAGTAGATCAATGGCCGGGAATGAGCCTCAACATACAGAGCCAGCACACTTAGGCTTACATAGAGGCAAATGAAGCTTAGGCGGTTCATTGTTGTTTAACTTTTGCTAAACGCCTTGGAACTGATGATGATGATCATCGGCTCACAGCGCTTTTATAGCAGATGAGTTCTCACGAGAGATAGTACCTCTGATAACGAGGTACTACGGCAAAAGATGATTCTTACTAATTTTTCTTATTAGTGTTTGTTTTAATTGGAAAGACATTAAGCTTAACCCTTTGTTTGACACATGTTCCGATAAGCTCTGGTTTGGCACATGGGTATAGAATCTAGACTCGATTTTGATGAATAATCATGTATTTTGAATTTTCTGAATAAATGCCGATGAACTTGTTGATCAAGGTAGCAAAAATTATGAATTGCTAATAGAAGTGCCTTTGAATCATATTTATTAAGCCTTTGATTGTATATTTTGCAGATAAAACTAGTTTTAGGGTGTAGTTGTCGATTTCTTGGAAATAAAGTACGCATCATCTTTTTTACAATGTTCTAGAGCCGCTCACTTCAAACACATGCGGAAATAATTTAAATCTTAAGATTGATTCAAATGCTTAACGTGTAGGATATTGCTTGGCAATATGTATATTGTTCATACGATTCGCAATGTTTGGATAGACCAATAATTTCGATATACTAGCTCATTGAGAAGAATTCGCAGTGAATCAGGTTGGTCCAGTTTAGCAATTATACTCATCAAATATATTGAAGAAAGAACTGGTTTTAAAATTTTTTTTTTTTCAAAATGAGAGTAAATAGGAAATTTAGAAGACCTTTAGAGGACGTTGTATCGCAAATCAGGGCGACGGCTAGAGCTCTGGCGGATAGAGAATCAGACATGGTTTCCAGTTGTCGCATCTCCCGAGCACTCTGATCCTAAGCGAACATCTAAGCTCCTGCGCTTTTATAAAAACAGGTGGTAGGCGTTGAAACGGAGCATTGCGCCATAGGCAATAAGCTGATAGGTTGCTCGTGCCCCATCACGATTTTTGCAGCAATTGCAGATATGAGGAAGTGAAAGAAAGCATCCATCACCTGCTGTACGACTGTCCGTCAGTTTTAGAAGACGAGCCCAGAGTCTGGGTAAACCATTTTATTATTTTTTTTTTTTATCAGATGAACTAAATCTATTTATTAAGATTGTTAAAAATAAATTATTTTTGATTAAAAGCGCGCTTAGCAAAAGTCGAAATAAAAACCGAACAATAATTTTAATAATAAAAATAAATATTTGACCAATGTGGGTATGTTACTTTACACAGTTAACTGCGCTAATTTCAATTGCTGTTGCTTATAATTCACAACTTATTGAAGCAAAACTAAATATAGCAACTAAAAATATATTTTGAATGTATGAGTTGTTTTTTTCTTATTATTATTATTATATTTTTTATATATGCATTTATTTATATATTTATTTTAATTTTAATAATGATTTCACTGTCATCTTGTAACTTTTCGATATGTGGTTTTCGTAGAAACTGTGATTTCATTTCAGCTCTTTGTAATTATTACTTCAGTATATATTAGGATTTTGGTCGCAGAGACAATTTTTGTTTAAAGATTTGAGTGGCGGGTTTCTTTATTTTTTAAAAATAATTTTGGTATTATTTTTATTAACTTATTAGAAGTTTTTGAAACTGGAACTGAAACGAATTAAGAAGTATAGCCCAAAATCGTGTTGTATGGAAGATGGCAATTGAAGACGCGCCCTATGCGCGAATAGGAGATAAAGGAAATCATATAAATATATATTGGGACCTTGAACTAATTTCCTGACTTTTTTTCAATTTTCAACTATTTATTCTGAAAAAATTGATATAAAATTTAATGTTCAAAGTATTGTCCATCACTAGCCACTACTTTGTCTCATCTTTCTGGTAATTTTCGGATTCCGGCTCGAAAGAACGACTCGTCTTTTGGGGCTATCCATGAATCGACCCAATTCTTGGTACTTTCATAAGAAGTGAACCCCTGGTTAGGCAAGTGCCATCGATCGAAATAGGTGGTTATCGGGTGGGGTGGATGAGGGTAGCATTCCTTCCATTTTAATGTTGGTCCCACCAAATACAGAGCATGAGCTTAGATCCATGAATATTTGGCTTCGCCTTTGATGATGGCTGGCCGGGCTTACCCCATGACTTTTTACGCTTGGGATTGTCGTAATGGATCCACTTTTCATCGCCAGTAACAATACGATGCAAAAAAACCTTTCCTTTTCTGTCGTTGAAGCAGCTGTTTAGATGAGAAAAAACGGCGCTCAAAGTCTCTAGGCTTCAAGTCATATCGAACTCAATTTCCTGGCTTTTGTATCATTCTCAAGGCCTTTAAACGTTTGGAATCGGTTGGTTATATGATATTTTAAAAATCATAATCATTATGCAGTCCAACTTAACTTTGACTTTGTACTTTTCCAGTAAATTTAAATTTTCATAGAAATTTTCTAAAGAACTAACACGGATGAGATCAGTTTGAAGAATGGGATGAAAGCCTTTTGCGAGCTCCTATATACTTACTCCTCCAAATGAAAAGCCCCCCTCAAGACCAAATCCTAGATCCGCACCTGTTCAAGATAATCATTACGTTTGAAAATATCCCAGAAAAATTTTCCTAAGTAATAGTGTAAGTAATTCTTCTACAGCGATGATCAACGATTTAAATTTAGACAAAAAGTTTGAGGATAATTATCAGAACTTATAAACCTTTTTGAAACCCTAAACAATTCTTCCATTCTAGTTCTAATGTTTTAATTCTTCTATCGCGCAATGGAAAATATCACTCCTTTGAAATTTTTTGCTAAATTTAAACTATTGTAGAATCGTTTACAAGACATCTGACAAGATAATATTTATGGATTTTTTACAATAAGTCTAAATCATCTAAAAATTGTTATGGTACAAAGAGCTGTCGCAGTGCCCCACCTTTTTGTGAGGTTTCTTCTTATTATTTTTGTACTCTGCAAAATATAGATTTATTTACAAAATATTAACCAAAATTTATCATTTTTAGAGCATTTCTTCTGCCAAGATAATATCCATAATTGAAAAAATCGTGTCCCTAGAAAAATGTATGTAATTTTGATAGATTTCTACAATTTCGAGAAATTGTTTTTAAGTGCTTATACTAATTGGTAACAATAGAAAGAATTCTTCTACTAATTCTTCAATTTCTTAGAAGATTTGAATCACTTTTCTGGAAAATAATATGGAATTTATTGCTTAAAAACTTTAGTCAAGTAACAATTCTTCTTCTTATTTTTCTAATCGACAAAAGATTGATGTTTTAAAGAAAATTATGCCAAATTTTTAATTTGTATACCATTTTTTCTGCCAAGATAACATCCACAATTGAAAATATCGCAGTTCTAGTAAAAATTGATCGAATTTTTAACTATTCTAACAATTTCAAAAAACAATTGTTAAGTGCCTATATTTATTAATAACAATAGAAAAACTTGTTCTGCTTGTTCTTTAATTTCATAGAAGATTTTAATCAAATAAACTGAATATATAATATTATGAAAATTTTGGTAAGATTCGAAAATATGCAGAACATTTGACCAATAACTGCTTTGAAATAATGTACAAAATTCTTCAATTTACTTTTGTACCATCAGATATACATTTGTTTAACAATTCTTCAAGATATCCTAAGGGTTGAAAATTGCATTCTAATCAGAAAGTTTATAGTACTTTAACATTTTCTAGAAAATTATGCCAAGTTCACATACTCCTTGGTAACATTGCAATCATGCAAAGAATTCTTTAAATAATTCTTCAATATCACCGAGAAGACTAACCAAAATCACTTTTCTAGACAGTTTTATGGAATTGTTCGCTAAGTTCGATTTTTCGCACAAATTTTGGACCAGAACTCTTTTGTAGCAGTGCCCCTTGCAGTGCAAACAAATCATCATCAATTTCTTAGCACAATAAAATTTATAATCACGAGGCAACTATTACTTTCCCAGAAAAATATATCGAATTTTATATTAAAAGTTGTTTCGATTCACCTTTTTTTAACTAAATACATTTTTTTAAACTTAATATTAATGCCGTCTGCTATCTTCTTATGCACAGCTGCAACTGCGATAAATATTAATTTTATGTTTAATACTAAAATAAATTTAGAGTGCAACAACAACAACAACAACAACAACAAGAATACTTAAGCAAATCGCTGCTGCCACTTACGTTGATCCAGCCGCCATTTTTCTTCTCTTTGTTGTTGTTGCTTGTTGTTGTTATTGTTTATTGTTGTATGCATTGTGTGCGTTTAATGTCGCTTGATTTACATTACAAAAAAAAAAAAGTACAACAAGATAACATGAAAAAAAACGAAGAAAATTGAAAAATTTTTACCGTGCAGAGAGAGATACAACGAAGTCGGCAAATGCGCCCCACAATATGCAAATAATCTGCAAATTTATAGGCTTTTGTTGCTGCCACAACACACCACAGTGTGTGTGGGTGTGTATATGTGTGTGGGAGAGTGTGTATATGTGTGTGCGTGTTGCAGCTGCGTCCTCTTGTGGTGACTCAAGTTTGAATGGCATGCGGGTAAGCCTTAAGCTTAGGTCTTATTATCTTTTATGAACTGAACTGAACTTCTTTGATTGGCTTAAGGTTCCAGATTGTCGCACATGGCTATCAAAGACAAAAGCTAGGAAAGAAGCAAGCAGAAACTTGGATCAGGAAATGATGCTAGCTATGATTGATGCACTACTGATGGGCATGGACATGGACCAGCAACATGTGTTGCATACCACTTGAGCGTTGGCAGTGACGTTGATACCAGTGGCGTTTATGGCAGGGATTTGGATATCAAGTCATTTATGGGGAAGGAAAATTAAAACAAAAACAAAAAATTAAGCGATATTTAAATTAATTTTTATGCTAAGATTTTGCAATCTATGTATAGGCAGATGGAGAACAATCGTATCACAAGTTCAGAAAGCTGGGTTCATCTATTTTTGTCCATCCGTGTACCTAAATTTCGAAGACCACAAGAGCTGCAGACCCGAAAATTTCCTATCAGATGTGCAAAGCCCCGCTCCAGATCATGGTTGTTAAATTATTTCAAATTCAATCTCTATAGGATTTTTTAATAATTTTTTGTAAAACTGGTTACCTTTATCGTGTTGTCGTTATAACGTGAAATTAGCAGCTCCAAATCCTCTGTGCTGGCTGCCGTAGCAGTGGGATTGGCCAATAATTGTTGGGTATCCCTTGGAGACATGTTTCCATTATTGTTTTGTTCCATGTTATTCTGACATCTTCTATGAGAATCAATGAGTGATGGGTTCAAAGATTCATTAGTTAGAAGCCGCCCCTGATATGGGGAAACAGACGCTTACCTGATGGCAATTTGGTTGCCAAAAAGGCATCAGGGTACGTTGTGGACTGCTCTTATCTTCAAGACTCTTCCACGACCTTACCGGCTTGGGTGGCCTTAATGATAGCTATGCTACCGCCGGCATCGCTTAGGAATCATCGCTTCTAATGAGCCCCCTTACCACGACAAGGTGGCAATCCCCGAGAGGGCTCTATGCTCCACTTAGGAGTTTAGAACTCGTAGTAGTATAGGTAGTAATAATGGTGTTGTTCACTAGGAAAAATAAGATCACTGAGTTTACCCTACCGTCTCTAGGTGGATCGCAACTCAAAAGATCTATGTCGTTTTGGACTCCAAACTCTCGTTGTAGAGAAACTCGGAAGAAAGAATGAAAAGAGCGTTAAGTGCTTAATTCACCTGCAAAAAGACGTTTGGTAGGAAATGTGAATGCAACCGTATATAATTCACTGGTTATACACATCCGTCGTCAGACATATCTTAACTTATGGGGCGTTGGTCTGGTGGCAGGCAGCTAATACCAAATCTCATCCAAATAACCTTCAGGGGGTACAAAGGACGGCTTGTTTAGGTATTACCGGATCTATGCGATCCACACCTCAGGCGGCTCTGGACGTTATTCTGAACCGGAAACCAGTGGGAACTTTCCTGAAGTCGGCGGCGGCTAAAAGCGCAGCCAGACTGCGGGCGTTGAATCTTCTCACGCCATCAACTTGTGGTCATAGCTGTATCATACTTAAGTTAGGCGTACCTGTTCAAACCGGGGATAGTGATTACTGCTACACGGTTCTGAAATGGAACGACAACTTTGTTGCAATTTTCCCAGAGAGCAAAAATTGGATGCAAAGAACCCCCTTGACAGGAAACGAGCTGACGAACTTTACTGATGGTTCCAAGATGGATGAGGGCACAGGAGCAGGCATCTTCTCTGAACAGCTTTCGATGAAACTTTTATTCCGCCTTCCCGACAGGTGTAGCGTTTTTCAAGCAGAGATATTCGCAGTCTGGCGAGCGGCTAGACGTATTGACGACTCAGCGCAAGCAGCTAACTTTGCAGTTACGGACATAGAAAGACCATTACAGGACCTCGTATCGCAAATCAGGGAGAGGGCTAGAGCTGTGAAGAAAGAGAATGGGAAATGTGTCCGTTTGTCGCATCTCCCGAGCACTCTGGCCGAGATATGATCCAGAGCTGAACTCCAGTGCTTCCATAAAAACAGGACTAGGATGGTGGTAGGCGTTATAACGCTGCACTGCACCATAGGCAATATGGCTAAGAGGTTGCACGTTCCCCAACACGATTTCTGACGCAGAGATGAGGAAGAGACAGAAAGCATCGAATACCTGCTATGCGACTGTACGGCGCTTCTTAGAAGACGAACCCAGTTTCTGGATAAACCATTCTTTGAGGATCTGGATAGTCTGGCCTATGTGCCTATAGCGGATCTGGCTGCTCTCGTCGAATTCTCAAAATGGTTCTGCAACATGAGAGACTTACGCGATTATCGATGTACAGATTTTGATCCTCCTCTTCTATCGTTCCCTTTCTTTAAATCCTTTCTTTCCCTTCTTTTAATTAGGCAACATAATGGACCTCATGGTCTTTGGGTAATCTCAGTCATTATCTGAGCTGTCTACGCGACTTAACCTTACCTACGTGAAATTTAAAAGCAATACCCTTTACTGTCTTTTTCTCTAGTCTTGTAGCTCCAAATCTTTATTTCCGTAACTATCTTTTAAGCTTAGGCGTTATTTTTGACAAAAAACTCTCGCAGATTTGTCTCTCATGGGCGGTGTTGGGGCTCATAGTTAAAAGTTATAGAATATTTGTTTAGTGCCTCTTATCTGCAATTGTGTCCGTCGATTTATCAGTTGGTGAGCTCGAATATGTTTTATTGCCAAAGCATTAACTTCCTAAACTTTTTGTTCCGACTAAAATGACTTACCTACATTAATAAAAATTACAAATCTAAAATGTTGAGAAAGTGATATTGTATGGGTATAACGACAAACGTTCACTAGTTTTCAAAGAATAAATACGTTGTCAAGTCTTAAAAAAAAACCTGAAATCTTGATCTTGAGCATGAACAGATTTTATAAAATATTATCATAGCGTAGCTGATTTACAGTGTTCAACTTAGTCTAACAACTTAATTTTATTTAATTTTGCTTATAATTCACAACCAGTTTAAGCAAAATATGCACTTATGCCAAGCTTTTGCAATCATTTTTACTGACTGCTGCTTATAATTCACAACTAGTTAAAGCAAAATATGCAACAAGATACAACTTTTTCATTGTAAGATTTAAAAAAAAATTGAAACAACCTTTATTTATATTGTATTTAATAAACAAGTTATTTGTATAAATTTGATGGCAGTTGCACGACACAAAAAAATTTTTATAGAGCGGTCAAATTCAGTGTTGGAAAGTTGATAACAACAAAAACTGGCGATAAGTGTTGCAAAAGATAAAAGCACGTTGAATCTACAGAACAGCACTAAGAAAAATGAACAGCAGATGGAGCCCACGCTTAAATGTTTTGCTGTTGGGCAACAGATGGCGCCACCCTACATTTTGCTTGCTTAGTACGATTTCCGTTTGGATTTACAAAACAAAAATTCGTTGTTTTATAAGTTTTAAAAGTAATTTTTTTTTTGTATAACTTGAAAATAAAACTTATTGAGCAACGTTTAATTTGAAAATTGACTTTAATGTCGTTGAAGCATCAATATAAATATATGTATTTTGCACAGCTTTTTAGCTAATTAAACAAGCTTTCCAACTAAGATATCCATTATATTATCGTGCTTATATTTGTTCCGAGTTTACATATATTATTATTTAATACCTAGTTTAATCATAGAATAAGTCCTAGATATAAGTTTCTCATATTAAAGGGGTTTTTGTAATTTTTTCCCAATGCTATTGTATAAATATTTTCATTATAATTTAATAACACAGTAGAAATTAAACGTTACATGAATTTGTAATACCTAAGAATTAGTGAATAAAATTGAAATATATATTGATCACATAAAACAAAAAGAAAACATATAAACATCAATTTTTGTTTTAATTTTGTTTTTGCTTACAAATAGGCGCCAAAGAATCAGTTTACAATACTTTTTTAAAAGAATTTCACTCTTGCGAAGAAATCTCAAGCGATGCCTCTGACGGCCCTTAGTTCGTCTATAATATCACCAACAAAATGAATACCGAGATACTTGTCTGCAATTTTTTGGAATTTGAATTCTTTTAAAGTTGTCTTTGGCTGCGTTTCTCAGGATTTCAATGGCCCAATCCATATTATATGTACCACTATTATTATATTACGTCTACAGCTTTGCTCCCGCCGTTTTTTTTTTATTTTTAAAAATTATATAAAAAAAAATGGTATTTTATTTATGTTTCAAAGTATTGTCCGTCACTTTCCACTACTTTGGCCCATCTTTCAGGCAACAAACGAATCCCGCGTCGGAAAAATTCTTCATCCTTTGATAAGATCCAAGAATCGATCCATTCTTTCACTTTTTCAAAAGAATCGAAGCACTGGCCCGCCAGGCCGTGTGCCATCGACCTAAATAAATGGTAATCAGATGGAGCAACATCTGGAGAGTATGGCGGGTGAGGTAGAATTTCCCATTTCAGTCTTTCGAGGTACGTCTTGACTACTTTCGCCACGTGAGGTCGAGCATTGTCGTGTTGCAAAATTACTTTTTCGTGTCTATCAGCGTATTGCGGCCGATTTGCTTTTAATGCCCGACTCAAACGCATTAATTGCGTTCGATAAAGTGCACCAGTAATTTTTTCAGAAGGTTTTAGCAGCTCTTGGATCCATGAATATTCTGTCGAGGTGTCGCCGTAGGCGTGTGGCCGGGCAATCCCCATGATGTGCGTCGCTTAGGGTTGTCGTAGTGCACCCATTTTTCGTCCCCAGTAACAATACGATGAAGAAATCCTTTTCGTTTTTGTCTTTCAAGCTAGCTGTTCACAAGCAAATAAACGTCGCTCAACATCTCTTGGTTTCAACTGATACGGTACCCAGTATCCTTGTTTTTGGATCATCCCCAGCTGTTCCAGGCGTTTTGATACTGCTTGCTGAGTTACTCCCAATGATTTTGCTAGCTGTTCTTGAGTTTGGCACGAGTCTTCATTAAGTAAAGCCTCCAGCTCATCATCTTCAAAAGTTTTTTCTCTGCCACCGCTATGCCGATCTTCAACAACAAAATCACCGCTTTTAAAGCGCTGGAATAATCACTCGCGACACGTTCTTTCACTAATTGTATCAGCACCATAAGTACTTGAAATAACCCGATGAGCCTCAGCCGCCGATTTTTTCATGTTAAAATGAAAAAGTAAAATCTCCCGCAAATGACGTGAATTCGGTTTATAAGTTGACATATTTAATTAAGTGTAACTATATGACGCAAACAAAAATTAACTAATATCGATGTAAGGTTATATTTATCGATGTCAAAACTGATGGAAAACAGCTGTGATTTATTTATTTGAACTATTACTGGCTACTAGCGCCATCTTTTGGAAAACGGGAGCAAAGTTGTAGACCTAATTTTATAATAATATAATATATATTTTATAATAATTTTTTTCTTTTCTTTTCTTTACTTTTTATATTGAATGTATCAGATTCGTTATTCTTATATATAAAATTCTCGTGTCACAATGTTAGTAACCATACGCTTCCGAAACGGCTGAACCGATTCTCATCAAATTTTGTGTGCCTATTGGATAGGTCTGAGAATCAGCCAACGTCTATTTTTTTTTATACCCAGGGCTGCCACCCCTAACATTTTTTTTTTTAATTTCTACCTAACTCCTCTGAAACGGCTGAACCGATTCTCATGAAATTTTGTGTGCCTATTGGGTAGGTCTGAGAATCGGCCAACATCTAAATCTTACGATGTTTATTCACTTTAAAAGTATTCAAATATCCCACTAGTATATATATAAATATAAGCTTTATCTAGTGTTGCCTTACTATCAGAAAATGAAATATTTTAAATTTAAGTAATATTTAAAGGTTTTTATGTGTTGGTAGGAAAATCCCAAACGCACCTACCATTTTTTTAATAGTGTCAAATTAAGAAACACTTCTTAAATTTTAATACAAAGTAAAAAACAATATCGATTTGTTTTTAATATCGTATTAAGAATTTCTATGCGATATTTTTTTGTGACTATCGCACATCGCTAAGCCCAACTCGCAGCTTAAAAGCAAAAACTTGACATTTCTTTTATTTTTTTTGTGACGAGCCTTGCTAAAGTTCATTACATACTCATTGTACATATGTACATATGCATATATATAAAGAAATCTACAAATGTTGTAAAATCCATTAAAGTACTTCAGTTTGGCCGCCAGACATGACGCTCTTAACGGCAATGCACTTCCGGTCTTAAAGATGGCGGCCATGTTTGCCGCTTTGAAGCAGCGCCTAGGAACACTTAGCTCTATCCAAGCAGGAGCACTTTTTCAGCCTGCATTCATCCCATTGCATCCTTTAAAACGATGACGATAAAATGTTATTGATATTGAAATTTTAAGCATTTTGTAATTGATGCCAACAAGTTGCCAGCTTTCGAGAAAAGTATCGCCTGGCCATCAATTGTCTGGCTAAATGGTGATGTGATGTGACGTTGTTGTTGTTGTTGCTGTCGTTGATGTTGTCGAGCGGATAACTGTCTAAATGACACTTAAGGATGTGTTTAAACATGCTAAGCACTTGGCTCACTCAAACTATGCCACAACAGGGTTGTCAACCCGCTGCCACCAAAGTTCACAACAAAAACAAACTGCCAGGACTCGCTCTGACGACGACGACGACGTCGATGCGTTGATAAGTCAGAGTCAGAGAGTTTTGAAGTTGCCTTGACTTGTCTGCTATATATATTTATATATACAGGATATATACATATATGTACTACATATATGTGGCACGTTGGTTGCTACTCGGTAGCATCCTCAGTCACCCTTAATGTCTGCTGCTGCTAGGCAAGACGAGCCAATGTTGCCAATGTTGTTTGTAAACTCATAATTGGAATTAATTATGCATTCGCACTTTGTGGCAACTTTTGGAGAGGTTTGAGCGTCGGTTAGTGTGGCGCACACACACACATGCAGCTTCCCCTTGCTCTTTTGTGGTACACACTTGTAATTGTCGAAGGGCTACTTGCGTCATCCACACTTACCATACCCCCTCGCAACAACGCCTAGATAGTTAGAAGTAAAAAAAGGGGAATCCTACTTGCCACACTTCTCTATCTAGTACTAGCTTCTTAACTGCAGTTCATTTCCAAGGGTTAAGTGCAAATTGCAGTTATCGTAAGTTCATTTTTTGCGTCATCTTTGGTAGGAGCTCAGTTTTAAAATTTGTACTTTTTAAAAAGAAGTCTTTGTCGTTACCAGAAACATCTTGCTAGCCCATCAGAACAGTTTTGGTGAAGGGTTTCGCCAACGTTAATGATAAAGAAAGTGGGTTGCTTCGATGACTTTTGCTCTAACACGCACCGACGAAGTGACTAGGGAACCTTTAAGAGTCCTTTCCTTGCCCTATTAACTTTTCTGGGGAGACTCTATTCTGCATCTACTTCCACTGCACTGCGACCAAAAGGTCTTTTGTATCATACCCTTAAGTTAAAGCTAAAGATTTTCCGATTTCCGCATGAATAGCAGTAGGTCTTTTGTTGGTATTGACCTGAGATGGAAGGGACTAATCCGTTCCTTTCCCATGTGACAGGCTCTGCCCCATACCAGCGCTGGGCAGTCACAGAGAATATGGCTGGGGGTTTCATCGTTTTCTAGACAGAGCCTGCACTCTGAAGAGTCCAATAGGCCAATTTTCTGTGGATGGAATCTAACAGTGTGGTGGCCAGATGGGTAAGCTACCAGGAGCTTTAGGTCCGCTCTGCCAAGACCTTTTGTCTTGATCGCATCCAGAGGTTTGACAAGTTTGCTTGACGAACCCCCGGAAGGGAGCTCCAGTATGTCCTATGTTCTCCTGCGGCCCATTTGTTTATAATGGTTTTGTTTGTGGACCAACCAATACCACAAAACGGCGCAGGAGATGTGGTCAGGGTGAAGGCACCGAGCTAGATCGTCAACGATCGTGTTACCATCCACTCCCGAGTGTCCAGGCACCCAACATAGCACGACTTTGTTCCGGGCGGACAGGGTTTGGAGGTAGTTATTGCATTCTTTAACTATCCTGGAGGAGATGCTCCAAGATGATAATGCCCTAAAAGCAGCTTGGCTATCTGAAAAAATGAATATATTTGCTCCCCTAGTTCCACAGGGGCTGCTGTCAGCCCAAGTCTCCCGACTTGGGAGAAGATATATAAATTTCTTGTTATGAAATAGTTCCGGGATCATAAGATCTGATCTAGAGCAGATCAACACGTCAGGAAGAGAATATATAAGTGCGGCATGACCAGTGCCACTTGATAAGAGTCCAGATTTGATCTGGATACGTAGTAGACTCTGCATGTCGTTGAGTCGCTGGAAATAATAACATGCCATAATTCGTAAGAATTATAGGTTTCTCGGACAACTTTGCGTTGAGATTTGTTTTTGTAAAAAAAACTTTTCGATCGATTCTTAAAAAAAAATAATTCAATAGATTAATCGCACTAAAAAGGTAATCGCAAGCAAGATGAACCGTAGATAATCACAGATAACAAAAATCTATACACAAAAATAAAGTACTTATTGTATAAAAAATTCACATAAATTTATTTCCATAATTCACATTAACAAAAACAAAAAGTTAACAATTCGTTTGATTCAAAATTTGAAACTTAAAAAAATACTTAACGGATGAAACTTTTAGTAAAAGAATCGGTCTATACCCAATTTATCGAATTTCTGTTTCTCTTCCATGTATTGGGAGTAGAGATAATAAGACCGCAGATCTTGGATATTACTAAAGGAGTTTGGAATGTTAGTTCTAAACCGATATATATCAGTCTTGTAGATCACTTACTCATTAGAGACCACGGTGCCGCCGGAGGTTGAGGCTTCAGAATATGAATTATGTTGTGGGTTGCCTGTAGCCTTTAATGGATCCACACTTTCATTGAGCACCTGACGTTTAGCACGAGAGTGTGCCGGAGTTCGTGGAGCAGGATAGTTGTTTAAGTTCCGGGAATGAACACATGGTGGCATGGCCTCAACATAGAGAGCCAGCACAGTTAGGCTTACAAAGAGGCAACTGAAGCTTATGCGGTTCATTGTTGTTGAACTTTTGCTGCACGCTTTGGAACTGATGATGCTGATCATCGGTTCAGGGCACTTTTATAGCAGATGAATTCTCACGAGAGATAGTGACTCTGATAACGAGGTACTACGGCAAAAGATGATTCTTACTAATTTTTCTTATTAGTGTTTGTTTTAATTGGAAAGACATTCAGTTTGACCCTTCGATTGACTCATGTTCCGATAACCAAATGGGTATTTTGAATTTTCTGAATAAATGCCGACAAACTTTTTGATCAAGGTGGCAAAAATGCTGAATTGCTAATAGTATTCTGCCTTTGAAGCAGATTTATTAAACCTTTGATTGTTTATTTTGCAGATAAAACTAGTTTTACGGTGTAGTTGTAGATTTCTTGGAAATAAAGTACGCATCATTTTGTTTTTACAATGTTCTAGAGCCGCTCACATTTTCGAACACGTACTTAAAAATTATTTAAATCTTAAGATTGATTCAAATGCTTAACGAGTAGGATATTGCTTGGCAATATTAATATTGTTCATACGATTCGCAATGTTCGGATAGACCAATTATTTAGATAATTTAAAAAAAATTATAAAGCTAAAAAAAACAAAATACAAGAATTTGGATTCCTCGACCCCAAACACATAATTCTCTAGAAAAATAACGTTCTATGGCCTTGATTTCTTAATATTTTGAAAAATCATATTTTGAAAAATTTGTCGAGTCGAAATTCATTTTAGACCCATTTCTTTCATCAATCCTTTCAAAATGATTTAAATCCCCCAAAAAATCAAGATCGCAGAAACCCCATAAAATTTTATCAATCCTAATGTAAGTACATATATCGCAAAAAGATCGATTCTCAATAAACAAAAATACGATTTTATTGTTCGAAAAAAGAATCGAAAAATCGATCGATCTGATTCTATCTTAAAAGGAATAGTTAACTTTTGAAAATTAGATAATTTGATAGCTTAGTCTTTTTATACCCTGTACCGTATGGTACAAAGGGTATATTAAGTTTGCGCAAGCCGAATATGTATGTAACATATAGAAGGAGACGTCGGAGACACCCCGAAGTTACCTATGATCAGGGTGAATAGAGAAGTCGATATACCCATGTCCGTCTGTACGTCCGTTTGAACGCCTTGATCTCAGAGATGGTAAGAGCTAGAGTAAACAAACTTTCACATTAGATCCCATATTATTCCATAAGAGACAAGTTTAATTTTTTTTTTTGATATCGGGAATAAATTATACTGCTCCTATATGGCTGTTTGAGACGACCTCGACAAAAAAAAAATTTTAAATGGCTAATTCGTTTTTTAATGAAGATATCGTATCGTTTTTTATAGTTTCCAAGCACTGTATCAAATTGGATCGAAATCGGTTGACTATATCATATAGCACCCATAGGACCGATCGGCCAAAATAACTTTTTTAAAGAAAAATTCGCTATATTTCGTTTTTATACCCTGTACCGTATGGTCCAAGGGTATATTAAGTTTGTGCAAGCCGAAAATGTATGTAACATATAGAAGGAGACGTCGGAGACACCCCAAAGTTACCTAATATATGATCAGGGTGAATAGAGAAGTCGATATACCCATGTCCGTCTGTCCGTCTGTCCGTCCGTGTGAACGCCTAGATCTCAGAGATGGTAAGAGCTAGAGTTACCAAACTTTCACATTAGATCCCATATTATTCCATAGGAGGCAAGTTTATTTTATTTTTTTGATATCGGGGATAAATTATATAGCTCCCATGGGGGTGTTTGAGACGACCTCGACAAAAAAAAGCGTTTTAGATGAATAATTTATTTGTTTATGAAGATATCGTAACGAAATTTGGTATTCGAAAGTTTTTTATAGTTCCCAATCACTGTACCAAATTTGATCGAAATCGGTTGACTATATCATATAGCTCCCATAGGACCGATCGGCCAAAATAACTTTTTTAAAGAAAAATTCGCTATATTTCGTTGTTTAATAAAGATATCCTAACCAGATTTGGCGTTTGGAAATTTTTTAGACCACTTAAGCAATGTGCCAAATTTGAACAAAATCGGTGGACTATATCATATAGCTCCCATAGGTCCGATCTTCCAAAACATCGATTTTTTAACTAAATTTGTTGTGTTTCGTTTGTTTGTTAAGATATTGGGACCAAATTTGACATTCGTGAGTATTTTATAGTTCCTAAGCACTGTACCAAATTTAATCCAAATCGTTTGACTAGATCATATAGCTCCCATAGGACCAATCGGTCCAAAAACACGTTTTTTATACAAAATTCGATGTGTTTTGTTTGTTTGTAAAGATATTTGAAATAACTTTGGCGTTCATATCTTTTTTAAGGTATTTAAGCACTGTGTCAAATTTGATTGAAATCCGTTGACTATATCATATAGCTCCCATAGGAACGATCGGTCAAAAAAAAATTTTTGCTTAAAAATTCTTCTGTTTTTGGTTTTTTGTAAAGAAATCGGATTTTATTACAAGCTAGTGGTACAGGGTATCCTAAAGTCGTCCGCGCCCGACTTTACGTCCGCCATTTTTTAATAAAGATATCGTAACCAGATTTGGCGTTTGGAAATTGTTTAGAGCACTTGAGCAATGTGCAAATTTGAACAAAATCTGTTGACTGTATCGTGTAGCTCCCATAGGGCCGATCTTCCAAAGAATCGATTTTTGAACAAAATTTGTTGTGTTTCATTTGTTTGTTAAGATATTGGGACCAAATTTAATATTTGTGAGCTTTTTATAGTTCCTAAGCACTATACTAAATTTAATCCAAAGCGGTTGACTATATCATATAGCTCCCATAGGACCAATCAGTCCAAAAAACGTTTTTATACCCTGTACCGTGTGGTCCAAGGGTATATTAAGTTTGTGCAAGCCGAAAATGTATGTAACATATAGAAGGAGACGTCGGAGACATCCCAAAGTTACCTAAAATATGATCAGGGTGAATAGAGAAGTCGATATACCCATGTCCGTCTGTCCGTCTGTCCGTCCGTCTCTCCGTCCGTGTGAACGCCTAGATCTCAGAGATGGTAAGAGCTAGAGTTACCAAACTTTCACATTAGATCCCATATTATTCCATAGGAGGCAAGTTTATTTTATTTTTTTGATATCGGGGATAAATTATATAGCTCCCATGGGGGTGTTTGAGACGACCTCGACAAAAAAAAAGCGTTTTAGATGAATAATTCGTTTGTTTATAAAGATATCGTAACCAAATTTGGTATTCGAAAGTTTTTTATAGTTCCCAATCACTGTACCAAATTTGATCGAAATCGGTTGACTATATCATATAGCTCCCATAGGACCGATCGGCCAAAATAACTTTTTTAAAGAAAAATTCGCTATATTTCGTTTTTTAATTAAGATATCGTAACCAGATTTGGTGTTTGGAAATTTTGTAGACCACTTAAGCAATGTGCCAAATTTGAACAAAATCGGTTGACTATATCATATAGCTCCCATAGGTCCGATCTTCCAAAAAATCGATTTTTGCACAAAATTTGTTGTGTTTCATTTGTTTGTTTAGATATTGGGACCAAATTTAATATTCGTGAGCTTTTTATAGTTCCTAAGCACTATACTAAATTTAATCCAAATCGGTTGACTATATCATATAGCTCCCATAGGACCAATCAGTCCAAAAAACCTTTTTTATTCAAAATTCAATATGTTTGTTTGTTTGTACAGATATTTGAGCTAAATTCGGCATTCAGATCTTTTTTAAGGTATTAAAGCACTGTGTCAAATTTTATCATATCGGGTTGACTATATCATATAGTTCCCATAGGAACGATCGGTCAAAAAAAATTTTTTGCTTAAAAATTATTCTGTTTTTGGTTTTTTGTGAAGGAACCGGATTTTATTGCAAGCTAGTGGTACAGGATATCCCAAAGTCGTCCGCCCCGACTTTACGTACGCCATTTTTATAATTGGTTTCGAACTCTAAAACTACTTGAAGCTGTATCTACAAAACTATTCATTACTATAGGCTACTATGGGGTATAGGCAATTTTTTCTATGTATGTGGATATTACTTCTGTATGATAAATGGTTCAATTCCCATTAAAAGATTTTTTTAAATTAAATTAAATATATATTTTTTGTAAATTTTTGGCGTTTTGAACCAAGTATGACAATTGGGACCACTGTGCATGGAACAAAATTTGTTTTTTTTTCGACTTCATATCGTCTTAGCTGGAAAGCCAAACGTCTTAAAACTTCTGAAAAAAGGATTAAAAATATTCAAATTTCAGCGCCTAACATTGCTTCAATGCAACATTTAGAAGGAAACAAGCTTTAAAATTGACGTCCCCGAACAGCTTTGATAAGTTTTGGCTCACTTTGGCCCACTGTGCCTATTAATAAAACCGATCAAAAATAATCGCACTCTAAGCCAATTGCTGCATGCAATTAGTATCAACAGCACTTGCATCAATATTGAGTCAATTTAAAACAAGCCCCACTTCACTGTATTCACTGTACTCACTGTACAGTCCATTCATACCCAATCGATTATAATTTATGCATCGCTAACTGTCATCGAACAGGCCCGAATCGAGTAACCAATGCAAATTGCCTTAAATCAGTTTTAATGCAATTTCCATTGGCGGATGTGCCACCATGTGGCATATACTAGTATAATGTGTTGCAAGTTGTCCACACTGACAGTGAGCTGTGTTGTAGATAACTCAATTGTGCCGCTGTCAATCTGTCTCTGATGTGGCATGGACTAAACAACGACGCGACGCTCATGTGGCATCGGCATCATGGCAACCCTATTTGAATGCATCAAAAAAACTTAGCCAACGTTTTGTGTTTTGATAAATGAGTCATTTGCTTAGTAATTTAAGAATTATTTTCAGGGTGGTTTCTGGCGATTATGTAACCCAATACTCATTACATAACTTGGCATCTTAAGCTGGCAAACAAACAAACAAATCAAGAAGAGAAATGCTTCAAAAATATGCTGATGTCGGTGGAGGACTCACTTTAAGGGGCATGCAACTAAGCAAATTTGCCTTACAACAGGCAGCAGGGTTGCCACTGATTGGAGTTTTTGTGTGTTTGTTTGTTGGGTTGGTTGCTAGTTAAGCTAAATGCAAATATTTACACCAAAGTCAAATGCATGAAGAGCATTTAAAGTAATCGAGTGTTAAAAACGGCAACCGCAGGCAAACTGCGTCAAAGTACACTGAGCGAAAATGCAATGAGAAAAGCCAATAATTTGAAGCAACTTTATTAGTAAATTTTAAGAGCTGACTTTTTTTTTTTAATTTTTAAAACTTAACCTATCTTGTTGCTAAAAAGCTGAAGTTTTTTGCGTACAAATTAAAATTAAGTAATTTCTTCTTAAGCTTAACGAACAGAGGGAAAAATCTAAAACATTGCACAAAATTTTACTTGGGCACTATGGTCCAAGATTTCTAGTTTTTAGCCTAAATTCTGTAATTTTCATAGTAATTTGTTAAGTAAGACGAAATTTGTACAATAAGTCTTTAAATATTAATTTTTATCTCCGCCAAGCTTAAGCCACATTAGATTTTTTAAAGCTAAACATAATCTAAACACAAATTGGAATAAATTGTAATACTTTTTTTTTTAAGTTACGTTAATTTCATTTCTACCTCTATACGTAATTTGGAAGATATATTTTTTTGAAAATTTTTGCTTTTAATTAAAAAACTTTTACCTCCATTATCATATTTGGCCCAAAATCTGGCATTTTTATAGTAATTGTTTTTAAAGGGAGTTGACATACGCGTTCTGTAAAGGATTGAACTATTTTTCTAGGAAGTTTAACCCGCCTCGGATTTTGATAAGGAAAAAAAAATTCAAGACCAAAATTAAAAAAAACTAAAAAAAAAATGGCGGACGTAAAGTCGGGAGCGGACGACTTTAAGATACCCTGTACCACTAGCTTCTAATAAAGTCCGATTTCTTCACAAAAAACCAAAAACAGAAGAAATTTTAAGCAAAAATTTTTTTTGACCGATCGTTCCTATGGGAGCTATATGATATAATCCACCGATTGCAATAGAATTTGACACAGTGCTTAAATACCTTAAAAAAGATCTGAATGCCAAATTTATTTCAAATATCTTTACAAACAAACAAAACACATCGAATTTTGTATAAAAAACGTGTTTTTGGACCGATTGGTCCTATGGGAGCTATATGATCTAGTCAAACGATTTGGATTAAATTTAGTACAGTGCTTAGGAAATATAAAATACTCACGAATGTCAAATTTGATCCCAATATCTTAACAAACAAACGAAACACAACAAATTTTGTTAAAAAATCGATTTTTTGGAAGATCGGACCTATGGGAGCTATATGAGATAGTCAACCGATTTTGTTCAAATTTGGCACATTGCTTAAGTAGTCTAAAAAATTTCCAAACGCCAAATCTGGTTAGGATATCTTTATTAAAAAACGAAATATAGCGGATTTTTCTTTAAAAAAGTTATTTTGGCCGAACGGTCCTATGGGAGCTATATGATATAGTCAACCGATTTTGATCAAATTTGGTACAGTGATTGGGAACTATAAAAAACTTTCGAATACCAAATTTCGTTACGATATCTTCGTAAACAAACGAATTATTCATCTAAAACGCTTTTTTTTTGTCGAGGTCGTCTCAAACACCCCCATGGGAGCTATATAATTTATCCCCGATATCAAAAAAATAAAATAAACTTGCCTCCTATGGAATAATATGGGATCTAATGTGAAAGTTTGGTAACTCTAGCTCTTACCACCTCTGAGATCTAGGCGTTCACACGGACGGACGGACAGACGGACATGGGTATATCGACTTCTCTATTCACCCTGATCATATTTTAGGTAACTTAGGGGTGTCTCCGACGTCTCCTTCTATATGATACATACATTTTCGGCTTGCACAAACTTAATATACCCTTGGTACCATACGGTACAGGGTATAAAAAAACTGTATACTGTGGGCCCAGATTCTCATATTTTGGCCCGAAATCTGGCATTTCTATAATTTTTTTTTTAAAGTGCTGAAATTTTACATATATGTTCGTAATGGATTCAACTATTTTTCTAGGCACTATAATCCTCCTCAGATTTTTTAAGGAATAAAATAATCCAGACCAAAATTTAAATAATTAAAAAAATCCAAAATATGAGCCTAATTTGAAAAAAAAACTAATAATTGGAATTGGACCATATTTCACGAGGAGGTAGATATAAGCTCTACATATATTGAAAATATAGTCTATACCCAAAATTTTGTATGGTTTTGGAGTCTTAGCCCCAAACAGTTTCAGCTTTCGAAGCCAACTACAAAAAGATAATACCACTAACCAATCTGGATTTTTAAAGTTATAATATTTTTGACATGCTCTATTAAATTCCGAAAAAAATTTCAAAAAATCCATATTGTAATTAAAAACTTTTTCGTCATTATGTATAATTTTTACGTTCTTTTACATTTATTTTCGAAATTTTTTCTTTCTTCTAGGGCTATTTTGAACAAAACCTGGCTACGCGCCACCTGGCTCGTTGTACATTGGAAAACAAATTGGTAAGCAATTTTTTTAATTTAAATTATAATTATTAAAAAAAATGGTAATTGGAGTAAATGTAAGGTATTAGCTGCATATACATTTAAGGAAAAATATTAAAGTTTTTTGAGTAAGAACCCCTTAGTAAGAAGCTCTCAAGGAAAATAATCACTCTTTTGCCTGTCTTCCAATTTTTTAAAAAATAAAAACACGAATATTTATTTTTTTTATGATTTTAATAATTTTTATGATTTTTCACTTGCAACTTTCTAAAATGTGGCGAACGCCGAAAGACTCATACAACCCGATCCGAATTAAATTTTCACTAAATTATCTTTTTATTTTATAATAAAATATAGGAGTTAAAAAAAAGTATAAAACATTTTTTGATTTAAAAAAGGATAAATAAGAATTTTATTAAAAAAAAACTGCTTTGATCTATGAAATTCTTGCTGAGATACCAACTTCCCCTAGAATAAGTTTAAATTGCACCCGAAACTTTTTGGAGTGGGTTAGTCATAAAAAAACGTTTAGAACGAATTTTCAATATCATGAAAAAATTATTGTTTAGTTAAAAACCGATTTTTCAATATAATATTATGACGAATTTGGATTTTCGAACAATATTTCTCCAAAAAGCTCTATCCTTTACAGCTTCTTTCCAGTTTAGGACGTTTAATTTTACAAATAATCTTTCACAACTTTTCTTTCATCTGGATGAGAAGCACCCTAAGTTTTTCTGACTGTCATAGGCAGCTAGATTATTTCTTTAAATATCTCCCGCGCTCTTCCTTTGTTATCGGTTTCAGAATAATTTGTACAAATTTTCTCTCTGTTCTCTCTAAAAGCCTATAGATGTAGAGTTCTGTTAAGAAAATGTGACATAAGAAACGTTGAAACCGAGAAAAATGGAAGTTCGCAAATTTATTTCTTTCTCTGAAATCACTTCTTTAAAATCGTTTTAGATTATCTATCGATTACACACTGGCTAGGTATTTTAGGGCCCCAGCCTTCAAAAACATAATTTTATAAATCTTGCTTGTCGTTTTTGGAGGTTATCTTCGAACTCAGCAAATTTGTGGTGAAAATCAAATTTGACAGTAAATAAAAAATTTAAGGTTAGAGTTACGTTATAAGAGATAAGAGTTTAGGTAACTTTGGGAAAGCTTTCAATGAATTACTTCTTATATTGTCTCTTCATCTGATTCAACAAATTTTGCAGATAGTTTTTTAAACCAATTTTTCAAGGAAACCTTAGAAAACTCACTTGGATTCTAAAATAAGCTTTAGGATGAGTTGCTCTAGATCTTCTTACCATCTATGCCATGCAATATAAAAGCCTTATATAAAAAAAATACCGTGACCTAATAAGGGATCTTATCTGAAAGTTTGGATTTTATAGCGCTTATTATGTCTACTTTAGACCTTAAAAACGTAAACCTATAAATTTTGTTTGCCGCTTTTGGAGGTTACCTCCGAGCTTAGCAAATATTTGGTAAAAATCAAATTTGAAAGTAAATAAAAAATTTAAGAAGATTAGAGTTACTTTATAAGAGCTATGAGTGGTCATCAGAATCGTCTCGAATTCTGCGTATATTCATAAAACTTTTCCATTTTTATTGGATATCTATCAATATCGCAGGATATACAAGATTTCAAAAGCATGAGATGTTTTTACCTAGTACAAGCGATTTAAAAACTATCATACCTAATGTGATTTTCGTGTTGTTTTACTATCGAAATTATTAAAATTTGTTAGAGTTAGTGGACTTTCGAATTTGCACTGGAGCAATAATTTTATATTCGTATTAAATTAAAGTTTGGGGTGCTCCTGGGATGTTGATGTTTCCCATGGTATCCTGCTATCGGCAGACTCAGCACTATTTCCTACTCTTACCTCCACGTGGTGGACCCTGCTAACCAGAGCAACCTTGATGAAGATACGGTAACCAACCCATGTGGAAGTCTTGGTCAGGGCACACAAGAGAGGGAGCTCCTATTTTTTTAGTCCATTCCAACATACTTGGTCTAAGTGTTAAAGAGATTATGCACTGAAAGACGGATGAATTGCTTCGTCAATCAACGGCAATCTTTGCGTAATTTGTGGCGTCTGCTCGCCAGGTAAGGCGCAGTTACAAGCGGGTGTCTGTCTCGGATCGAACAGCTCACTCTACAAACGTGCTATGCGTACCGTCCTTGGCCTCATAACCCATCGACTTTAGCACCACTTGATGATCAAGCATGGAAAGTAGCAATGGAAACACAATGGAAACACTACTCCAAGAGGTTATCGTCTTAAATCCTGCTGCTTCACCAGTTGCCGAGAATTTTGGAGGTGCCAAAATCACGCGAAGACATCAGGATGAATGAAACCAAGACCATCCATAGATGAGGCCATATGCTCCACTGCGAGTCTAGGATGACCGAAGATGAGTTAAAATATTAAGTGCAATCTAAAAAACTCGTCTTATGGGAAAATTAGTCGTACAGTAGTTCGTCATAGTGAAGTTCGCCTGTACTTGTGCATATTTGCCAAACTAAATATATAGACATCTGCTCAATTATTTAAGCTGTTTGAGTTATGAATGCGATTTAATTCAAAATTTTCAATTGATTTTTAATAATGCAGAAACTTAATTAACTTACTAAGTTTTTCTCTCTCTGTAAAGCCATACACTAATGTGCGTTCTACGCGTTTAAGTGTGCATGCGTGTGTGTGTGTTGACATGCAAACGTTTAGTTGCTCATAAATTAGTGTGCATATGTGTGAGTCCGTATATGTATGAGTGTATGCATAAGTGTGTTTATATAATCACACTTTAATGCTTCATTAAAATCTGCACGGTAATAATTTCAAGCTGCCGCCCATATGGAATGAAAACTTTAAAAATTGACGGCGGCTTCTCCAGGACGACGACGTCATAAAAAGTGCTAACAAAGTTTTCACATAAAATAAATTGCTGCCAAATAATAGTCAGTCCGTCGTCAGTCCGTCCGTCAGGCAGTCGGCCTAAACCCGTTAACGTGTTCGAGACACGAGCGAGATGTGCCCGCTGCCGTCATTTAGCCTATGGCATTGATAGGGCACAGCTTCCGGTTCCAGCCCCTGCCCCTGCACCCAAAGACGTCTCATTATGCCGCATATTTGCAGTCGTCTTTGGCGTTTTGTTTATTAAATTACAAATAAATAATGTGACTGATGGCGCAAACAGCTCCACTAAGTAAATGAGTGAGTGAAGGAGTCAGAAGCAGTTCAGGAGTGAGTCCTGCTCTTGGAGTTGAATGAGTGAGCCTGACAGTCAACCCAGTCAGTTAGGCCTGCCTTCAGTTATTAGAAACTTAACGAAAATAATTAACACGACCAGCTGGCAAAACACTTTCAATCGTTTTGCCAACAAAATATTTTAAAGCAATTTGCGCAAACGAATCTTGACAAATTGCTCAAAAATTTTCACTTTAAATTTATTATTGTCCCAGCAGCGTCGCACAGTGGCACAAATGCCAAAGTTGTTGGCAATAAATTCAAGTGTTGATTTTTTCATTAATCACTAAGAAGAATGTTGGGGTCAGGCTATTAGAAAATAGTTTTTTTTGGGGTAGTGAGAAATTATTTTTTTTGGGTACTAGGGCGGATTTTTTTTAGCGTTTTCGAAGAGTTCAATTTTATATATATATATGAAGCTGAATTTTTTTTTGTAATTAATTAATAAAAGGATTTTTTTTATAACTATTATAAAATTTTGGCATAAGACTTAAAAGACATTCCAGAGTGTTCGGAAATCTTGGTTAGAAAAATAAATTGGGGAAAATAGATGAAGCGAGCCACTTTTTCCCTCGACCATTCCGATAGTTTTATTACAAATTCCGATTATTTATCGAATTTTCTTTGAAAAGCCATGTCTTCTAAACGATTAAAGATGTTGAAGCGAATTTCTTTTTCCATGATAGCTAAAATATTAACAAATAAAAAAATCTTAATTTTTTTTTAATTTTTTAAAATAATTATTAATAAACGAATATCAAAAAATATTCATAAAATTATTAGTATTCAAAATACTCACAGTTTTTAACAGTTATTGCCAATTTGATTTGATTTCGCTTGTTGCAAGTATTTGGATTTAAACCACATGAAAAATTCATTTTTGTGTAATAAGGAGCACCGAAGATCTAGTTTTAAAAGACACACGAATTAAATATTTACGAATCTAAAACATCTCATTTATAAATAAGGGTTCCGATTTTTTAAAGCAGTGATGAACGCTGGATTATCTTCATTTTTGATGAGGAATTGCGTCTGTTACATTATTTCCTCAGAAACTGGACAAGCTGAAATTTTTTTTATATTCGTCATCAGATTCAGCGACCCTAATAAACGTAATTTGAACAACAAATTCTAAGGAGTTATCTGGAAAACATCTTATCACTTCTGTCTAAATTAAATTAATTAGCTATTGTTTTTTCGTCTTGATGGAATTCAAAATATTTAAAATCCGATTTAATTAGCTAATTTTTATTTGTTTAACTTTACCAATTTTTATACCCTGTACCGTATGGTACCAAGGGTATATTAAGTTTGTGCAAGCCGAAAATGTATGTAACATATAGAAGGAGACGTCGGAGACACCCCAGGGTGAATAGAGAAGTCGATATACCCATGTCCGTCTGTCCGTCCGTGTGAACGCCTTGATCTCAGAGATGGTAAGAGCTAGAGTTACCAAACTTTCACATTAGATCCCATATTATTCCATAGGAGGCAAGTTTATTTTATTTTTTTGATATCGGGGATAAATTATATAGCTCCCATGGGGGTGTTTGAGACGACCTCGACAAAAAAATAGCGTTTTAGATGAATAATTCGTTTGTTTATAAAGATATCGTAACCAAATTTGGTATTCGAAAGTTTTTTATAGTTCCCAATCACTGTACCAAATTTGATCGAAATCGGTTGACTATATCATATAGCTCCCATAGGACCGATCGGCCAAAATAACTTTTTTAAAGAAAAATTCGCTATATTTTCGTTTTTTAATAAAGATATAGTAACTAGATTTGGCGTTTGGCAATTTTTTAGACCACTTAAGCAATGTGCCAAATTTGAACAAAATCGGTTGACTATATCATATAGCTCCCATAGGTCCGATCTTCCAAAAAATCGATTTTTTAACAAAATTTGTTGTGTTTCGTTTGTTTGTTAAGATATTGGGACCAAATTTGAAATTCGTAAGTATTTTATAGTTCCTAAGCACTGTACTAAATTTAATCCAAATCGGTTGACTAGATCATATAGCTCCCATAGGACCAATCGGTCCAAAAACACTTTTTTTTTATACAAAATTCGATGTGTTTTGTTTGTTTGTAAAGATATTTGAAATAAATTTGGCATTAATATCTTTTTTAAGGTATTTAAGCACTGTGTCGAATTTTATTGAAATCGGTTGACTATATCATATAGCTCCAATAGGAACGATCGGTCAAAAAAAAAATTTTTGCTTAAAAATTCTTCTGTTTTTGGTTTTTTGTGAAGAAATCGGACTTTATTACAAGCTAGTGGTACAGGGTATCCTAAAGTCGTCCGCGCCCGACTTTACGTCCGCCATTTTTTTTTATGGTTGCTTTAAAATCTTAATATTCGAAGATATATAATATTACCCAAATATATAAAAAAAATCAAGCGTGAATTAATAAGGAATTATTAAGGAATCTTTTGCAAAATATCTCATTACTTCTTATTTGCATAAAAAAATCTTTTAACGACTTGATGGTATTGAAAATATTTGCAACCGGATTAAATTTGCTACATTTTTTTATAAATGCCCTAGAAACTTCTATTCGGAGCTATATAATAAACCCCAAAAATATAAAAAAAAATCTACCGTGACATAATAAGAGGTTTTTGGAAAATATCTCATAGCTTAAGAAGATATTTACATAAAAAATTTGTTCAACGTCTTGATAGAATTGAAAATATTTGCAATCGTATTAAATTTGCGAAATTTTTTTGAGATCTAATCTATGCTACATAATATACCCCAAAAAATATAAAGAGACAAGCATCTTCCTATGACCTAATAAGGGATGTAATCTGAAAGTTTGTTTCCACTAGATTTATACATCTCTGAGATATAGGAGTTTATACAGACGGACATCGGACTTCTCTAGTCTCCCTGATTATACTTTAGGTAACTTTGGGTGAGATCTCAATGCATTACTTTTTTTGGTCTCTTCGTATGATTCATCATTTGAGACAAATTTCGGATCTAAAAGTTTGGTTTCTCACGCTCTTACCATCTCTGAGATCCAGACATCTCTGAGATCCAGACATGTCTGAGATCCAGACATCTCTGAGATCCAGACATACTGTAGGTAATGGCCCTCAAAAAATCTCTTATACAGATTATAAACGATCTTAATCCACTTATTTTTTTTGGTCTCTTAACTTGATTTAACATTTGATAAACATTTTTTTAGATAGTTAACATAAGAAAGCTAAAGTGACTGTCCTGGGCTCTTTTATATATGCAGTAGGGGAAGCGCTTGGGATTCTACACGGAAGAGACCTGCCTTGGTTAATTATGAAAAGACTAATTTTCTATTATTTATATTATAAACGATCTCAATGCACGTTTTTTTTTGGTCTCTTCATCTGATTCAACACTTGATACAGAATTGTTCTTCCAAAACATATTTTTGAAGGAAACGTTAGAAAGCTAAACTGACTCTCCTAGGTTCTTAAACAAGCCGAAGAGAAGATCTTGGGAAGAAGAGACCTGCCTTGGTTAATTATAAAGAGTCTAATTGTCTCCTATGCAGATTATTATAGATCTCAATTCTTTTCTCGAATATTTATTATTGGAAATCAACCCTTGATTTTATGGGTTATAATCCAACATTTATGAAAAGTAAGTCACTATACACTTAAAGAAACCTTTTGTGTGGTGTCATTTAGATTACTCTATATATATACAATATTTAAAAAATCAAGTAGACTCTATAATATGACACGCCTTCTGAGGTCGTTTGGATGAAGGCTTTTTAGGCGTCTTCTTGGTCTATGACCGGCCAGATCTCAATTCAATTTTTTGTTTTTTTGGATTTCATCATCTGATTCAACATTTGTTAAAAGTTTTGGAGAAAGCTCTTTAAATCAATTTTGCAAGGAAATCTTAGAAACTTAACGTGACTGTACTTAAATGTACTAAAATAAACTTAAGAGAATAGCTTGGGATTCTACACCGCCGAGATCGCTACAGGCAGACACTCTGATAGAAGAATCTTTAATTAATAGTGGTCTCCAACCTCCTGCTCCCAACTCCAGAATTCTTTTTATGTGCTTTTTCTATCAGGTATCGCAACAGACCTCATCGACTGGGAGTTATCACGTTCTAAGTGAGGCAGCCTTCTGCAATAGATTCAGAATAGCGTAGCTTCTGTGTTGTTGCTGTTTCAGAGTGCGGTTGGGATTAGTTTGAACTTCTTTTTGAGAATAGACTCCGATCTTACACTTCACTTCAAAACTCCTGTTTAAGTAATTTTAACCACTGTGAGGCGTGTGTCCAGGATGCCAGAATCCTGCAGCGTGCTTGGTTGGCTTCTTGGTTGTTTTGGGCCGAATGCTTGGTTGGTTGGTTGGATGGTTTGGTTGGTTGTATGGGATGCTTGGTTGGGCTTTGTGGCCACAAAATGCAAAGCATTAACCAGAGTTACGTAACAATAATAACAACGGCAACAATAACAAACTGCAACCGGGCAAGTGAAATTGCAGCCACAAATAAATCTCTGCAGCAAAGTATATAATATATGTATGTATGTTATGTACATACTTGTAAAAAAAACAACAACAAAAACAAATAAAATACTACAACATATACTCGCATGTATATAAGTGAAACAACAAGAACAAAGCAAACAACTAGAAGGAGTGGTAGAACCCTTGCGCTTTTTGGCCATTGTTTGCAGTAGGGCGCAGTGATTAGAATTCGCTACTAAAAGGTTTTTTGCTCTCCGGGATTTTTATACTTTTTTTTGGGTAAATATTTAAGAATTTAGGCGGCAACTTGAAAAAGGAAAAATGTTGCATGCTAGAGGTGCTTAATTTAAAGATGTGCATTGAAATGTGACTAAGCTCAGTAGTCTCTGTGACGTCAGTCGGCTTTGGTTTTGTATTCTATAAGGAAGTTCTCTTAGCTCATACTCCGTGTGATGTCAGACGTGTCCATGCTTTGGTTTTGTATGCTATAGGTGCTTAATTTAAAGATGTTCTCTAAGCTCCGTACCTCCCTGTGACGTCAGACGTCCATGTGGCTTCTCTAACCAAAGCGCAGTGTTAGTCTTTGATTTGTCACACCAAAGCAAGCTTTTCATGGCGTGCTGTCAGAGATTTTTTTCTATCTCTTGGTGTGAGTATGTATCTGTGTGTGTATCTGTGTCTAGTCTGTTTGCTGGCAGAGATTGTTTGTGTGTGTTCATGTCCGACTGCTTTACGTCCAGTTTAGCCGCTGGCTGATTTTTGATGAAAAGTTTTCAGTTTCACATTATTCATGCACACTCACTCATACTAAGCCATTGTTGTCCTTGTTGTTGTTGTTTGCGGTTGAATGGCGCTTGCATTTTTTACAACAATTTCTGTAATTTTTTTATATATATTCTCATTTTTTCTTCTTCTGCTTGTACTCTCGTATTTTAATTTTGTGCAAATGGAAAATAATAATCAAGACAAATAATAAAATGGACGCAGGCGAAAAGGTGTTGGCACTGGCAACAAATAAAAGCAGCACAGACAAAGCTCTTCCGAAGGGCTGGCAGGGACTCTCTGGCAGGCGCTAGCCTAGCTGCCATGTGGTGGTGGTTGGGGTAGGGGGTTGGAGTTTGGTATTGGTACGACGACCGCGATTCCCGCCAAGCAAAGCCAAGCCAAGCAACAGCCGAAGAGTCGAAGAGCTACCCCTGGCAGGGTTCTTTGTTTCGAGTGATTTTCAACAAAGCGTACTGCACTTAATTCTCTTTACACACACACATACACACACACATGGGCACACACACTCACTCACATGCTCTTGCGGCTGAGAGTCATATATGACAGGCTTTTTATGCCTAAGTATCTTAAGTTGTCAACTCGAAAGGCAAAGAAATCCTTTAATTTGCAGTAAAATGCAAAGCGCAACGCCACTTTGTCACATGCCGCACACAGCTGCAACGGGCACTATGGGCAAAATATGCGTTTCATTCTGTCGAATTGAATGAGCTTAAGAATGGCATAATGCAATTTGTATAAATAATAATAAAATGATGTTCAAGTGTCCTTAATAGACTTACAAGTTATCCACTATACTTACACCAAATTTTTGTGTGTGTGTTCCTTCCGATTTTTATTTAATTCCGGTAGATGCTCATAAGGCATTAGAAAGGTTTTTGTACGTCTATTTATAAATATGTCAAATAAAAAATATTAGTGTGGTACCGATTGTGTTGATATACAGAAATATATCAAGGTGAAACTTACTCTATGTGATAGCCACATCTCACACGATGTGCAAAAAATATGTACATCGATACGTTAAAATCATGCAGGCGAAAAAAAAATCATAGGAAACATTAAAATGTATCATGAAAGAGGGAGAGTAGATTAAGATTTTTTGAGAGTGAATAAAGCAAGAAAATAAAATAAAACAGTATCAAAAGAGCTATTGCCAACGTCCTTATTTCAGTTGCAGGTTCCTGCTATTTTAAATTAAATAGGAATGGATGGGAAATTTAGATTCGAAGTATACCAGTGTACAAATATTTCGTACAGAATTTGGCTGGTGGGAAAAAAAACAACTATGTATTTCTTTCCTATATTTTTTCCCCATTTCTCGTTAAACTTTTTTTTCTGCTACTGAGATCATCCCAATTGGTTGCGATGTTTCTGTGTACGATGTAGTTGTTAACAATGAGAAATCTTAAAAGAAGAGGGCTAAGGCAATTTACTAGCAAAACTGAATAAATGATTTCGATATACTATATCTGTAAAAATCATCATAGAATCAGTGAATCCATAGAATGTGGATTAAGCGCAGGCGGTTCCTTTAAACTTCTCATTTACTTTACCTTTAGAGCAGCCAGGATGATAATAACTGCGTTTTTTAGTCAGAGCCATATCGGATTTGGTGAAAACTCTTACCTGCTTTGGAATTTATTGTATTATTTTTTATTATGTGGTTCAAGTTTTATTTATTGAGGTGTATCAGAAATCTTCAGAAAGTCTAAGCATAAATTTTATTAAAAATATTTGTTTTAAAGGCTGGTCAAAGCTTTTGTAAGTTTTTGTTTTTCAAAAGATATTCCTTGTTCTCATAAATAAAATATTTTTTAAAAACAAAATATATTGAAATAAAAAATAAATTGTATTCTGAAATTAAAAATTATTTTTTAATTCAATATTTTTTTTTGTTTTTAAAATAAAATTTGTAAAAGTAACAAAATTAATTTACAGATATAAGTAAAGGGTGATTGTCTCAGATGTCGTAGTCTGAGATCATATGGTCTATGACGGCCCATTATATAATTGCAAGAAAGTTGGGTTAAGATTGTTTTATCAGCTTCGAATTGAACGACATATTAAAGGTTTCCGTCAATATTCGCAATGTTTTGTTCTGCATCATTTTAATTTTTTAAGTTTTTGGCTTTCGGTTCCTCAGACTAATACCAAACTTTTATCTTCTAAAGACAGATTGCTGGTTCTGCAAAGTCGCCACCCTATTTCGGGTCTCTGAAATCAAATTGCGGAGGATATGTATGGCAAATTAGCGAATTCTTTTTTATAGAAATAGCATCTATAGTTCCTAGCCGATTATATAGATCATTGATTCGAAATGTTCGTAAAAGAGTTCTCAGCTTAAAAAATTTTAAAAAATTTGTTTTCGTTAGTAAAAAGCAAACTGAAAATTTGTAATTTTGAACAATTGCCGAAAATTACACTTTTTCGAATTCGATTGCTTGTAACTTTAATGTTTTTTACCTAATCTGTATCAACGAAAAGAGCATATCAATACCATTCGATTCTAATTTCAAGTCGATACAGCATTTTGTTCACGAAATATTGCGGAATATCTGAAAAAAGTGCCCAAAAAACATGCTTAAGAAAAAAAAATGAAAGTAATTTTTGTGTTACTCGATCCAAAATTACACTAAAAAATATTTTTTTGCGAAGGTTCTTTTGAAGACCCTTAAATTTAAAAACTAGTTTAGTTTTGTCAACTGGAACATAGCTCTTTAAGGGTATTATCGTTGACTGTAATACAAAGGAAAGTGAACACAAAATCTTAAATTAAATTTTTATTTAAATGATTATTAAGTAGACAGGCCTCCCTGGTTTGTCAGTAAATATGAAATTTACAAAGACCTCAATATTCTATTAGTTAAAGAAGTTAATCAACGAGCTTTCAGATATATAAATATATTGAACTGCCGTAAAAACACATTAGCGTCAAACCTATTAGACAATGGCAGAAAGACTATGCGTCAAAAATTATTTAATGTACTCGATCTTACTTATATACTCTAGATAAAACAATGACCGTAAACGTTACCAAATCTGTTATTTTAATATTACCAATTTTGTTAAATGTCAGCTTCCGAATAAAAAATATGATAAAAAAATGTTTTCTTTTTTAAATTGAAAAATGGGCTATTAACTTGAAACTAGTAATTTTTTTTTTGTACTAGTCTTACGACAATAACTAATAAATATTTCGCTTTAACTTATTAAAGAAATTTTCTAAATTAAAAAAATTGAATTTTGCCCACAGTGCACTGGAGAGGGCAAATCTCTGCACGTGCATGTTGTGCGTGTAACTGTGTGTTTTTGAGTGTGTGTAGATGCGACTGTAGTAAGCTCACATGGTGCCAGTAAGCAGCAAGCAGCGAACAGCGGCGGCAACAAGTCAGCCCACGGACGAGAGAGAGAGAGAGAGAGAGCGGTCGGACTTTGCCACTTGGCATGCGAGCGAAATGCCTCAAGGTATGCAGTAAATTAAAATGCAGTGACATCAGGGGCTGACACGCCAGCAAAATGACATGCACGTAGATACACACGCACACATAGATACACACCAACACACAGATGCACACAGTTAGCCCAGCATGCGTGTGTGTTAGTATGTGTATTAGTGTGCGTGTGGTTATGCACTTTCTTTGCACTTTTCACATTAAAAAGTTTTGCCCACAGCACAGTTAGGTACAACGAAGTAGCAACTGAACTTCTGTTTTGACAGCACTCCCACACACACACACACACACACACACACACAGATACACTCGCATCCTGCCACACATAGATACACTTGGTTGCATGGGTTGCAAGTACATAATATGCTACCTGGTAGAACATTAAGTGCGTTACTTTTCAAACTTACTCCGCATTGTCTTCCTTGGCTTGGCCATCAACCGCAATCAACGCAATTTTGCATATGAATAGCAAGCAACCAAGCAAACTGCCAGAGTATCTACGTCATCATCATCATGATCATGATTATCATCATCGTATAAACCCGTAGCAGACTCATTGCCTTGATAATGGCAAACTAAACGGCAAACTTTGCCTCAATGCCGACTACACGCATAGGTAATAAAAAGGTGTAAATGAGCAAGAAAACCAACATGCTGACAAAAGCCACAGCACCGGACAAAGCATCACATGGATGAGGACAAGGATGTGGATATGAGGATGTGGACATGGTCATGTAGCAGACCCGCCCAGCCCAGCGCCTTTATAATGGCCATTCGCTGTTGAGCACAATGGGAGCACATTAAAAAGCTAATCTGAAAACTTTACCAAAGCGAAAGCCGACCGTAAACAGATGAGATTGTGATTTAGTTTAATAGCAGTAGGTTAATATCAAGGATTCTGGAACTAACTTACAACCAAGTGCTATAGTTATGGTTAAATGGCATAATTCGCACGTGGGGCATGATTATAAACTATTATACATAGGTTATTATTTAGTTCTATCTATTCACAAATCTTTTAGAGCTTTCAACTGATATCACTTAGTTGTAAAGTGAAAATAATCGTGAATTATTGTGAACTAAGTTTTTAACTCTTTTTAATTGTTTCCTATAAATTATGGTTCGCTGAGATTTAGTTTGAGCTTTTTTTTTAGCATATCTTGAAACTTTTCTAAGAACTCTTTTACAAAGATTTCTATTTCGGATTTATAAATTTCAAGCCATACAACAGAATAGGTTTTTTTTTCCGAAAAGGGTACCTCACGGAGAGGTGGGGCATTGCGACCAAAAGGTCTTTTGTACCATACCCTAAGGTTAAAACAAAAGACTTTCCGCTTTCCTCATGAATAGGTCTTTTGTTGGTGTTGACCTGAGATGGAAGGGACTAATCCATTCCTTTCCCATGTGACAGGCTCTGTTCCATACCAGCGCTGGACAGTCACAGAGAATATGCCTGGTGGTTTCATCGTCTTCTAGACAGAGCCTGTACTCTGAAGAGTCCGATAGGCCAATTTTCTGTAGATGATATCTAAAAGTGTGGTGGCCAGATAGGTAAGCTACCAGGAGCTTTACGTACGATCTGCCAAGACCTTTTGTCTTGATTGCATCCAGAGGTTTGACAAGCACTTTTGCTTGACGAAGCACCGGAAGGGAGAACCAGTATCTCCTATGTTCTCCTGCGGCCCATTTGCTTATCATGGTTTTGATCGTGGACCAACCAATACCACAAAACGAGGCAGGAGATGTAGTCTGGGTGGATGCACCCTGTCGTGCGATCTAGCACGATCAGTCAGCGATCGCGTTACCATCCACTCCCGAGTGTCCAGGCACCCAACATAGCAAGACTTTGTTCCGGGCGGATAGGGTTTGGGGGTAGTTATAGCATTCTTTAACCATCCGGAAGGAGATGCTCCAGGACGACAATGCCCTAATGGCAGCTTGGCTATCTGAAAAATGCATATGTTTGCGCCCCTAGTTCCCTTGAGAAGGATATTAAGGACGCAGATCTCTATGGCATGAATCTCCACTTGAAAGACGCTGGGCCAGATGCCCATTGCGGTAGAGATGCTGGTGTTGGGTCCAACGATTCAACACCCACATCTTGCTCAGTTTTGGACCCATCCGTGAACCGTTGTTGCCACCAGGGGCTGTCGTCAACCCAAGTCTCCCGACTTGGAAGAAGAGATACAAATTTCTTGTTATGAAAAAGTTCCGTGATCATAAGATCTGATTTAGAGCAGATAGATACGTCAGGAAGGGAATATATAAGTGCGGCATGACCAGTGTCACTTACTAAGAGTCCAGATTTGATCTGTATACGTAGTAGACTCTGCATGTCGTTGAGTAGCTGGAAACATTAACATGCCATCATTCGGAAGATTTAAAAGTTTCTAGCACAACATTGCGTTGAGATTTGTTTTCGTAAAAAAAAAACTTTTCGATCGATTCTAAAAAAAAAAAAAATTATTTAATAGATTAATCGCACTAAAAAGGTAGTCGCAAGCAAGATGAACCGTAGATAATCACAGATAAAAAAAATCCATACACAAAAATAAAATTCTTATTATATAAAAAATTCACATAAATTTATTTCCATAATTCACAATAACGAAAACAAAAATTTAACAATTCGTTTGATTCAAAATTTGAAACTTAAAAAAATACTTAACGGATGAAACTTTTAGGCATCGTTAGAGACTTTGTTCTAAGTCTAAAACCGAGTTATCGTATTTGTGTGACTTTCTTATGTATTCGCAGTAGAGATCATAAGCCCGTTCATGAGCTTGGATATAACTAAGGGAGTTTGGAATGTTAGTTCTAAACCGATATACATTTATAAGTCTTGTAGATCACTTACTAATTAGATGCTTCCGAATTTATATTATGTTGTGGGTTGCCTGTAGCCTTTAATGGATCCACACTTGCATTGAGGGAACCTAACCGGTTTGGCACATGACGTTTAGCAAGAGAGTGTGCCGGAGTTGGTGGAGCAGGGTAGTAGATCAAGTTCCGGGAAAGAGCACATTGAGGCATGGCCTTAACATAGAGAGCCAGCATACTTAGGCTTACAAAGAGGCAAATGAAGCTTATGCGGTTCATTGTTGTTGAACTTTTGCTGTACGCTTTGGAACTGATGATGCTGATCATCGGTTCAGGGCGCTTTTATAGCAGATGAGTTCTCACAAGAGATAGTGACTCTGATAACGAGGTACTACGGCAAAAGATGATTCTTACTAATTTTTCTATTAGTGTTTGTTTTAATTGGAAAGACATTCAGCTTAACCCTTCGTTTGGCACATGTTCCGATAACCTTTGGGTTGGCAAAGTGGCAAAAATTATGAATTGCTAATAGTATTTTACCTTTAGAGCAGATTATTAAACTTTGAGTATTTTTGCCACATTTAAAAAAATTGGTCGGCTCGAAATTCATTTTAGACCCTCTTCTTGGGCAAAAATGATTTAAATGACCCAAAAAATCAAGCTCGCTAAAACCCCCTACAATTTGATCTGCCCTAATGTAAATATATCGCAAAGTTGAATAACGCAAAAAGATCGATTCTCAATAAGCAAATATCGATTTTATTGTTCGAGAAAAAAATCGATTAAATCGATTTAAAATCGCATCGATGCCCAGCTTTATGTTAAAAGGAATACTTAACTTTTGAAAATTAGATATTTTGGCGGCTTAGTCTTTTTATACCCTTACCGTATGGTACAAAGGGTATATTAAGTTTGTGCAAGCCGAAAATGTATGTAATATACAGAAGGAGTCGTCGGAGAAACCATAAAGTTACCTAAAATATGATCAGGGAGACTAGATAAGTCGAAATACCCATGTCCGTCTGTCCGTTTGAACGCCTAGAGCTCAGAGATGGTAAGAGCTAGAGTAACCAGACTTTCACATTAGATACTATATTATTCCATTGGAGACAAGTTTATTTTAATTTTTTGATATCGTGATTAAATTAAATAGCTCCCATAGGGGTGTTTGAGACGACCTCGACAAAAAAAATAAGTTTTAGATGAATAATTCGTTTGTTTATGAAGATATCGTAACCAAATTTGGTATTCGAACGTTTTTTATAGTTCCCAATCACTGTACCAAATCAAAATCGGTTGACTATATCATAAAGCTCCCATAGGACCGATCGGCCAAAATAACTTTTTTAAAGAAAAGTTCGCTATATTTCGTTTTTTAATAAAGATATCGTTACCAGATTTGGCGTTTGGAAATTTTTTAGACCACTTAAGCAATGTGCCAAATTTGAACAAAATCGGTTGACTATATCATATAGCTCCCATAGGAACGATCGGTCAAAAAAAAAATTTTTGCTTAAAAATTCTTCTGTTTTTGGTTTTTTGTGAAGAAATCGGACTTTATTACAAGCTAGTGGTACAGGGTATCCTAAAGTCGTCCGCGCCCGACTTTACGTCCGCCATTTTTTTTATTTTTTGTAAAATTTTTATTGTAGAAAATTTTGAAATTATCAAAGAATATTTTAATAAATTTAATAAATGAATTTTTCATTATTTTTGAGCTTTTTTTTTTTTAGCAATTCAATGGAGTTTTTCAAATAAATAAAGAATAAATAACTTCCTATTTAAGGTCTGGCCAAACCAGGCGATATTCAAATAATAATAATCATATATTTTCCATTTACAATATTAATAAAAATTAATTAATTTTATATAATGGAAATTTCGGAGTAAACAAAATTTTAATTTATTATAATAATATATAGTATTACTTACATACATATTATGAAAACCCAAATTTTTATTTTTCTATTTTAGTTCAGACAATTTTTTAATTTTTTAGCGAATCCTTTAACAGCTTTTAAAATTTCTCATATTCTTTGGTAAAAAATTAAAAACTTTTTTTGTTTTAAATACATATTTTATGAAAATCAATTTTTTTTTTTATTTTTGTATTATGTTTTATTTTAGAAAACGTTGAAATTATTTGAGAATTTTTTGATGATTTGTTTAATTGAATTTTTCTTTATTTTTGAGCATTTATAACATTTTGATGGAATTCTTAAAATAAATAATAAAAAAAATCTTTTTAGCCTATGCAAATTCTGGCCAACCTTGACGACATTCCGATTGAAATGCGCTACAAAAATATTTTTAATTTACAATATTAACAAAAAATGCATTAATATTTAAAAATAATCAGAAATGCCTTGAAACTGCTCATCTTTATCCTACATTTTAAGCTTAAAACCAAATTTATCTAAACCTTGAGATACGACAAATTTCAATGACGTTGATATACTATATATTCCCATCCGTATCTGTATCTGTAAGTCGAGCTATGTTAATGTATCTGTATGTTCTGTTCAAAGCAAAGGACATCATGTTTTTTTGCAAATTAATGTAGTCGTAAGAATAGTAGTCAAAAGAAAATGCCATAAAAAAGGCAAAGTGAGCAGGTGAAATAAAAAAATGAATAAAAAGCAGGCAGGGGCGTGGCATGGGGGGCGGCATAAAGAGAGTTATGTACTATAGATGCGGGCTTGACTCGTTTAAAGTGCAATTAGCGCACGTAGCCTGTAATCGAGTTGGCCAAGACCAACACGACGAACACGCTGAAGATGGTCAGAACTGGGACGGGGTATCATAAGAGGGTCTATAAGAGGTCGACGTCGCCGTCGTTCTCGTTCCCGTTCCTCGTCGACGACACTTCTTGTACTGAGTGTATTTTAAGCCCATGGCGTCGGCCTGGCCCGGCCCGGCCTGGCGCACTTCCGGCAGGTGGTTTAAGTCGCCTGTGGCCTGCGGCCTGTGGCGCCCCGTTTTAAAGGCAACCAGAGAGCTGTAAATAAATTTGGCACTTAATCATATTTACGGATTTATGCCGGCTTTTTCGCGTTATAGTGCGGGTATAAGGGTATATGGGTATGTTTGTATTTACGCGGCTTATTTATGAATCCCGTAGCGCACAATATATTTGAGTAATTTACACACACCCTGATACCTTAAGCAGCGCCGGGCCGGGATGTCAAGCCGCAGTTCCAGCTTCCCAGCTTCCAAAGCCCACTGCCCAGTCCGAGGGGCACTTCGTCGTTTGTTATGTTGTAACTTGTACACATTGTTGGCAGTTGGCATTTCCGTTTCTTTGCTACTTTTCCAATGCCGCACAGTGGTTCAAAGCAATGGAAAAATGCATGAAAAATTAGAAATCTAAATTTAAGCCTTTGGTTTTTTTTCGTTGGGCGGGAAACATGGCCTAATTTTACTGAAAGTTTTCCAAGATTCCTTGTGTTCAAATTTAACATATTTTTCAATCTAAGATCATCATACGAGGGCCGTCCAAGTATAAATGGACTTAATAATAAAAATATTGTAGTAGCGGCGAAAAGTGCATTTCGAAATAGTTAAAATTTTTTAATATTTTTTTTATTATTATATCCAATTATTTGAAAAAATAAAATTGTAAAATCCATGCTTTATTGATAAAATTATTGATTTAATTTAATTAATTTTTTGTTCCAAACTTTTGGAAATATTTTTTTGTACAGAAATTATTGTCCCAACGAATTGTAAAAAATAATGACACGGATAAAACGTTAAAATGTTTTATTTATTTTTTTGATTTGAATGCAATTTTACCAATTATCTAAATTTAAAAAAAATAGTAAAATCCATTCCTTAATGATAAATTTATTGTTTTGATTTAATTTATTTTTTTTTTCCAAACAGGTAAAACTTTCGGAAATATATTATTATTGTATTAATTTAATTTATTCTATTTATTCTTTCCGAAATATTTTTTTTTAAGAAATTTTTTCCTTACGATTTGTTAAAAATAATGACACAGATCAAAAATATTTCTAAAAATATTCAGTTAAAATTTAATGCAATTTTATTTTAAAGTGACTAACCTACTGAATATTTTTTTTTAAAGTCAAAGCTTGAACCTAATACCATTTGAAAAAGATTTTTCACAAATTAAGGTATCCTGTGCAAAAAAATATATTATAAAATGTAGCATTTAAGTTATTATTATTTTTTTACAAATTTCTTCACAAGTTTCCGATTTTCGGAAAATTAATTTTGTATAATACCCAAAAGCTGAATTTTAAAAAATGGATTTAACAATTTTGTTTATTTCTAGGCTGCCAAAAGTATTTAAGTTGTAAATTTTTGATGTGTAATTATTAAAAAAAAAATGGCGTACGTAAAGTTGGGCGCCGACGACTTTAGGATACCCTGTACCACTAGCTTGCAATAAAATCCGGTTTCTTAATAAAAAACCAAAAACAGAAGAACTTTTAAGCAAAAATTGTTTTTTTGACCGATCGTTCCTATGGGA
The DNA here is from genome assembly GCA_037043745.1 of Chymomyza amoena. NCBI lineage: Eukaryota > Metazoa > Arthropoda > Insecta > Diptera > Drosophilidae > Chymomyza > Chymomyza amoena. Next base: position 370,895 of record JBAMAX010001826.1, read on the forward strand.
GCTATATGATATAGTCAACCGATTTCAATAAAATTTGACACAGTTCTTAAATACCTTAAAAAATATCGGAATGCCGAATTTATTTCAAATATCTTTACAACCAAACGAAACACATCGAATTTTGTATAAAAAACGTGTTTTTGGACCGATTGATACTATGGGAGCTATATGATCTAGTCAAACGATTTGGATCAAATTTAGTAGAGTGCTTAGGAACTATAAAATACTCACGAATGTCAAATTTGGTCCCAATATCTTAACAAACAAACGAAGCACAACAAATTTTGTTAAAAAATCGATTTTTTGGAAGATCGAACCTATGGGAGCTATATGATATAGTCAACCGATTTTGTTCAAATTTGGCATATTGCTTAAGTGGTCTAAAAAATTTCCAAACGCCAAATCTGGTTATTTTAAATATTTCTTTCAGCGCTACATAACAAAGAAAATAAAATTCCTTAAAGACATTATAGCGTCTTTACATTAGAACTTTCGACTCTAGTTTTAGTAAGACATAAGAAAGCGAAATATATCACAAACCTTAAAAAAAAGTCTAAAAAATGTCTTAAAAATTAGATTTCAAAATTATTGTCTTAGTTACAATTAACATTTCTACGAACTACAAATTCGTGAGAGGTCTAGTAAGGCAAAGAAAATTACATTTTAATACTTGTTGTTTATAATTCACAAGCGGTTAAAACGCTGCTTTAACATATATCACGTATGTATCTCACTGTTTTATTTGAACAATTTTTTTTAACACTTGATGGAAATTTATTAGTTGCTTTATACTCTTGTAAAAAGTTATCTTATAAATTATTAACTTCAATTTATTAAATCTTTAGTTTGTAAACAAGTAAAAATTTTATATTAAAGCTAACTCAGCATCTAGAGGTTGGCTCCATATATTATTTTTGCTATCCTATCTTTTTGTCCGACTGTCATAAAATAATCGATTTAATCAATTAATCGGACTCAAATGTTATGCACTAACAAGTAAAAATCGCAGAATATCACCTGAAAGGAAATCTATGGACAAAGAAGAATATTTATACAAAATTCACTTAAATTTATTTCCATAATTTAAAAAACGAAAACTAAAATTCAAAATGATGGAAGAAATAAAAATGTATAATTCCTTTGACTCAAAACTTAATAAGAGCAAGCATAGAAATTAAGTCGCCATTTATTTAATATTTTTTGAGATCTTTTGTCAATTTAGAAAAAAAAAAGTCTAAAAAATCGATCAAAGATAGAGGCTAAAGAAAAATGAAATTCTATGTCGATTTTTGAATATTTTGAAAAATCCCTATTTTAAAAAAATGTGTTACAGTCGAGGCGGTGCCCGACAGTGAAATACCCTGTACTTTTTCTCTCGAAAAAATGTTTTCTGCATATTCCTACTAAAAACTTTCCAATTGAAATTAATTTTTTTTTGGTGAAATTCGATATTTATACCTATAAGTTCGGTAAATTTTTACCGATTACAATGAAACTCGAAAGTTACGTCAAAAAAGCTATTTAAAGTATATGCTGCAAGTTTCAAGTTGATATGTTGAGGGGTGTTTGGGAAAACACGGTAAATCGATTGCGGGTGGTGGTGGGTCCGCATCGATCGAATTTGGATGTGGATTTCTTCATTAGAGCCACATAAATCAGCTTACCAGAAATTGTTATTCGAGGTCTAGTTCTAGCAATTCATATTTTTACCACCTTGATTAAAATTCGCCGGCATTTATTCAGAAAATTCCAAATATATGAACCAAAGGTTATCGGAACATGAGTCAATCGAAGGGTCAAACAGAATGTCTTTCCAATTAAAACAAACACTAATAAGAAAAATTAGTAAGAATCATCTTTTGCCGTAATACCTCGTTATCATAGTCACTATCTCTCGTGAGAACTCATCTGCTATAAAAGCGCCCTGAACCGATGATCATCATCATCAGTTCCAAAGCGTACAGCAAAAGTTCAACAACAATGAATCGCATAAGCTTCATTTGCCTCTTTGTAAGCCTAACTGTGCTGGCTCTCGATGTTGAGGCCATTCTTTTACCTGCTCATCCCCGGAACATGATCAACTATCCTGCTCGACCAACTCCGGCACACTCTCGTGCTAAACGTCAGGTGCCAAACCTGGTAGGTTGCCTCAATGAAAGTATAGATCTATTAAGGGCTACAGGCAACCCACAACATAATACAAATTCTGAAGTCTCAATCTACCGCGGCACCGTGGCCTCTACTTAGTAAGTGATCTACAAGACTTATAAATGTATATCGGTTTAGAACTAACATTCCAAACTCCCTTAGTAATATCCAAGACCTGGAACGGATTTACAATCTCTTCACCAAATGCATAAGAAGAGCACATGAATACGAAAACTCGGTTTTAGCCTTACAACAAAGTCTCTAACGATGCCTAAAAGTTTTATCCATTAAGTATTTTTTCCAGATGAACGAAGAGTTTAATGCACTAAAAACCAATCTATTTGTCTCAACTTTTTGGAGAAGAAGCTAAACTCAAGATATAGATAGATCCAAAGACGCTTAGTTTTGTAAACAATGAAATTTTTAAGTAGAAAAGTCTTTGATGACTTGTGAGTTTGGTTTGGGTCTTTGCCGTATATATTTGCCAAAAAATATTGAGCGAAATTTAAATTTACTTTTTGACTAATATGCAGATTTTTGGGGTTGAGCTTAATACGCTATCTGACATTGTTTCCTTCTTATTGGAAAGATGCATGCCAATAAAAGTTCAAAATTAAAAACTAATTATCTTTATGCTTATATCTAGGAATTACTCTATTTTTTAGCCAAAAAATTTCTTCGCGCACAATGCAAATCTTTTCTAAACAATAAAATAAAATATAAAAAAAACAGAAGCAATTCAAAAATTTTAAAAAGATTTATTTTAGCATTGCACTATGGGGCAAACGACCACTTTAGTTGGCCTTATTCTAAAAGTCGTTAACAATTTTTTTTTTAACTGCAATGCATTTTAGAAACATAAATCTATAATGTTACGTACCAAAAATTTTTGCAGATCGCGCCACTGTTATGTTATCAGCTGTCAAAAAAAGATGTTCATAAACAAAATCAGGTGCTTGTCAAATGTTATTTTTTTACATGCAACTAAAAACTGCAAAATTAGACTAATTAAGCAAAAGAAGTGAAATTTTTGAAGATGCATCTTTACGAGAGTGGTTTGTATCATGTGTTTGTGAATATGAATTGAGTGTTATTGCTAACTATTCAACAAGCAAAATTTAATAACAAAAATTAGGTTTCAAATAGAGCTTCAAAATGAGTCCAGCTCATTCCACCAATAAAGTTTGTTGTTTTTGTTAGTATATTCCATCATCTTTCAAATGCATGCTATACTAAAGTGCACTTTTGCGCACTTTGGCGAAAATTTAACTTTGTAGGCCAACAACTAAGTTTTGAAAATGCGAAGTTGTTTGCAACGTGGAAGGCAATGGCGACGAAGAGTTCAAAAGAGGATGCAATTTTTGATTGTTTTAAAGCGGGAATAACTGGTACCATTTCATTTTACACGCAGGTTATAAATGCCATTTTAAAAAATGGCGAATATCAAAGCAAAATGACAAAACAAACATATTTGAAAGGAAAAAAATACTCATGAGCTCTTTTGGAAGAAGCTTTCTCTGAAAGTTAATAAACCCAAAGTTGGTGGATTTGTAAGCACAAATGATAAATACCGCACGTCGTGCCTTTCATCATCATCATTAATTCCTTTATCTCCGGTTGGAGCATAGGGGTCATATTGTGTATTTTTGAGATTTCTGCTATAAGTGAATTTGTGTTAATGTGACATGAATTTTGCACCACCAATTCCGATGTGCAGGCTGGAGCAGGGGGATTTCTCGAAACTCGATTACCCCTTGGAGACTTTCTAATCATTACGTTTTGATCCATGTTTAAATTAACTCTTATTCAGGTTGGTAGTTTTTCCGCGATAGTTATAAGCACAAATCGGAAGCTTAGTAGGAACTACCATCCTCTGATGACTAAGCACATGTTGGCAGTAAACTTCCGGGAAGTCTGTTTACGTTGTCGTTGGCTCGCGAGGAGCTCCTCCGCTACCGTGCCTTCAACACGAGTCTGCCAACTCATGTGGGGGCTTGCAATGCATTAAAGAGAGCATAGGTTGTTAGCATGATTGGTTATTGAATGGCGCCAAATCACTCACCATGACGCTAGGAGAATCTTAGACACTCAGGATTTATAAGGAGTTCGGTGCCACCCAAAAACCTCTCTGAGACTCTCTCCACCTAGCCGATGAACGCTGTCCGGGACTGCTTATTGGTTATTCGCAGCTAACCTTCATATCTGCCCCTAATATCGCGATCCGGATCGTGCCTTTAGTGAACCAAAAATCTTTGCGTATATCACCGGCATTAACGTAGGCTTTATTACAAATTTATATTTCAGAAAATTTTTTTATTTTTATTTTTTAAGAAGTGCGTATCCACGTCCACTTTTTTCATATATATACATTTATTTGGATATAATAAGGCAAATCAAATAAATTTAACAACAAAATTTTGTTTTATTTTAAAGTTATTAATTAATGAGGCTAAAAGTGGTCGTTTGCTCCATATTGCATTGCATTTAAAATTTGTTTAAATCTAATAAAAATTTTAAAATCGTGTAATAATGTCCGCCACTCTCCTAGAGCTGGGTAATTTTAATTTAAAGCCAGCAACATTTCACTCAAAATATTTTTCACACGTTTTTCAATACAATCTTGACCACAGTGCGACGCCAACGGAAGTGCAGCACCAAGCAACTGAGCAGCTAAGGAGCAACACACAAATCTCCCATACTGCCGCCCCAAATTTGACTATGTGGGCGTGAGTTTTGTACCACAAGCCCGCCAATTTGCGCCATTTTAAGTGTGTGGCATACAAAGCCCAACAACAACAACAACAGTGGCAACCACAACAACTACAACTATTAGAGGCAAGCAATAAAAGAACCGCAACAAAGACGAAGGGCAGCAGAAGCAGCAGCTGAAGAAGAAGAAGCAGCTTAACGAGGCAGCGACTGCCTAATTATGCGTTTTTGGCTTTGTTATTTATAGTGCGAATCACTGTGCACATTGCCAAAACGTCTCTCCACTGTGACGCTGTGTGTGTGTGTGTGTTAGTAACTGTGTGTGTTTGGTTCGTATCTGTGTGTGTTTGTTCGTATCTGTGTATGCGTTTGTGTCGCTTTGGATGATGCCCACGAGTCTAATTAGGCTTTAAATGCGCGCCCATTGTGTCAAACCTTATCCTACCCTAACCCCAACCCCTGCTGCATGCTGCTTTGGCCATGTTTGCTATTAGCCATTTTGTGTATAATTTTTTTTCGGTAGCCATAATACCCATTAATAACCTAACGCATAAATTGAAAATGTTTCGCGTTGAGAGGTTGCCAAATTTGTAAGCTGATTTATTTTCACTCGATTCAAATTATTATTGTAATCGAATTTTAGTGGACTTTTTTTTTGTGTTTATTTGGAGTGGTAATCGAATTAGCTGTTTGCTTTGTCAGCATTTTGGCCAGTTAATATAACAGAATTTGTAATTGACTATTATTATTGCTGTGTGGTTTATTAGCAGATCTCTCTATGGCAACAAACCGCAAACAGGTGATTGTATTTCACCAAAATGCTGGCGCCCTGGTATTGATTTGTTTTCTATTGCGGTTTGTTTGGAACGCATTTTTTTTTTAATTTGCGTAATTGGAAAGCTTAGCTGGATAAAATTTAAAGCGATAAATTTAGGGTGAATTTTCTTGTAAAGGGTTTTAATGTTGTAATCTTTTCAGTGGTGTTAAACTGCAAGAGGGACATTTTTATGAAATTTGAGAATGAAGTAAATTGCAATTTTAACATTTATTTAAAAATATAAAAATATTTGATTTCTGAGTTTTGTAGCTCTTAAAGAATTCAGTAAGAATCGCAATGTTGTCATTTTTACCGTGCTGTCAAACGGCATGAGGGATATTTTTATGAAATTTATATTTAGTCTTTCCTTCAAAATGGAAAAATATTTTATTTTTGAATTTCAGTATTTCATTAAAAAGTTTTATAAAAATCTTAATAATTCTTATCGTTTTCAGCTGTTAAAAAAAGTCAATTATTTTGGTAATTCGTGGTATTTTTAACGAAACATATTCATTCCCGATTCTGACAAGTCGATATGAAAATTGGAAATGGAATGAGTAAATGCATCATTTCATTCATTTTTTATATTTATGAAGCTTTATGTTCGAAATAAACATATTCATTTTCGATGTTGACAAGTTAATTGATGCTTTGGAAATAAAATTAAAGAATACAACATTTTATTCAATATTATACGCACTAAATATATTTTAGTGGAACGCTTGGCATTTTTCGAAGTTTTAAAACAATGTTGTTATTTATTTTTTTCAAATTCGTTGCAATAAAAAGGCTTTGCCAAAAATAATAAGGAATTTTTAAAAGACTGCGTCGTCATAGAGCGAGTCACACTTTTCAGAGTTTATCGTTGGATACAAAAAATTCGAATTCTGATTTCCCTGAGGAACGGTTTTCCAAGTATTAAATACACGTTTATCAACTTACCGTCGTTTTTATACAAATATATAAAATATGTATAATAAATAAAGACTTATTTTTATACCCTGTACCGTATGGTACCAAGGCTATATTAAGTTTGTGCAAGCCGAAAATGTATGTAACATATAGAAGGAGACGTCGGAGACACCCTAAAGTTACCTAAAATATGATCAGGGTGAATAGAGAAGTCGATATATTCCATAGGAGGCAAGTTTATTTTATTTTTTTGATATCGGGGATAAATTATATAGCTCCCATGGGGGTGTTTGAGACGACCTCGACAAAAAAAAAGCGTTTTAGATGAATAATTCGTTTGTTTATGAAAATATCGTAACGAAATTTGGTATTCGAAAGTTTTTTATAGTTCCCAATCACTGTACCAAATTCGATCGAAATCGGTTGACTATATCATATAGCTCCCATAGGACCGATCGGCCAAAATAACTTTTTTAAAGAAAAATTCGCTATATTTCGTTTTTTAATAAAGACATCCTAACCAGATTTGGCGTAATTTTTTAGACCACTTAAGCAATGTGCCAAATTTGAACAAAATCGGTTGACTATATCATATAGCTTTCATAGGTCCGATCTTCAAAAAAATCGAGTTTTTTAACAAAATTTGTTGTGTTTCGTTTGTTTGTTAAGATATTGGGACCAAATTTGACATTTGTGAGTATTTTATAGTTCCTAAGCACTGTACCAAATTTAATCCAAATCGTTGACTATATCATATAGCTTTCATAGGTCCGATCTTCAAAAAAATCGATTTTTTAACAAAATTTGTTGTGTTTCGTTTGTTTGTTAAGATATTGGGACCAAATTTGACATTTGTGAGTATTTTATAGTTCTAAGCACTGTACCAAATTTAATCCAAATCGTTTGACTAGATCATATAGCTCCCATAGGACCAATCGGTCCAAAAACACGTTTTTTATAAAAAATTCGATGTGTTTTGTTTGTTTGTAAAGATATTTGAAATAAATTTGGCATTCGGATCTTTTTTAAGGTATTTAAGCACTGTATCAAATTTTATTGAAATCGGTTGACTATATCATATAGCTCCCATATAAACGATCGGTCAAAAAAACTGTTGCCTGTAAAGTCGGTTTTACGGGCGAAGATTTTACGTGACAGCGTCTTTTTCTCGGTAGAATATTTATTGATATGAATATTATTAAATTGCACAATAAGAATTTCTATTTGAGTGATTTTGTTGAGGATAGGGCGATGATAGGAGAAATAGGAAATGAAAGGAAGTGTTTCTGCTGTAATGTGTCTTGCGAAAGTCAAGTCGATGGTTGTTTCTTTTAACGTAGTTGACTTAGAAACGTTTGATACGCAATCAAGATTATACGTATATTTCATGAAATTATGAAACGAGTTGTCAGACTTTACGTTTTCGTATCTCTTAATAAAATAAAATTTTCTCGGCAGTAGATAATAAATAAAAAGGTATAAACGAATGGTTTGACAGAAGAAAGGCCGAACTATGCTTGTTAGCATGCAAACAAAATAACAAAATTTTGTGTTGCTAAGGTAGCGCAGTGCGAGTTTCTATTTGTGCATTACTTTTTCCGCAGTTGTAATGCAGATTTTTGGCAGATCACTGCTTTTCTATTTGCCTCCACTTACAATCCCTCAAACGAAACGCAGCGCTTGTAATCAATTACGTTTTCTGCGGAGGTAATGCAGTATTTCGGCAGACCGCAGAGGCTATGCGCCGCTGGGGTTAATCAGTTGCGCTCACTCAAACCTAAAAATAGCCACCGCTGTGGGCAGTGCCGGTTTGGTGCTGAGCGCTAAGCGGTGCGGCTGACGCTGTGCGTTGCTTGTTGCTGCGATTCACAAAAAGTCGCTGGTTCGTTTATAGATAAGAGCAGAGCGCAAACCAAAAATAAAAATGCCACTTATCGTTACGATTATTTATCGTTAAACTTATCGTTACGGTTATCGTTACACTTTTTCAATGGTGCCACCCATACAAACCTAATTTAAGACGTTGTCACGTCAAAATTTTTGCTTAAAAATTCTTCTGTTTTTGTTTTTTTGTTAAGAAATCGGACTTTATTACAAGCTAGTGGTACAGGGTATTTTATATTTTAAGAAATCTTATATTATTTTAAAATTAAGATTTTCATAATTCTTCTCCGAATAAATATGAAAGTCGTTAATTAAAAATAAATAACATATTAAGTTGACCACATTCGTTAGTTTGACAATTTCAATAATATAAAAATTTAAAATTTTTTATTTAGGAGCCGAAATTATTTCACTAATTATAAACCTTTTTCGTTAAAGTTCGATTGAAAGGCTATTTTGGATGAGAGGTAATTTCTATATATAATTCAATACAATACTATATTCCACAAAAATAATAAGTTAATACTTATTGATAAACGGAAATCTTTGTATTTTTTATTTTACTTATAAAATGCCTATAACTTTGACATTTTAAAAAATATATCGGCTTAAAATTATTTGGTAATAAATGTTTTCCATCGAGTTTAATTAAACCACCTCCATAGATCATATTTTCATAAATTCATGATCTTGGAATCGAAGCGTATGCTGGAACAAATTTTTAAGTTTTTTTATTTCACTCATTTTAAAATGAATTAACTATTGAAATATTTGGAGTTTGGCTATCCCAGCTCCTATAGTCCTCCAAATCTAATTTTTCATACAGACGGATGGACAGCCGAAAGAAATTTCTTTTATACTCTTGGACATATTGGAGATAAATTTGAAGTCTCCGGCATCTTCTTCTCGGCGTTACTTACATATAGGGTGTTTTTTTTTTAAAGTTACACTAGTTAAAATCATAGTAAAACAAAGAAAAATATTTGAAATTATTTGAAATATATTCTGGAACTGCAGTTTTCACAATCTTTCCGCAGTACTCACGGCCGTTTTTAGCTAATAACTCGTCGAATGTCGATTTCCAGGTGTTCAATTGTCTCTGATTTATCTTTAATAAAAAACCCTGTTGTTGTTTCTCATTTCAATTAGAACACCAACAATAAATTGCGATAGAGTTCTAAAAAACCATTATCATTCGATCCCTAAGCAATTTTCCGCGCTTTACAATACAGAAATTTTGTATAGCAGCAAATATTTTAAAAATTGAGAAATGAGTTTTCGATGAGTTGTATTTGTATCTATGTATCTATATCTGCATACAAATTAAAAATGCAAAATTAATTTCGCTCAAAATAGCAAACATCAGCGATTTTGCATAATTGTTTGTCATCAGCAAATCTCAACTCTTTCCCCAAAAGCTTTTCACTTCTGTCTGTATTGTATTTGTATTTGTACATATTTGTATCTGTGTGTGGGCATGTGTGTATCTGTGTGAGTTGTTCATTTTAATGCCGTCAATCATTGTTATACACATTGATCGCTTTATGCTGCCACAGCCAAGAACCAATGCCTGATTGCAATATATTCAGCTACAGCACGGCCCATTCCATTAATACCAATACACACAATGGCTACAAAACACACACAGATACAGATACTCTGGCAAAGATTGACAAGAGCAGGAGAGAGGGAAAGGAGGAGAGAGTGAGCGGGCTGCCTGCCTGTATGCATTTGAAAACAATATCGACTGAATGTCTCTATAGCGCGATTTTTAATTATCACTTTCATACTTTTGTTGCTTTGTATGCAAATATCCATCTACAAGATACAAATGTATCTATATACAAATATGAAACATTTCCATTTGTATGGCATTCATTTTCACGCCTATAACAAAGGCCTGAAAATCACGAATGCTCAGCTTTTAGCTCAGCTCCCTTTTAATGCACTTACTCGGGGTAAAAATAAATCGAGCTACCTAGTTTTTGTTATACTTTGGAAAACTTTTAAACGAGTAGAGTCGGCAGTGTATCTACAAGTTCGATATGCCATCCTCATCATTGCCAGCAAGTTTATTGTTTTCAATTAAAAACATTTTACATGCAAAAACATCGCATCTCCAAACTTGACGCTTCGTGAGTTACACACAATTGAAATACAACGCAATGAAATGCACTGCAAAGCCATGAAGTGAAATGTAATGAGGTGTAATGAAAATGTGAAAATGGAAAATGGGAAATGTGAAAATGCATTCAAGTGTTGAGTTTATGTCGCTTTTACCTTTTACCTGCCGCCTGCACTTAACTATAATAACGATAATACATTATTTTCATAATGAAAACTTTTTCTGCGTGAAAATAATGTTACAAAATATTGTGAGCATACAAAAGACCTTGTAAATCTCAAGTGATTGTCATAACTCATTTGGGATTTCAAATTTTTCGGGATGATATTGGGATAAATGCTGACATCTGCTAGCTACATAAAGTTTATTGAATTTTAGTTGGGTAGATTTTTGATTTTTATTACAATCGAATTGATTTCGTGATTTTTATACGATTTTGAAGTAATCGCATTATAAGTGGAATGTGCTTAGTTTTTGAAGAATATATCCTTGTAATAGTCATCAATCTTTATATTCTTTAATAGTATCATTTTGGAAGCAAATGCAACTTTTTTAATATATCTTTAAGAAATTTAAAAAAAAAAAATTTAATTCGAGATTAGAGAGCTATAATTTATCAAATCACCTTCTTAGATCTCAATACACATAATACTGGAGAACAAAATCGACTAAAACTTTCTAAAACTAAAAATAGAAACGTGCTTAAAAAAATTAAAAAAAAAAAAATTTCAAGTTATTGGAAATTAATATACTATATACGCGAAAATAAGAAAATCGGGCAAATTTTTGGTCGATCTCCTTTCACAGTTCCAAGAATCACAAATTTTTTATTTATTTTTTAATAAATACGTATAAAATGACTAACACTTTTATTATGTGGGAGTTTTTTTTTCTAACTTTAAAATTAAAAACAAAAATTGTTAAAAAAATTTAAAAAAATTCTTTAAAAACCATAAAATTACAATAATAAATTAGAAAATAATGTTTTTTAAATAATATATATAAAATATTTCTTTTAATTAAATATTTTCATGGAAAAAAATTTGTTCAATATCTTTATACGTTTGGGAGATATACTTGTTAAAGAAAAGTATAAAAATGGAAAATCATTGAATTATCGATAATAATTATCGAGCAAGAAAAACGTGGTTTCTAATCTCTAGTAGCTTTACAACATTTATAAAAATTATCAAAATCGAATAAATATAATAATAATAATGAAAATATTTATTTTACAATGATTACATAAAACTTATTCAGTTAGCTAACTTATTTCTAATAAAAAAAAAATTGGAATTAATAAAAAAGTAACCGTTTTCTTAAACAAAATATTTTTTTAATTATGCAAAATTTTGAATATTTACTTACATGAAAAGAACTGATGAAAGCAAAAAACTTGGTTTATTCGATATTTAAAATTTTAATAAGCACTTTACTAACATAAAGGGTGTTTTTTAATAGATTGCGGATTTCCGTAAGGGGTTCTACAAATCATTTAAAAAATATTTGTACAGTTCAGGGATCAGCAATATTCACAAAAGGAAAAATCTAAACTCCAAAGTTTTAATATCAGTCTAATGTCTGGTTGGGATGTTCGCATCTTATTGTGTCACGATGAGAATTAATTCGATAATTTCTGAAGCATCTTGTCTTTGTTATTTGGAGTGATTTATTGACTATAAAAATGAGAGACAATTAATAATAAGCAAAAATAGAATCGTAAAATAAAACCTAATTATTAACCTATTAAGAATTAGCAATACAAATCCGACATTTTCTTTATCAAACAGTTCGAAATCGATATCGTATATTTGCGACCGACTCTTTTCGTTAAATCGTCGCTTTGTTATTTTCCTTCAATAAGAGATATCATTATTTTAGCAGCTAATTACAATAATTAATACATTAATTACAATAAATAATAATAATAGTTTTAAAAAGAGAATCGTAAAATTGAAATAAGTTTGATATACCAATCCGAAATTATCTTTATTGAACGTTTCGGAGTCGATATCAAATATTTGATGCCGATGATTTTCGATATATCGTCAATTTGCTACTCATTTTTTTGCTATTGCTGTGAGCTGCATTTTTTTTTATTCTTTGTAAATTATTTAATTTATTTTTTTATATTTTCTTTAACTAGCTTCAGAGTAAGTAATAATTTAAGCAAATATTATATTAGCTTTAATTTTTTAAAAATAGAATCGCAAAATCTAAAGGAGTAACCCATCAGGGATTACCTTTACCAATTCGATATTTTTAATATCTAACACTTCGGAATCGATATTAAATATTTTGTGCCGATGTTTTTGGATATATCGTCGATCCAATATCAATATGTCTGTATTGCTATTTAATTCGAAGAAAACGTTTGTAATTTCCAAAAGATTTATATAATAACAATATTTTTCGATATATCGTTGATCCGATATCAATATCAAATGTTTGTTATTTTCATAAGTTCTAGTAGATCCAAGATTCCGAGTTATTTTCGATATAAAGTTGTTCCTATATCAATATTTAATTGAACATTTTTTCTTATTTCCATAAGCCCTAATATACATGTTAGATCCAAGATTGCTGTTGTTTTTCGATATATTATCTTCCCGAAAACAATATGTCAGTTATCCTATTTAATTCAAAGAAAATCTTTGTAATTTCCATAAGCTATTAAAATCCAAGATTACCGATGTTTTTTGATATATCGTCGACCCGATATCATCATCAATATGTCAGTATTGGTATTTAATTTAAAGATAATGTTTGTATCTTCAAAAAGCTCTAATAGATCCAAGATTGTCGTTGATTTTCGATATATCGTCGATCCCAAATCGATATGTCTGCATTGGTATTGGGTTTAATAAAATAATATTTCTAATTTCCACAAGCCCTAATAGATCCAAGATTGCTGATGGCTTTTGATATATCATCTACCCGATATCAATATGTCAGTTATGCTATTTAATTTAAAGATAATGTTTGTATATTCCAAAAGCTCTAATAGATCCAAGACTGCCGATGTTTTTCGATATATCTTCGATCCGATATCGTCATCAATATGTCTGTATTGGTAATTAATTTATAGCTAATGTTTGTATATTCTATAAGCTTAAATAAATTAAAGATTCCCTATTTTTTTTTCGATATATCGTCAATTCCAAATCAACAAGCTTGCATTGCTATTTAATTTCACGAAAATCTTTCTAATTTCCATAAGCCCAAATAGATCCAACTCACGCAACAGATTCCCAATTTCACTTAACTCCATTTTCAATTTTCGCACTTTTATTGTTGCTATTGTATCATATTTAGGGTATTTACCAAAGGCTTGTTTTCCGATTTATGGCATTGTTAAACAAACTTTGACTTGGCAGAGCTTTTAGCGTCATTGTAAATCACAAAACAAAACATATAAGCGATTTGTCAGAGACAACACCCAATCCGCACAATATCAGCCAAGACCCCCAACCAAAGGCGAACCCAAAAACCAAGCCGGGATTCCCACATAGTCATACACGCACGCACAGCGCAAAAAAAAAAAAGCTGCCAGCTTTTTATGGCATGCCCATTTTGGAGGGCATTGCAACGCCTTGTGGCAACACCGGAAGCACTGAGAAGCTGTGAGTGGATGTAAGGTTACCCACAGGTAAATCCTTTGCAAATCCTTTTTATTTATGTCATTGATACAAGATACACACACCCATACACACACACAATGGGTGTTCACATGAATTTGTAGATGGCAGCAAAGTAAATCCCTCTAATAATCCACATAATAAGCAGCAGCAACAAAACGGGGCAACAGGCAACTCTGCCAGCTGACAAAAGGGTTACCTTTTTTCTCTCTTTACTTTTTTTTCTTCCTTTTTTTTTTTGGTATTGCCGTAACCCAGCTTGTTTATAAGTTCATAAAAGTCAACGAGCCGTTGTGGCACGGGCAAAAAATCCGAAAAAAGAACAACAATGAGCAACGAAACTCTGAGGCAGCTCCAGCGCGTCGTATGTGCTGCAAATCCAATTGCTGTGGCATCTTCGGGGTGGGTTCTACTACTGTTTTACTGCAGCTTTGCCAGCCGTCTTGCAGCCATAATGTGTAATTGAAAACCTGCCCCGGAATTGCACCCCCGGGTCGCGTATACAGTTACAATGCTCTCTGAGCAGGAGGGGTGGTTGGAAGTTGCCCTTTTGCTGCGTTAATTGGCAACCAGTTTGATGGGCAGCTCTACTTTTTTTATACACTGTGTCCATCGGGTCAAGGGTAATAGGGATTTGTGCAGTGTATGTAAACAGGCGGCGGCTGTGTTTTTGTTTGTCTGAACATCTAGAATTTGGTGTCCCAAAAAAATGGGGACAAACATTTTTACTAAGACATGCACGTAGCTCGGCAAGAGGCTTAGCACTTGCTTATTCATAATTTGGAAACACACTTAGACTAGTGTTCTTAATGGAGTTAGTAGAAAAATGGAGTAGACGTTGATTCCCAGATCTGTAATCCATTGGTTTAGATCAGCTAATCGATCTTTATTTTGCAAGCTCAATCGTGAGGCTTTGGGTGGTCGAACTTTGCTTATTCCCAACCCGACTTTAGAGTCATTAACAGGCCAGATTGATAGGTTACGGCGGCTATTGAGACTTCGACTCACAAAGGCCTTCACCAACTTAGGATGTCCCCTATATGATCATAAAGTCACGTCCATACGGTGGCCTGCAAAAATCTACTGCGGGGGATCGGGAAAAGATATTGACATTATTCAACAAAGTTCATCTTCTGAAGAAATATGCGCACCAGCTGGTAAAGTATGTTGTTACTAGCCCTTCTAGTCTCCGAGATCTAAGCGTTCATTCGGACGGACGGATATGGCTCAATCGCTACCCGAAGTTATGATAAGCATTTTGGTATAAGACTCGTTTTTTTTTTTTTTGCAAAATATTAAATGATGCTGTGTGGTAAAAACAATCAAAGGCTTAATAAATCTGCTTCAAAGGCAGAATACTTTAAGGAATTCATCATTTTTACCACCTTGATTAAAAAGTTCGCCGGCATTTA
This sequence comes from Chymomyza amoena, assembly GCA_037043745.1. Classification (NCBI taxonomy): domain Eukaryota; kingdom Metazoa; phylum Arthropoda; class Insecta; order Diptera; family Drosophilidae; genus Chymomyza; species Chymomyza amoena. Next base: position 386,540 of record JBAMAX010001826.1, read on the forward strand.
TTCAGAGAATTCAATATATATGAACTAAAGGTTATCGGAACATGAGTCAATCGAAGGGTTAAACTGAATGTCTTTCCAATTAAAACAAACACTAATAAGACAAATTAGTAAGAATCATCTTTTGCCGTAATACCTCGTTATCAGAGTCACTATCTCTCGTGAGAACTCATCTGCTATAAAAGCGCCCTGAACCGATGATCATCATCATCAGTTCCAAAGCGTACAGCAAGAGTTAAACAACAATGAACCGCATAAGCTTCATTTGCCTCTTTGTAAGCCTAAGTGTGCTGGCTCTGTATGTTGAGGCTCATTCCCGGAACTTGGACTACTATCCTCCTCCAATAAATCCAGAAGATTTATCCACTAAGTATTTTTTTCATATGTAACTTCGTTTAATGCACTAAAAACCAACTTTTTGGAGGAGAAGCTAATCTCCAGATATAGATAGATCCAAAGACGGTCAGTTTTGTAAACAATAAAATTTTAAAATAGAAAAGTCTTTGATGGCTTATGAGTTTGGTTTGGGGTCATTGCCGAATATTTGTCAAAAAATATTGAGCGGAATTTAAGTTTACTTTTGGACTAAGATGCAGATTTTTGGGGAAAGAT